>MEHQ01004134.1:242852-327267 GCA_008828725.1 Saccharina japonica | reverse complement strand
AGCCCCCCCCCCCCAGCCCCCCCCCCTCTCCCACCTGGTCGCCCCACCGCCGGAACGCGTGCTCGGCGGCGACAACAACGTTGTTGAACACGCAGAAGCCACCTCCGGCAGCCTTCGTTGCGTGGTGCCCGGGTGGGCGCACCATGGCGTAAGCGTTCGCGCAGGCCCCCGACATAACCTCGTCCACCTGAGGCGCCACGCAAAAACGCGGCGGGATTTACAGCGGCAGGGAAACCCTTCGTGGCGTTATTGTTGCTGGAAATTGCGCTAATGCGTTTTTTTCGCAGCATCATGCGGCACAAAAAGGTGCGGGTCGTGTTCTTGTAGCGTTTTGTGCGCGTGGGGTGGGGTCAGGAACTGGCTTGTGCGAGTGTTGATGGAACAATTGCTCCCGTTTGTTTTGGGAAGAGTGTCGAGTTCAAGGTGAGCTGCTGCTGCTACCCCTGCTGCTGCCGCTGCTGCTGCTGTTTGAGGTTGAAATGGCCATGGCCTTAAAGATCAGACGAGGGCAAGGCGCGCTATGCATAGCAGAGGAACGGGGACAGTCGGTACCTGACCCAGAACAGAGCCGTTTTGTCACACGAGCACAAAGGCACGGACGGACGGAAGAGAACGAAACGCAAGCTGACACAAAACCCGACGAACTGCGGAGGGCGGCGATGGGCAACTTGACCCTCCTGAGACTCTAGAGGGAGAAATTGACGATAAAAAAATACGGTTACACCAGCAGTAGTAACGGCCACTGCGTGATTGGGGGACGATATCATACAATGGTTGGTGTCCGACTTCCAATGGTTGCAATGCAAGGAGTCGGTCGTACCGCACGGCCGCAGCATGGTCCTACCCGTGTACTGCTGAGGGGCGCTCACGCCGCTAGTATATACCTGGTAGGCGGTTTGATAGCACCAAAGTTGTCATTGTCTTGGTCGCTATCCCTTACATCCCTTACATCCCGTATACCCCTTATACCCCTTGAAAGGGGTTCATGCAACCGTGTGATCGTTTTCGTCATACTAACGTAGGCACACAGCGTTTGTTTCCAACAGACAACCTTCGATCGATCGGCGCCCTGCACGCCTCCTGTCCAAGCCAAAAATACCCACGCGACCGAAAAACGCTTCCTCCGGTGTAGCAACTCTCGCTGACGGACGCTCGGGATCGCGGCCAGGGGGCGGTAGCGAAGGGGGACGCAGGTCAATACTTTCCAAACAAACGTTAGCACCCTGGCTTACCGCAGCGATGGCCCCGCCCGCCGCCAGAGCCGCGATACTGTAGCCCCCCTTCTTAATCGCCGTCTCGTTGCCCACCTCTCCTCCGTTCTCCGCACTGAGGGCCTTGACGCGACGGACGTACTCGGGCGTGTGAAAGCTGCGGCGAGCGGCGGCACCGTCCGTGGGATAGGCGCGAGCAGAGGGGGGGGTGTACTTCATTTTCATGCATGGCCGTAGTCGTATGACCATAGACCCTCGCATCCCTACAATGCCGGGACGGAGCATGTCGGGTTTTCACCGACCAGACAGACATTGCTAGCACCAAGCGCAAAGCGAGCAGAGGTGGGGGGGGGGTTGGAGCATGCCCCGGAGGGGATGCACGGGCACAGCAGCGGCACGAACAAATCTACAAGGTAGGTACAGTGCTTACCGTATAACCTGCAAGCTAAAACGCCCCCTCGATTTCCTTGACAACGGGGGGAGTGCAAACGTCGAGAGATGCTTTTATGGAAAAATATCGACGATATTTTTTATAAAAACAAAAAAAAAACGTTATGGGGGAAATCGGCTCGAAAACCCCTGGTAAATGGGTGGGATATCTCACGTGTTTTCTTGGGTGATAACACGATACTCATACGCAGCACAGCGGTCCCGGCCTGCCGTGAAAATCGCTCACGCTCCGCGAGAGGCGAGGCATTTACGCCGACATGTGGTAACAGCGGTTACAGAGTCCTTGGGCAGGTAAAACACTACGCATTCCCGCACTCGACGCAGTGCTGAAGAGGCGGCGCAATACGCGCGACGGAGAGCAAGCGCTAACCAGCACGGCACCATCGCGCGACGGGAGATGTGAATCGCACTGGGCCGCTGCTAATCTCGGCCGCTCTACTGGTTGTACTCAGAACACGACGTAGGTTCATCCTACATGGAGGAGTTATACGAGTGATGAATTTCTGGTACCGGGGTATCATGGAGCACAACGCCCCTGAGAGGGCCAAAACTAGTTGTAACCGTCGCGATCTGAATGTTGGCGTCTTAAGACCATCTGCTTTCCGGCTGTCACTCTACGACGCGGTTCTTCGAAACCACGCTCACTGGAGAGCTGACCCTTCGGAGCTCGGGCCGAGGGTGGTGCACTTCGTGCCTGCCACGTGCGCGGCGTCTACTCACTAGCATAGCTCGGCTTCGGTGGCCTCTCGCGGCGGCACGGACTTGAGCTTGTCGATCAGCCCGCTGGCGCAGATGAGGTTGTGCATCCGCCGCTTGGTCTCGGGGTGGTCCCAGTGTCGGCACGGCTGCATCCAGTCGTCGAAAGCCTGCGCCCCCACACGAGTAACCAACAGTCTGTTTATTTAACGCTCTGATGGTATGCGTATCTTGAAGGTGACCGCTAATATAACTCCTTTGTACTAGCTGTGCTTCCTCACAAACAACCTTCCATCACACGTGTAACAAGTCGCGACAAAACAACAACTACGCAACAAAACAATAAACAACTACGCCTACCACGTCGCTTACCAGCTCTCCGGGGTCGTGCCACAGGTACCTCTCGTGGAACTGTCAGGGCGACACCGGGAATTTCACGCGGGAATAAGGGCGAGGGTAGGATAGCACTTTCATTACGACGTTAAACTGGCGCATGTAGGGCTTTGGCGTCTCTTTATATATTCACATATAGATATACAAAATAACACACGAATTATTTACCCTTGCTGCGTCGTGTACCTCGCTCGGAATCTGCACACGAAAAACAAAACCAAGCGCATTTTTTCTTAGGCAGTAAACCTACCTGGTATTCAGATTATCTCCTTCAGTCTCGATGTTGCTGTGATTATCATGAAGGAAGCGCGACACCAGCCGCCGCCGCCGCCGCCGCGGACGTACCGTACATTGTAGTCAAGACAACGAAATAACCAAGATTAACACTCCCCCCCTCTGGGAAGAAATTCCCGAGCCGGTTTTCCCTTAACCCTTTTAGAACTGTAGTCCCGTTTTGGGGACAAATTACTTAGAATTAGATTGGTTTGTCCCCATAACGGGACTGCAGTTCTAAAAGGATTTTTAGCAAGGTGGCCACACATGACATGACCAGAGTGATGGCTTTGGTTTTTATCTCGCCGAGACCTTTTGAGACCTTTCCGTAGAGACATCACACCCCTCGGTGCTTGAACTTTCGTCATCGCCAAGAACGGCAGCTGGGAAATTTCGTGTGATAGCAGGGTGTGTGTTATCCTATCACCCGCGTTACACGCGGTGCCTCTCAAAAAGTAACGCCCACCAATTCCAAGTGGTATTTATATTTATCTCCTATAAACGCATCTTCTCCTCTCATGTAAATAAGAAACCTATGTAGCCTCCGTTTGTGAGTGTTTCTCATTAGGTGTCCTGTACTACTGCTGTACACCCCTTGGCAGTACGGAGTCGCTTTGTTCGCTCTAAGCTTAACCTCAGTACTTGCTCAGTAGACTCGCCGTTACGGGCATTGCGCGTAGCCGCAGGCGGGCGTCAGCCCGCCGCGGCGAAGCCCCCTTGTACTGTCAGTATTATTTCCATACTGTATCTGGTATATTATGAGGCTTGAACAAGAACCTGGCAAAACATGCCCGATTCGATCTTCCATAAATCCGTCCTTTGCGCTGTATCAAGGACGAACAAAAAACTAAGTTTTATGGTGCTATCCGACCTACCACATATCCTGTTGGCAGTCCGAGATTCATCTTCCGCAGCTGCGCGTCAGGTATGATACCAGGCATGGTGCTTGCGTGCTCGTTGCGTTATCTTTCGTGGTGCCGTTCACAGGGTGTTGCGCATATTTTCAATTTTGAACCTCAAGAAAAGCAAGGGAGTTCCACATGCGTGTTTGTTCGGGCCAAAACACTTACCGTCCCCTGTTGTCGGTGCCGAGATCATTAACATTCTCACTCCTAACCTACACGACAAGCACCATGAAGACCGCCGTACTTTCTCTGGTCGCTCTTACCTGCTCGTGCGCGGATGCGTTCACCGTCTCCACCGCGTCGTTGAGGTGAGCGAGAGGCGAGAGAGCACATGAACAAACACGTCACTCGAGAGAGAGGTTGGCTGGAACGACGCAAGCAGGTTTCCAGAAAGCGCGCCGACGACAAGGTTACTCAGTCATGCGCCCGGCGCGTGACCCAGTCCGCTCCCGCGTCGCACCTCGGACCTGGAGGCGTGCAGTCGCTGCCCTGGCGGACGGCAAACGCTGCCGGGTGTCCCTTTTTGGTCACTGCTGTGTGTACGTATTTGTCATGAAACATGACAAAATGCTACGATCTGTGTGTACCATAAAATATGAAGGCTTGAAGGCTCCAAGTTTCGAGTCTCTCGTCTGCGTGTGTGTCTGCTGCGTGATTACGTGAAAAATGCGTGCGTGCGTTCCGACGAGTACATAGCAGCGTCTGCGCCGGGTGTCGTTCGTGGTGTAGATGGCCGTTGGTGCTGGGCGTGGTCGCCGCTACGTTGCTTCGCTTGTAGCCCCAGAAGGTATATACCGTCGGCACGAAATACGCCATATGTCTGTGACCGCCGTCCCCAGTATTCTGTAATACGTTGAGAATGACCTGTGACTTAACTCTCTCTGGTACGTACGTAACATAGTCGCACTTTGACGACCGGAGGGTCCTTTCTGGGCGTCTTGAACCCCCCCTCCCGAAAGATCATTCGGCACGAACGGCACTGAACGAGGTTTCAATGCTCTTTGGAGGGCGTTAAGACACGCCCTAATACGAGTCCTGTACGTACAGCAGGTACAGACAGCAATACTCGAGTACGACAAGGTCGAGTTGACACACGGGAACGAGTATAGCAGTACCCTTGTTCATTTTCGGCAGTTAACTCGACCTTTTGAAGGACGTCCACAGCTACCATATAACCAGGTACCTGGTACGTACCTGGTATTCAATACCTGGTACTTCGTTCGGCTACGAGTACGAGTACATACCTGGTATATACGAGTACACTCGTACAGCACCCAGAAGCTTGTACGACTATCATACGCTATACCCTCTCTGGTATGATGCTATAGAGTATACTACGAGTACCGGTACTTAGGCATTACGTACCGTATGCACACATACAGTAATACGTATCATACCTTGTACCTGGTATCATACTCGAACACCTAATACCCACCTCCTGGTATATACTCGTTGCCAGGGCAACTACCAGGTGTCTTGATTGTCTTGATGACTACGTGACCCCGGGTGGAACGTGTTTCTTTTCTGTTGACGTTCGACCTTGTGATGTTGTGGTGCGATCAAGCTACCCTCGAGGTAATGCTGTAGACATACTTATTTGTACAGCAGACATCAGTACAGCAGTACCAGGTAGTACGTACACGTACGAGTACCAGGTACTCTTTACTCTTTACACACTTGTACCTTGTATGCTGGTATCATATGTATGCACTGCTGTACCTGCGAACTGCCATCTCAAGGCCCGTAAGACCGAAGACCTCGGTCTTGTCTTTTGATACTCTTGTAACATACGCACCCTGGTATATAACTGATACCAGGTAGCTGTATATCCATACCGCCATGAGGGGAGGACTGAAGACTTTGTAGACACGCACAGCCAGGCGTATAATATGTAGTTCGTAACGAACGGTTCGATCCTGTGGACCTTTTTAGGGTCATGACTTGTAGAATTGGTCATAAATCGTGTATGTGGCAACGGTATCAGTAGCAGTGCAAACATGCATATACGAACACGGCGTGTAAACCCCTTTTCCCTCCTAGATTTTCCTACTCTTATTTAAGTATTTTGTCCCCAAAACGTGATATATGCAGTTACTTGTATATATAGGTAGGGAGCCTGATCGCCTTATTTTCAGCAGTAGGCAGAAACTCGAGGCTATGTAAATAACTATGGCGACCTTGCCTCTTCGTGACGCCTGGCACTCTTTAGATTCCGGTCTCTTGTCGCTCGTCAGCTCGTCAGCCTCAAGCGTTCACATTGTCGTTACAGGTGGCACTTACATTCCTTGGTATACAGTAAGGGTCCACCAGTAATGCGGTGGTGTGGCAATATCCGCCTTATTGGGGGGAGCCGCCTCGTTCGTTCCAGGTTATGAGCCCATTTCCCCGATTGCCAAGCGATTTTGACCGCCTTATATAGGGATACCGCCTTACTCAGACCGCCTTAGAGGGGGACCCCCACTGCAATGTGATACTAATTGCAAGCATAATTGTTATTTTTTACGAATCTTCAGTATATACCGGTTATATTACCAGTATTGTTTGTGTGTGTCTGGCCCCGAATAAAAACTACGTAATTAATTCATAGTCCAGACTACGGTAGACTACGTAGGGTATATCAGGACCGTTCTAACATCTCAGCTGGACACGTTATAAACCGTCAACTTGAAAATCCCGCACGCCATTCACGCAAAAGGTATGGGAAATAGACGAGGCTCGCACACGTACTACAAAAAAAAAACTGAATGACACCAGCACACCAGAGACACACAACCCCCACCTCCTCGTCGTACTTGGATTGGCCGTTTGCATATAAGTTGCTGTGCCGCGGTAATGTGTTGAAGGTCAATGTTTGCTCGAGGCAGATCAACCGTTACATGCTACCAGGTAATAATGTGTTACTGCCTTTGTTATGTTCTGTTTTTGCTGTGACGGGGGACAATAGTACTGTAATACTAATCAGGACCCTACGGTGTACACAAAAAGCTATATATTTTCCGATTTTTACTGTCAATATAGGACCTACGGTTTACACAAAAACGATATATTTTCCGATTTTGACCATCAATATTTGGTCCACTATTTACTAGTAGTTCCCAGTAATACGAAGTATTAATGAACATTTATACTAAACTACACGATACAATGACCATACGTAGATATATGCCACACCATATCATACATAACACACCTCACCATACCACCCCCCCAACCCCCAATTGTAGGGATGCGAGGGTCTATGATCATACGACTGCGGCCATGCATGAAAACGAAGTACACCCCCCCCTGGTCAATGGTCATACGACTACGGCCATGCATGAAAATGAAGTGCACCCCCCCATACGTGCTCCGTCTCGAAAGGGATGCGTGGTCAATGGTCAAATGACTAAGGCAAGCAACAAATGAGTACGCCCCCCCCACCCTCTTGTCTCTGACATCTCCTAACAATTCCCTCTTCCACTTTTGGTTCCCTCCTTGCTCTCGCACGCTCGCACGCTCGCACGCACTGGTACACGTCCATGGGCCTCGGCTGTCCAACACGCGCCGGACCTGGTCACTCCCAGGCCGCAAGCGAGCACCCGCGCCACCGCCGCCGCGTCATCGACCCCGCTCCGGATGGGCTTGCTGAGGGAGGCGGACTTCATCCCCTCGGAGGAGTGGCTCGGGGAGTACATGGGGCAGCAGGGCCTGCGCTACGCGTTGAACAAGACGCCCGACGAGGTCCAAGCGGAGGGTAAGCATTTTGTTTGTGTACATGTCGGGAGACGTTGTACAAACTATCTAGAAGATCTATGTACAGTCAGTACATACAAGATGTACGGGTAGAATATGTATCTATTCATAGAAGATGTACGAAGAGATCTTTGTAGAATCTCTATTAATAGAAGCTCTGGAAGATCTATATAGAATATCTGTATACTTCGAAGTATATGATCTATGTAAATTATCTAGAAGCTATATATTTATAAAATTCAAATGGAAGATCTATTCATAGAAGATATTTTTACTCGTAGAAGATGTAGAAGATCAGCTTTAGAAGCATTTATAGGTCTCGGGAAATCCTTGAGATTTCAGAGATTTCGAACACCTTGTGCTAGTGCAGTGGTAATATTTTGACCTTCCAGTTTAAAAAAAATATATTTTCGGAGAGCTTTGAAAGCCTCGCATTGATGTACAGCAGTAGTCTCAAAACACTCGCAGGCGTGTTCATGAAAGCAAGCCTCGACCCCCCCCTCCCCCCTCCTCAAAAACTCAGCATCTGTGTTACTTTTTAAAAAGGAGTTACCAGGTATCATACATATATAGATATTTTTGTTTGGTGTTGTTGTTAAGCTCTCTTCACAGCTGACGTATAAATGGCGCGGGATTACATTTACCCGCCCCACGTGCATGGTTCGTACGTATACATAATACTTATGTAGATAAAAAGGAAGGCCTCGTCTTCGCTCTACGGGTATAAGTCTCGGGGTCCCACGACGAAGTTCACCAAACCCATCCCTGGCTGTGGGGGAAACGCTACTTGGAACTCCTCCAAATATTTATTTTACTATACCAAACATGATCCGGCTCCGATTCCGAGGAGGATTTACGGTTGTCCTCAAAATGGATATTACGGTAGGTATAATTGTTTACGGTTGTCCTCAAAATGGATATTACGGTAGGTATAATTGTAGTTTGTGTTGATGCTGTGTTTTTTTTTATCGAGCTTCCGGCGTCGATCGATTTGTCCCGCGATGCCTCGACGGGCTCTAACAGTTCAACTCACGTTTTTTTTCTGGTCTTTCTCCTGTTTCCCTGTTTCCGTCTGCCGTTTCGTTCGCGTTTGGATTGGCTCTCGGTTTTGTTCGGTTCGGTCCGGTCCGGTCCGGTTCGGTTCGTTTCGGTTGGTCTCGGTTCGGTTCCGTTCCGTTCGGTTCGGTTGCAGGGGACTACACGCTGCTGCAGAAGCTGTTCGGGCAGACCTCGAACAACAAGGCCCGCATGGACTTGAAAGCGGAAGTCTTGGCCAAGGCCAACACCCCGACAAACCCTTCTCTTGTGAGTGGTGGCCAGGCACGGCATCATCCATGGCATCCTTAGCGGCCTGTTCTGTTGTGGTTCGTTGTTGGTGATGCTGGTGGTTATGATTGTTGTTGGTGATGCTGGTGGTCGTGATTGTTGTTGTTGTTGGTTGTGTTTTTGTGGTAGTCGTTGTTGATGTCAGGTTTAGTGTTGTTGGTGTCGTCGTTGCCGTTGGTTTGTCACCCCCCTCGAACCGTGTTTTTAGGTACACCGATCGATACTGCTACGAATATGGAAACGTTTGGTTGTGTGTTCGTTTGTTCGTGCGTTCGTTCGTTCGTTCGTTCGTTCGTTCGTTTGTTTGTTTGTTTGTTCGTTTGTTTGTTTGTTTATTTCGTTATTCTTCTTGTTGTTTTTGTGTCTTGATACAAAAACAATTTCATTCTCCAGTATTGTTCACAGTAAGACGCTGGCTAATCATGTGCCAGCAATCATGTCAACACGCGTTCCTCTGCCGCCACCACTTGTACTCCTGACCCTTCCCCCCCCGCGCACGTCTCCGATATGTATTTTACGAAAATCAGTACAGCACCACCTTCTCCTGCCCCCCCCCCTCCCGCACGCCTCCGATGTGTATTTTGACGAAACCCAGGACCCCCCCCCCTTCTCCTAACCCCCCCCCCCCCTCCCCCCCCTCCCACACGCCCCCTATATGTATTTGACGAAATCCAGTACAAGTCGTGGACGGCTAAGTACGGTTACGGGCGGTTCTTCCCCGTGTACGTGGACAAGTCCGGAAACCCCGACGGTGAACCCGCCGCGCCGGCAGCCAAGGCGGTGAGTCGCGGCGGCATTTCATTTTCATGCATGGCCGTAGTCATATGACCATAGACCCTCGCATCCCTACAATGCTGGGACGGAGCATGTCGGGTTCTCACCGACCAGGCAGACTTTGCTTGCTAGCACCAAGCGCGAAGCGAAACGTGGTGTGTTGGGGCGAGTCGCATATATAGGGTGAGCTGCATCGTACTAAGAACCGTTGTTGTGGGGGGTGGGGTGGGAGGGGGAGGGGCAATCCGTTCCGGAGACGGCAAAAAGCGTTCCGAGCTCTCGGCGCGAGAACTATCAATTGGAAATTGAAAGAAGAACGAGTGTAAGGACCGTTTACACACTAACATGAAGACACAGTGATCCTTATAGTTCCGCCCAGAGTGGTATCAGCTGTGAGATACGATGTGTTTGTTCCTGAAGCTCGTCTTTGCGGGCTGCTATGTTTCATGAGCGAGATTTTGACGAGCGATATTGTGGTGAGAGGAGACAATTCTTAAGACGAGATGGGGTGTACAGCAGGATGAACGATATTTTTTGTTGAGAGGTACATACTTAAATGAGAGAGATAAGAGTATTACAGGGGAACATAGCCTACTTAAATAGAAACCCGCGGTACACACTAAAGCCTAGTTGATATATAGTTCCATATTTTACGAACAATGTTTTGTCCTATTTACTATGCTCCCCCGTAATATTTTTAGTTCTAGGTGGTCCCTGTATAGTGCCTGTTGAGTAGTACCGGTTGCCCACTTATAGTGCCTTTTTTTTCCATCCCATTTATTATCTTCGCCCTTCTATTTTCTCTCCCTCTTTAGTCGTAACTCAGATCCGGGGTCACTAAGCAGGCTCTTCGCCTCCCTCCCTCCTCCCCACTACGGTACTTGCCTTGCATTTTTACCGCGAGAAGATTTCAGCACTTCCTTCCTTCCTTCCCTGGTCGGAATCGCTTGGCGTAGATGGGATTAACCAGTGTGGCAATGTGCGGAGTAGCGCCGATTGCCGCTATATATTATGCCGGTATTGTTGGCTGGCGTATACCGGCACTATACATAGGGGGACCACTGCGGTACAACCATAGTATGGCGAGCGATATTTTGACGAAGCATTTCATGTACTACGACCGGAATATATGGAGAGGTGGTTGATGAGCGAGGCACGGTGGATGTCGTTGCGCTCTCTCCTGAAACAAAGGGAGGGAGGGAAGGAGGGAGGAAGGGGTGCAGGGGGGGGGAGGGTCCGAGTACGCGGGGGTCGACGCGAGCGCTGTCTGCGTTATCATGTCAGCCGTGTGTATGTATCTCGGGCGTCGTAATTATTGCCTGTCTCTCGCCTCAGATGCTACGGCAGATATATTTTTTCGCAAGCTGGAAACCCTTTCGTAACACAAGGAGGCGTGTTGAGGCGGGCAGCGCGCTAAATTCAGCAAATATTACGAAATGACGCTCCCCCCCTCCCCTCCTTTCTTCTATTAATAGCTACTGTATGGCACACGAGACGGTGTATTGGTTCGACTCGGTCCGGTCCGGTCCGGTTCGATTCGGTTTATGATATTATCGTTGAAGAAATCAGGGAAAGTCTTGTTACGAACTGCGAGCTGAGCTCTAACGAATTATTTTCCCCTGTACCCCTCTTCGCTGTTTTTTCGCCGGCATCTTCTTCTCATCCGCTGTTGGTCTTCTCCGCTTTCTTCCTCCACCGGTCCCCTGCTGGTCTGCGCCTGTCCCCAAGGCTCCGATGAAGGTACGCAGTCCGGGGGGGGGGGGGGGGGGGGGGGGAGTAAGGGGAGAGGGGGGGGTAGGTAGGGGGAGAGGGAGGGAAAGGGGGGGGTACTCATGTCATGGATAGCCGTACTCGTATAAATATGTATATATGACCATAGACCCTCGTATCCCTACAATGCTGGGACGGAGCACGTCGGGTTTTCACCGGTTAGGCTGACATTGCTCGCACCACAAGCGAAGCGCCGTGATGCGTTGGGCGGGAGGGGAGGGGGGGGGAGGGAGAAAAGGTTCGGAGGAAACTGAGTTAGTATGTTGGCGAAACAGGGCGCGAGCGAGGAAGAGGGAGGTGGGCGTACCCCCTCCATGCGAGGGTCTATGGTCATACGACTACGGCCATGCATGATATTGAGTACCCCCCCTCCCCTCCTGCTCCGTTTCGAAAGGGATGCGTGGTCAATGGCCAAATGACAAAGGGCAAGCAAAAAATGAGTACCCCCCCCCCCCCCCCCAGTAGGCGTTGCGCCTATATCTGCAAACCATCTGGAAATAGATTAAGGGGGCTTGCTAGTAAACAAGGTCCTTTTCCTCTCGGTTCGAGAAAACTGCTGCAAGTAAACAATAATAAATCAGGTAGGTTTGTTGTTAGCCCGTTTTTTTTCTGCCCGTTTTTGTTTTTAACCCCTTTCCCTCCTCCTCTGTACGATACGGCGACGTCGGTTTTTTTTATTACAGATGGCGAAGAAGTCGAAGGCCGCTCCCGCCCCGGCGGCTAAGAAGGGACCCATGGCCGCGGCTAAGAAGGCTGCGCCCGCCGCGAAGAAGGGCCCGGTAGCGACAGCCAAGAAGGCTGCGCCTGCCGCTAAGAAGGTGGTCGCGAAGCCGGCGCCTAAGGTGGGTTGTTGTCGGGGGGGTTTTTTGTTTTTGTTTTTTTCTAGTAGGGCCGGACACTACTGGTTGACTTCCATTCCAGTCAGTAGCGACAATTCTGTCGTCAAAAATCAAATCAGTATACGACTGGATTGCAACAGTATACTGGGTTGCAACAGGATGCTGGGTTGCAACAGTATACTGGATTGCAACAATATGCTGTCTCTCCTCTCTCCTCCAGAAACGCATTTGGCGGGCTTCCGTACTGTGCTATGGCGGGCTCTTTTTATGTACGTGACGTAAAAACCTACTGGCGACTATAGTGGCCTGGTCAATCAGTAGATTACACTGCGCAACCTTACTATTTAGTAGTGGGAGTACATACTGTGCCAGTGACCAGCCCTAGTTTTTTGTCTACCAGGTGTATAACCTAGACTACCAGGTAAAGTATGTATTGACCAGGTATAATCTAGACTACGGATCTACCAATTTAAGTATAGACTACCAGTCTGCACCGAACTCTAAGCACCGTTTATAATTTACGGAGTCCATGGTACGTTATACATACGCACGCGTAGACGAAATACGCACCTGCTATTTCTTATCAGCCACAATCACCCCGAAGGGGTACGTTATACATACGCACGCGTAGACGAAGTACGCACCTGCTATTTCTTATCAGCCACAATCATCTCGAAGGGGAGCGTTGTCATCCCGAAGGGGGACGTTGTATTTATGTATGCATTTGTATTCAGGCGTGGATACCAGGTCCCGTTCCCCTTAGATAAGTACGGTCTCCTTATGCACAAATTTAGGGAGGCACCCAAGGTCTTGTCAGTCCGTTCCGCGTAGGCCCGAGGTACCGACCCACCTCGGTGTCTGCCCCACACACGAGAGAAACGTGCCCGGTGCGTCCGCCCCATACACGGTATAGACAAGACACACGCTCCCTGAATTCTACAGCCTCAGACTGTGTTCTCCTCATACAGGATGTACATCCTGCATGCGGTATAGACAGACACACGCTCCCTGAATTATGCGGCTTCAGATTGTGTTTTCCTCGTGCGCGATCGAAGTATAATACTCAGCTTGCAAAGATGAGTTTCGGCGAAATCCTCGATATCACAGTAGTCCTTAAGCTACGAATTGTGCGAATATTATCTTACACTAATTTCAAGTGGGGTTTTGTCCCCAGAACCGTGTGCGGATAGCAAGTTTTTATTTTTTTTATTTTGTGGTCGCAGGGGGAGTGGGCGACGCGTGGGGACTGTCTGCATATGTCATATTATGTAGAAGATGCTCTGTTTTTACGCTTTTGTTAAAAATGGGTCGGCCATTTTTCAACCTACAAAAAAAAACTTGCAAAAAATACGGCCTTTTTAGACTAAATATCGAAAAAAACAAAATCTACCTACACAAATAGAAAAACTTGCAAAAAAAATCGTCCGTTTTAGACTAAATCATCTATTTTTTTCTTGCGTATACGTGCGTGCGGTTCTGTTTTCGCGTCTGGGGTCTTCGTTCGTTCTCTGCGTGCATCCCTTCATCCATCCATCCATCCCATCTATCCGGCCGCGCAAAAGCAGGCTGCCCCGAAGAAGGCCGCCCCGAAGGCCCAGGGCAACATCAACAACTTGCCCAAGGCACTCTAAGCGGCTCTAGAGGAGACACAATACAACGTTATCACATGGACTCTCGAGACGGCGGCATCATCATCAGCAACAGCAGCGGCAGCAACAGCAGCGGCAGCGGCAGTAACAGCAGCGGTAGCGGCAGCAGCAGCAGCGGCGGCGGCGGCGGCGGCATGAGCAGAAGCAGAAAAGCGGGAGCTACTTAGCACCAGAGGAAATAGGAGTTCTGGTTTTTGTCTCTCTCGCCCTCTCCTTGAGAGTATCGGCAATTTTTTTCGCGCCGCGGGAAAAAAAAAACGTGTGTAGGATGGAATACGATGGAAGACATTAATGCGCACTCTGTCCTGCTCTCCGTGTACAGGAGCTATGGGTGGCGGTCTTGTTTCTTATTGTGGCACTGGGCACAGCTGCCGCTGCTGTGGTTGTTGTCTCTGGGTTCTCGCCTATTCTGTTTTTTTTTTTTTTCCAGTCTGCCTACAGTAGTAGCTGGTGCTGTTGTTCGTCGCTGTTCTATTAATAGGAACGTTTTGGTTCGGTTTGGTGTTCCAATCTGAATTATTATTGGGGACGTTTCGGTTCGGTTTTCCAATTTGGAGGCGGCGGGGGAGGGGGGAGGGGAGGGAGGGACGGGGAGAGCTTTGTGAGCGTTCTCGAGTTAATGTTGTGGGGGGTGTTGCTATCTTCCCTAAACTTTTGCCTCGTGAGGCTTTCCCTGCGTTCTCGTTTTTTTCCCCACGGAATCGGGGTTTCAAGTAGGCGTGTTTGCATGGCGTAACGGTGTCTCGCAGCCTTACCGTGACTCCGACCATTGAGGAGGAAAGGAACATGTGTGGGGAGGGGTGCCGGGGTTTAATGAAGAGGAAACGCCGCCCAAGAAAAGCCAAGCAATACGGAAAGAACTCTGCTATTTCTGTGTAGGTCGTGGTTACATTGTACTAGGTGCGGCAGACCTCCAAACGGGTAGATACATACGATGGGGGTGTTGCTTTAAAAATAGATACGACAGCAGAGGGCCTAGCGGTTTGTCAAGCCACTCTGCTTCTGCTGCTTACTGCCCGCTTGCTGTTGCTTGCTGCTGCTGCTGCTGCTCCTTATTTCGTGTAGGGCTGACTGACTACGACGACTGTGCTTCGTCCCTTTTTTTATTTTTGGTCCGTTTCGCATGGAAAGGGTGTCCCCGGGGACACGCTCCACCTGCGCGTTGTTTCTGGGTTGTAGAAGGGAGGGTTTTTTCTCTCGATTATAATTTTCCCTGACAAGGTCTTAAAGAAGAGGGGTTTTCTGTTTTATGGAGGGGTTTCTGTCGTAAGGGGTACCGGGGGGGGCGTAGCTGCCGCCGCTTCTGGTGACCCCACCCACCAGTACTATTGCTACTACTGCCTACTGCATGCAACGGGGTATATACCGTGATATCGAGAAATCTCCTCGCCATTTTTATTAGAACGCAGACTCAACGTAACAATCGGTGGTTGGTTGTCGTGTTACACACATAACCAGGTGGCATACCTCACACAGCAGTTACAGCAGAGAGTGCATGCATGCATGCATGCACACATCCACGGCAAGCAAGCTGTGCGAGTGTGTCGTCGTTGGCGTGTGGCTTTTGTTGCGTCCTCTCTCATTTCTGCTCGTGAATGGATATATCTACGTAGAGATTACCGGTATACGTACGGTATCATCTAACCATTTTGTTTGTTCCCCCATCCCATTTATTTTCGTTGCCCGCCCTATTATGCGTGGAAGGAATCGAGTACAGTCTCTCGTGCAAACCAGATAAAAATTCAAAGGGCTGCGAATATATGCCGGAAAAAAATGACCAAGATTTCAGAGGAAACTTCGGGCACGAAATGCCTTTATTTCTCTCTCCAGCTACCTCTTTAGTCGACGCGTACTATGTGCAGGTTGCACCTGCAAAAGTTTTTGTGCAGGATGCCGGTTTTAATGGGTGAGGCTGGCCTTTTGGGCCGCATGTTTTTTTGGGGAAAACGCCAATCAAAATGCCGCGTGGCTGTCCCTGCCGATCTCGTGCTCGCCAAGGGGTTGGGGTTAGGGTTAGAGGCGTGTCTGGGGTTGGCTTGGTCTGGGTCGACGGGCAAGGATGAAATTGGCCACACACAGCCTGCACAAAAACTTAGGCAGGTGCAACCTGCACATAACGCACGCCTCTTTATAGTCGTAACTCAGACACGGAATTACACAGCAGGCACTCCTTCTCCCCCCCTTCCCGCTACGGTGCATGCCTCCATTTTTTTTGTCGCGGGAAGAGTTCAGCATTTTTCTTCCCTCGTCGACTCGCGTCAAATTGTGCGCACACCCTTTCTGCAGTATATTTTTGCAAAACATGAAAGAAAAAAATCCCCTCTCGAGGGTGGGTGGGTGGGTGGGTGGGTGGGTCGAGTCCTATCTAAAAAAATCGACCGTAGGAAGGTCAAGGTTTAACCACTACATGCAGAAAACAGCCGGGAGCACCGTAAACCCGGGGTCACATAGCGGACACCCCCCCCCCCCCCCTCCTAACTACAGTAGTGGTGCATGCCTTCGTTTTTTTTGTCGCGAGGAGACTTGAGCATTTGTTTCTTCCTCTGGACGACTCGCGTTGAATTGTGCGTACTACATACATACATACGTCGTACACGCTTTCTGCCGTCTGTTTTTGCACATCTATGAGAAAAAAAGCCTCCCTCGCTGGGGGGGGGGCTGCGGAGGGGCTCCCAGCTCACGAAAACCGATCTAAGCAGTCGAGCAATGCGTTGGTAGTAGTCAATTAGTAACGAGGATTTAGCACTGGACACTGGGTGGGGGGGCCAGGCGGGGGGGGCACCGCTCTATGGGGTGTATAGGAGCCATGGTGCTCAGTGCCGACGGGGAGGGAAATAACAACAATGGAGGATTATTTAGCGTCGGCCCCTACGAAGGAATATTTGCCCGCCTGATGGCTTGTGGTCGGCGGGGGGGCGGGGAGGGAGGCGCGGGGGGGGGGAGGGGGTGTCATGTTGTGCACGGCGTGAGTCATATGACCCATGGACCTGTCGCATCCCCTACTAATGCCGGACGGAGCGCGTTTGGGTTTCTTTCAGCCAACCAGGCAGACATATGCTTTGCATCAAGCGACGAACGCCGTGACGGTTTGGACTGCGAGTGGCATGGAGGTGTGAGCTTGCTCCTGCTAAGGAACGTCTCTGAGGCGACTTGCATCTGGTTACGGACAGCTTCACATGAGTTAATTTACATTTCTGGCGTGGACGCTTTCCGGTACGACGCAAATGGGTTTTACTATCTGTAACGCCTTCGCGGGACGCCTACCATATTACACTTACTGATACTCGAACCATTCCCTTTTGTAGCGGAACAAAGTTCTTCACCCCGCACAATAGATCTACTCGACCGCCAGCTTGGTTGACGCAAAAATAACAAAAATAACGGCCACCCTTGGTTTCTAGCTCACGCAGCGAGTGGTCCGTGTTTTACAGCGTCTTCCCACGTTGCCAACGACGGGCTCAACCAACCTCTATAAAATATCATCATTATATTTATAGGGGGTGGGCGGGCGGTCGGGGTGGGGGGGGGGGGGGGGGGGGGGGTATACTCATTTGTTGCTTGCTTTCGTCAGTTTGCCATTGACCACGCATCCCTTTAGAGACGGGCGGGGCATCGACGATACGAAACTGACGATTGCAGCGACGGGCCACTGCGTGAGTGAGTGATTCGGCAACGATGATACCAATTGGCGTCCGGAGTTACAGTGCCAGGACTCGTATTATGTGGCACGGGTGCCCACCATGATCGTAGCCGTACTACTAGGTGCTCACGCTGCTCGTATGTTAGACACATCCCAAAGTACATGGGGTGCAGCGATTTTTTCTGAGGGTATTCAGAACAGCAAAAAAAATGCCCCACACTAATTCCAAGTAGTTTGTCCCCCAATTCGTGGGACCAGTTCTGAAGGGGTTGAGGAGCTGGAGGCGCCTGTTGACCCACAAATCGTACCAGATAAAGTACCAAATACACTATGCATGTATGATTTCTTGCTGATTTTACGTGTTTTTGGGTATATTTTTTTATAACCAAATGACGAGAAGGCGTCGTCGGCCCAACCCAACCCTAAGCACAACATCCCAACCCTACAAGTAACCCACGGCCAAGGCTCGACCCGAGCGCGGCTTCGCCTCGCGTTTTGGACAATCTGAAAAAAAAAAACGCGCGGACCATAAAAACCGTAATATATTTGGTAGTTTATCCCTTGGTGTATATCTGTTGTACGATTGTGTGGATCAAGAGTCAAGAACACGGTAAATAAAGAGGCTACTTCGTTTCTGGGGAGCGCTCTGATTTTTGATGAAAACAATAAAAAGGAAAGTTCGATCCCATGGCCGCCTGCCTGGCCTACAGTAGGTATATAAATAACCATATCATAGTGCAAAAAAAAAATGGCATTCAAACGATTTTGGGCTAAGGGCCCGTTTTAACGAAGAACAAAAAAAAACAATTTGGAAAAAAAAATCAAATCCGATTTTCATTGGTCAGAACCCGCACCACCACCCAAGATTTTACCCCAAGATCCTAATCTTAGGTGCTGGTGCGTGTGTTGACCAATGAAGAGCGAATTTGAATTTTTATTTTTCCAAATTGTTTTTTTTTTTCTTCGTTAAAACGGGGGCCCTAAGGAGCCTTTTAATAGGTCATTCTCGGGTCATTCAGAAAATATTTCAGCCAAAACAAAGGTGCTATTATACCTCAGGAGGAGTGGAATTGGTTAGGGTTACCGGAGGAGTCGAATAATACCTGGAATGGAATATTACCTCAGTATTACCTCAGAAGTTACAGTAGTGTGAGAACGACAAAATCTGACGATTGTTTTACCAGAAAAAGATAAGCCAATAGCCCACAGCGCCGAGGGTGTGTGAGGGCACATACTTCGTATAATAGTAATATTCTTGAAGAAGCGACCGTTTTTCGAAAGAAAAACACTGACTCAAGGACACAACCATGAACAATATATCGTGTGTGCACACAATCATGAACAATATAGCGTGTGCGCACAAGAAGCAAGCGCGAGCAGGGAATCCAATACAATACTGTAAGGCCATTCGGCAAGAAAACGCAGGTTTTCCTTCATTCATTCAGGCCAAACACAACCGGCCCCCGACCAGCCAACCTTCCAAACAAAAAAGATAGAGAAGGGAGAGGAGGGGGGTAAAGAGAGAAGAAGGGAGAGGGGGGGGTTGAAACGAGTAAACGCCTCCTCCTCCTCCCGCGAGTCGAAACCTACAAAGAAAACCCTCAAAAGTATGCACCGTACATACGAATGATCATATCATCATATACTACAAATTAAGAATGTGTAATATTAGGCGAACGTTACGTATTACATGGTAGTACATGACATGCATGCCACAGTCTTCTACGCTCACTCCGCCCCACGGTGACAGCGGAGATGCTTGGGGGACCAATTGATGGCGGCACATATCACCATCTATTGTTCCACCCCACCTAGCCACATCATCCCTCTCGCCCCTCCTCGGCCCCCCCCCCCCCCCCTGTGCTCCACCTCTTACCCGCGCAGCAAATTGATATAATATACCAGGTATATGAACAAGAAAAAGACCGACCTGCTGGCACAACAACAAAAAAAATCAGTCATCGTGCTGTTTGTTCACCACGAGCCGAGCCCTGCCAGGCCCAGCAAAAACAAAACAAAAGTACGGCCTTCTAGCCCTAGCTCGTCTCTCCCTTCGCACTAACGCCGCTTACAGTGAGCCAATGTCAGTACAATGAGCCCATGCCGGCACACACAACAAACAAATGCCGTTACAATGGACGAATGTCGGTACAATGAACCAATGCCGGCACAAGAAACCACTGAACATCGAACACATGGAGCTTACCCCCCTCCACCCCGCCCCTGCTACACTTGCTTGTTTGCGCCAACTAACCTAACACCACGGCTGGGTGCAACAAACGCCTGCGATCTGGAAACCCCTATACAACTAACTGCACATGCGTTTAGGGGAAAAACCACTTGAATCTAGACTCGAAACATTACTGCAGTATTGTCATAAAAGGGTAGGATAAAACAAACACGACGACCGTTACAGCGAGATTTCGGCTCCTTCAACGCCATCTTCTTCGTCGCATGCATACCGCCTGCTCAAAATGGAACCCCTCTGAGAAACCACAGAGTTGCATGCATATCACCTGCTCAAAATGGAAACCCCCTAAAGAAACCACAGAGGGCCGTCAAACTCGGCACCACGCCTGCCTGTACGACCAAGCACGAGCTAACCTTGGACTAATTTATATTCGTACCTATCATTTCCTTAACAAACCAGACCGGTGTATGCAGGCAGGGCACGATGACTGCCTCCGGCATTGTGGGACTGCCCCCCCCCCCCGTAGGTGTCTGATGGAACGATACCGGGCCAGCATGAAAATGAAGTACACCCCCCCCCCCCCTCCTTTCGAAAAGTGAGTACATAAATCAAAACCCGCGTAAGGAACTACTCCAATACACAACCCAGACGGGCAACCGCCTTATCAAAGTATACAATATCTACCCGAAACAGGCGTTACTGGATCGAGGGGGAGGGGGGGGGGTACTCATGTTGTGCACGGCCGTAGTCGTACAGTATGACCATAGACTCTCTCTCGCATCCCTACAATGCCGGGACGGAGCACGTTGGGTTTTCACCAACCAGGCAGGCAGGCAGTCTGGAGGGGGGGCGGAGATTTCGCTAATTTTCTCACTACTCCTACTCGTATATACGAGATATAGTAGCTTCGGAACCGGCCTGAGAAACAACGATTCAAACCACGGACACGACGCAGCCAAAGTTCCTGGAGCCGACATTTAAGCGGTCAGCTGTCGAGCCCAACAATGCTGAAAATATGGTCACGGGTGGCCAGTTCCGTCGGTCCGGGTCTCGAACCATGCAGGCGTTTTTTCATTTACCACAGCAAAGACAATCAATCAGCCAGGTCGATAGATAAGCCCCACCGCCAGCAACAACAAAAAAAGCACCGTGTACGTACAGTACGTACGACGAATGAACGGGGGAAGAAACAACAAACACTCCACAGCAGCCATCATCGCCAACACCACAAAGCTCAACGCGTGATCGTCGATTCAGGACTCGCCGAACACCTCACAAGCGGTTCTCAGTAGGATGCAGCTCACCCTCCATGTGACTCGCCCAACACCTCACGGCGCTTCGCGCTTGGTGCTAGCAATGCCTGCCTGGTCGTTGAAAACCCGACATGCTCCGTCCCGGCATTGTAGGGATGCGAGGGTCTATGGTCCCACGAATACGGCCATGCATGAATACGAAGTACACCCCCGCCTTTCTCGCAAGGCAAAAGCTGAGCAGCAGCCATTGAGCGTCCGGGAGCGCCCGCTCGCCTCGCCTAGCCTTGCTCCTCCTCAACCTACTTCCTATTTCCAAGTTTTTTTTCAGTTTTTTTTTTTCCTTTTGTAGTGGCCTCAACAACAGTCCGTCTGGTTCTTGTACGCGACTACAGTTTCGACCTTGTGAAGCCGCGATGCAACCAAAAAATAAGAAGAGGCATATTTCAAGGGGGAGAGTGGGTGGGGGCAGCAATCAACACTAGAGAAAACAGTAATATAGCGGGGGGTGGGGTGGGGGTAGCGCCTGCACTGATGCCTTTTTATTGCCGCGGTCGGTAGTCTGTCCGTCTGTCTGTCTGTCTGTCTGTCTTACCGGTGTTGAAAATGAGTGAAACGTAAGCCATAATTAGGCTTAAAATTATAAGTTGGTGGCATACGCCTTTATTTGTAACGGTAACACACCGTACATAGTTGTTTAATTTTATCCGTCGGTAGTCCCGTCCGTCTGTTTGCCTGGCTGTCTCACCTTTGTGGAGAAAGAGCGAAGGGTAACCTCTGACGAGTCCTTCATGCTGCGAGGGTCAGAGTCGTCCCACCCAGTCGGCACCGTGGCCTGAAAATGAAAACAACCAATCGAATAATACACCAGGTAGAGGGTACGGTAGCCGGGGGGGGGAGAGGGGGTTACAGACCAATCACAGGAAACACCAGAAAAGGGCCAATTGCCAAATACAAATTAGATGATTGATTCCGTTCACATCACAGCAGAATGTGTTGTCAGTGGTGTCTACATGTCTGCGGGGTTCGTTCGGCCAATCACAGGAGACAGAAAAAACAAGGGCCAATCAGATGTAAGCATGTCTTTCTTAGTGGTGGGCCAGTCGGCGGGGGTTGGGCCGATCACAGGAATAGCAACCAGGGCGCAAACCCTTGTTTTTACGTGTAAGTACATGTATCACTATTACTAAAGCGTAGTGGGTTAACGTAGGCGGGGGGGGCTCAGCCAATCAAAGGAGACGGCAAACAAGGACCAAACGCATGCTTTCACGCTACAGATACCGGTACGAGTATGTACTCATAGTCGTGGGCACAAGTAGGCAGGGGTTTAGCCAATCACACACGGGATTACAGCCAAGGAAAGGCTAATCAGGTACCTCGTACTTCTTTTGTTGCACTCATTAAATACAGCATCGTCAAAGACTCACGTCGTTGCCAGTGTGTACGAGGAGGTCGAAGGAGCAAGGCTCGTCGAGAAGGGGCAGGAAGGTCACGCTGCTCGTGATCTGTCGGATCACGTTCTGGATCTCCAGCGTGATGGCCTTCTCAGATTTTCGCGGCTGCTCCGTGCTGTTGCTGCTTGTTTTAGATTGGATCAGTTCAGCCACAGCAGCGTGGGGAGAGGGGGCGGGTGTGTGTGTGTGTGTGTGAAAACGACGACAGCGGAAGGCGTTCTTCGTGTAATTGAACAACAAAGGGGGGGCGGGGGGGGGTACTCATGTCGTGCACGGCCGTAGTCGTATGACCATAGACCCTCACCCTCGCATCCCTACAATGTCGGGATGGAGCATGTTGGGTTTTCACCAACCAGGCAGACATTGGTTGCACCAAGCGCGAAGCGCCGTGGTGTAGGTATTGGGCGAGTCGCATGGAGGGTGAGCTGCTTCCTGCTAAGAACCACCTGTGAGGCCGGGTATTCATGTCATGCATGGCCGTAGTGGTATGACCATAGACCATCGCGTTCCTACAATGCCGGGATGGGGCACGTCGGTTTTCGCCGACCAGGCCGGCGTTGGTTGCATCAAGCGCGAAGCACCGCGAGGTGTTGGGCGAGTCCCACGACGGGTGAGCTGCAAGTGAAAAGCAATGATGAAGGACAACCCAAAGAAATTTCTAGGAAGCATCGTTTTGTTTTTATCAAATGTGTAAAGGTTATTTACATAATCGGGAGTGTACATACCTCCCATCTGCGAGGACCGGCGTCTCCTCCTTGTGTACGTTGAACGTCCACCGTTCCAACGTCTCGCCGGATTCCGTCCCGATGACCACCAGCACCAGCCGCTGCAGCTCTTTCTCCAACAGCCAGCCTGCAGCACGAGACATCAAACCGACAGTAGTATGTAGCAGATGTGCGTCCGTATTTAGGGGGGGGAGGGAGGGAGGGAGGGAGGAGGGGGAAGGAGGGGGGAGGAGGAGGGAGGGAGGGAAGGGAGGAAGGGAGGGAGGGAGGAGGGAGGGAGGAAGGGAGGGAGGGAGGGAGGGAGGAGGGGAGGAGAGGGAGGGAGGAGAGGGAGGAGGGGAGGAGGGAGGGAGGGAGGATGGGAGGGAGGAGTGAGGGAGGAGGGGAGGGAGGAGGGAGGGAGGAGGGAGGGAGGAAGGGAGGAGGGAGGGAGGGAGGGAGGGAGGGAGGGAGGGAGGGGAGGGACGGAAGGAGGGAGGGAGGGACGGAAGGAGGGAGGGAAGCAGGGGGAGTGAGCGAAGGAAGATACGTAAAAGGGTCGAGATAAGGACGTTTCAGGATCGAAATCAAGCTCTCAACCCACCCTGTTCGGGGCTGCCCCAATGTTACGAGCAGCGACCGCATCAGCAGCGGACACAGTAACTATCAACGCCTCAGCGACCGCATCAGCAGCGGACACATGAACAATCAACGCCTTAGCGACCGCATCAGCAGCGGACACAGTAACTATCAACGCCTCGGCTTCATGTACTTGTTTCAACTGCATCGCTTTGGAAATGAAGCACGATAATCACGTACGACCAGGACGCGAATAAAAAAAACAAAAACAATGCGACCGAACGCGAGTTTCTAATGTACAAGCCTCTTTTGAGCTGGCTGAAGCCAGATTCTACGACCGAGGTTCTACGACCGCCGACCGAGATCTACGATTTTCCAAATTCTGTAACCAGCATACTCGGAGTTGACGATAATCGGCAGGTACAAATATTCTGCTACACGAGTGCCTACCACAGTAAATATGCCAGGAGACATGCCAAGCACGATAAAACGTGAGTTGTCAAGAGTGTTTCCTGGGTTGGATCTGTACCCTACAGATCCTGCACAATATACCAAAACGGCCGTTTAGGATGTAGGTGATCTATATGATCTATCTGTAGATGATCTATCTGATCTGTAGATGACCTGTCCGGAGCGTGAAAAGACTATGAATGCTATGATACGTATTACCGTCCCCTCACCCTTAAGCTGTTGGATGACGTTGTCGAGGTACTTCTTGAGACCCTCGTCGGTGGTGACCAGCGTCGTGATGCCGTACTTGGCCACCCTCGAGAAGCTGTCGGGTTGGTATACACCGCGCTGGTACAGCACGCTGCTCGCGTTGGGAGGGGTATGGAGGCGGTGCGCGCGCGCGCGCGGGGGGGTACTTGTTATCATGCATGGCCGTAGACGTATGCACCGGGGGGGGGGTACTCATTATCATGCATGGCCGTAAATGACCATAGATCCCCGCATCCCTACAATGCTGGGACGGGGCAAGTCGGGTTTTCACCGACCAAGGCAGACATTGCTAGCACCAAGCGCGAAGGGGGAGCGGGGGGGGTATTGATCTGTTGCCTGCCTTAGACATTTTACCGTTGACCACGCATCCCTTTCGAGACGAAGCACCGTTCCTACTCAGAGACACCGGGTGGTAGGGGGGATACAGGAATCACGCACGCGACACAACGAACAGTTACAAGGGCCCAAGTCAGAGTTTAACACAAGTATAAGTCTTGCATCCTGTCGGTACTACTATACACGCCCATGACGGCGGTCATGGCTACGAGGGCGACAGGTAAACAGCAGTACAATCACTACGGGGCGTACTGCAAAAAGTGCAAAGCAACGCAATGTCAATGCTGTGTTCAGTGCTCGCGCGCCTCAACACACGCATCAACACAAGTCTCTTGCCGTAGACTACGTACGGTATGTGTAACAGCGGTATACAGTGTACCAGTACGTGCCTGCTGACAGCCAGTGCCGTGTTCAGAGTTCGCGCCTGAAGCAACAAAAACATGAAAAAAACAGTAGTCTACTGCTGTAGACTACAACAGTCTACTGCCCGTAACAAAAGCATGAAACAGTAGTCTACTGCTGCTGTAGACTACAATAGTCTACTGATGTAGACCACGGTATGTGTAACAACGGTATATTTCAGTGTTTTTTTTCAGTACGTGCCTGTTGACAGCGTAGTAGAAGAAGTCTGCGACGATGTCCGTGGACCCCCTCAGGGTGATAACGTTCTCGGTGCTCGAACACTGCGCCACGGAAGACTGCGGTGCAGAACGACGAAATTGGCGAACAAAACACAGCCCATGGAAAACGGACAGAACCAGGTACATATAATACGATATTTATCAAGACAGCAGTACGTCAGAGAACGAGAAGGACAAGGGAAAAGAGGCACAGCGCAAGGAAAACGGACAGAACCAGGTGCATATAATACGACATTTATCAAGACAGCAGTGCGTTAGAGCACTAGAAGGAGAAGGGAAAAGAGAGGGGGGGGTGGGAGGTTCGGGTTTGTTACCGCCGTGCAACACTCAAGATAACACGTCCCCGTCGGAGCAATAATAATGTGATGTTTCTACGCTGACTTTTTCTCTCGTACACCGGGGGGGAAGTGCAAACGACGAGGTATGGAGGCGTGGTCACCTCGGGATATCGAATATTTTAATATTTTTAAGGAGGTTTTGTGCTTGGCGCCTAAAGCCGACCTTACCGACCCTAACCCCAACCCAGTGCTATTAACAGAGTATTAGTATTCAGATTAGGATGCTGTGCTTGGTAAGACTCTACAAGCAGTAGGCTGATTCGGCCGGCTTGGATGCTGTGCTTGGAAAGACTCTATGATACAGGTTGATTCGGCCCGCTCGCGATACCGTGGCTTGGAAAGACTCGTAGGTTGATTGAGCGGCTTATACCAGAGGGTTCGTACCTCTCGCGTAGCTAACCAGAATGCACAAATGGCCCCGATTGGTGATGTTGACCTTTCCAGTTTTACTTTTACCTTCACATAGCGTGTAGAGGGGAGCGGAGGGCCCCAGACTATCTGTTTTTGACTGACTTTGATCGCTTTGCGGACCCTTCGGGTTCCACTTTTATTTCAGTATACCTTTTTTGGGTAAGTTAGCCTGTGACCACGGGGGACGACCGCCTCAAGTGTTGGATTAGTACGGACAGATGGAGGTACTGGATAGAGAGACCGGGACGGCTTTTAATGTGAATACAAACAATCAGTACGTGACCACGCGACCACTCGTAATGGAGAGATGCGTCTTATGGAAATATCTCGATGAGACCTTCCCAGCACTCTTTTCGTTGTGCTTGCCCCCTTTGTTTTGGCGAAAAATCGGCTACGGTAAGAAGTTCAGGCTACGAGTATGTACGTAGGGGCCTTGTGTGTACCTACAGTAGTACACTACACCTACCGTACACGGTACCAGTACGTAGTATGCATCTGGGAGTGGTCGAAAAGAGGTACTTCTCAATTGGCCCATTGGCTCTTGGTTTTAGGAGAAAATATCAATAGATAACTACGTATTACCTGGTATATGTTTATACGTACTGCAGTAGGTACAGCAGTAGAGAGGTACAGGGTACAGCGGTATCGCAAGCCAGGCTCAGGCTCATCCGGGCACCTGTGACCTGTGACACGTTGATGTCCCAGCTACGGCGGTATACGTAATTATTGATTCGTATTATACGTACACCTTGGTTCTGCACTCGTTTGTTGCATCATGTTGTGCATACTCCGCACTGCTGTATCCCAATCCACTCGAAGCAGGTACCGAGGCAACTCTTTAGAGACTCTTAGCAGTGAACTCGCGGTTTAGCCGTTGGAGAAGCACAAGCTGGCTGGGATAGGAGCTGTGGCCAGGTACAGGTACTGCTGTTTAGCAGTAGTGCCAGGTTACGTACAGGATTATCTGGCGGGAAGGAAAAATGCGGGAACCACAAGAAAACTACTGCTGTACGGTGTGACTCGTACCAAAGACAAGCGAGTCTCAGCAAGCACGGACGAGAGGGAGAGAGGGAGAGAGGGAGAGAGGGAGACAAAATCGAAGGTAAACCGCAGAGGCAACAGAGAGAAACTTGATCCTGATATACGCCTGGGGACTGCAGGGGCATCTAGGAGTCGAGCAGGGTCAGCGGTTGCGGTGGAATGATCGACTGCTTTACTTGGAAGACACAACAGAGGGAGGGGGTAAGGAGATTTGAGACTGTCAGAAAACAGGTTCCGAGTGCAGAGTATTTCGTATCTCCTCTCGAGGCTACACACGCTGGGGCAACGGCTTACCATGATGGACGTTTTTGTGGTGTTCAGGGTGCTGGAAAAGTACTGCTCCTTCTGCTTGGCGAGGAGTTCAAAGGCTCGCCTGTTAGGGTGTGTGAGTGTTGTGGTGGTGCTGTTGCTGCTGCGCGGCGCGCACAACGCACAAGCCGTTGGGCTTTTCCCTTTGGATGGTTCCATAATGTCGACGAAAGTATGGTTTTCGATAACTTGGAATGGCATGTTCGCACACTTCCTACGCCCACACCGAGCAGACAGCCCACAGGTGTGTCGTGTCTCTCGAGGTCACCAGGTGCCGCTCCCCCCCCGTGCGATACATACGCTGAAGAATCCTTCTGTCTGTCTGTTTGGGAACGAGGGGAACCACCTCCACCGCTTGGATAAGCAGCAGCGGCAGCAGCGGCAACATCATAAATTTGAACACTTTTTGGCGCACCGACAAAATAGCGGCCGTTTGTCTTGAAGACCATCCTCGTACAGCAGTGCAGTATCACTGCAGCAACAGACAACACATCAGCCGGGCCAGCAGCAGCAGAATCATTTCCTTGGACAGCTGACCAAAGGCAGTGAGCCTTGCCGTAACCATGAGCACTCCTCGGCGCCGTCGCGCAGGTGGAAGCACCACCAGCAGCAACAATACCAACAGCACCAGCAAAGTCGCCCCCCGGAGAAAGGTCGACACGCCTGGCACGAAGGGAGTGGAATTTGAGGCAGCCGTCGAGGCAGACGCAAGAGACCCTGCAGACACCTTCAGCTACGAAGATGTGTCGGAAATCGAGACGTTAACACCAGCTGCCAGGCGTGCCGAACTAGGAATGGCATCCGAGGCCGTGTCGATAACGGCCAGGAACGGGGGCGGGAAGGGACAGGAAAAGGTCGGCAGCGCGCTGAAGCGACAGGGAGCGGCGCAGCAGCAGCAGCAGCAGCAGAAGCAGCACAAGCAGCACAAGCAACAACAGCAGCAGCAGAAAGAGGCCAGCACGTGAGAGAGATGACACTACGACTTCTTGTAGTGTACCTGGTACCATGTAGTTATCATATTGATATATCGTTATATACTGCTGCTGTAGAGCCTTCTTACATGCCTGCTGTGCGACAACAGCAGTAGGTGCCAGTTCGGGACAAACTACTTGGAAATACAGTAGGATAATTCTGCAGTCGTACGTAGCACCAGTACAGCAATACCCCGTACGAGTCGTACCTGGTTATAGAAGCCGGTCGCCCCGGTAGTGTAGTGGTCAGCTTCAAAGACTACTACCATTGGTACCCAGGATCGAATCCCACCGTGGTGAGAGATTTTGTCTTTATTTGAAAAAATAAAAAGGAACCAATTGCTGAGAGCGCCTTCGTGGCGTGGGTAGGCGGAATCCGACGCAAGTCGACGAGGGAAGAAAGTGCTGAAACCTTCTCGCGATAAAAATGCAAGGCAAGAACCGTAGTGGGGGGGGAGGGAGAAGAGCCTACTTTGTGACCCCGGATCTGAGTTACGTCCAGGAAGGAGAGAGAAAGGAAGGGCGAAGATAATAAATGGGATGGACAAAAAAAAAAAAAAAAAAAAAAAAAAAAAGTCTTAGTCTTAATACGAGTATAGACATACTTACTAATATCTCTTTCAGGGATTACGCATCCCTGGCCTCTCAGAGCTCCCACTTCGTCACCGCCTCCTTCTATTACTTCCCGATGTTGCCTTTCTGTCTTTGTTTCCTATACTACTTTTGATGGCGAGAGCCTCTTTTTCTTTTTTTGGCATTGCGTTCGTGCGTGTACCCAGAGAGCACGGCAGCGCCGCCATCGCGGGTATGGGAAGGCGCTGGCCAGTAGAGGGGGGGGCGGAAGGAGCGCGGTCGTTTTTTTCGTGGCTAGGCGTGGCGTGTCCATCGAGACATCGAGACACGAGGGAAGCATGAAAGGGCTTTGTCTGACCTTGCTGCTGCTGTGTCAATTGAGTATGTCCCGAAATTATAAGAGCCGTCTTAGTCTGTAAAACAAAATTCAAGCGGTGCTTCTTTCTCGAAACAAAATTATTTTCAGAGAGACAGCGACACGGTTCGAACACCATCATCGTCGAGCGGGCGAACGAGGGCCACAGTGAGCACTGGGCCTCACGCGAGGCGGGCGGCGGGGCTCACTGGGGCAGAGAAGCAGTAGAGCTCGACCCGGACCGAACAAATCGATGGCGAGGTGATCGCGGAGGGGCGGAGAGCGTCGAGACTGACAGAACGCAAACGACATCCGAACATCCGAACTTTTTTTTTCAAGCGGCGGAATCACAGACCCCATGGCCCGACGGTTTTTTTTTCTTCAAATTTTATTAAAAAAACTATTTTTCGACATGACTTGATTTTCATTTTTTTCCGACCGTTTTTTTCGTTTTTGCTTTTCGCCCCAGCCGTTTTGTTCGAATACGAGTACGATGATGTACGTAGGTCTTATTCAGTTTTGTGAATTTTTTGTTTTTCCGTGCTCCACAACTTGACGGCCGTGCTGTGCTGTGCTTTCTCTCTTTCATATATACGAAGTACGAAGTACTATTCTGTTGTTGTACAATACCACACATACTCACGAAAAAGGCACAAATCGCACCTACCACAACAACAACAACAACAGCAGGCAGCGTCGTGCTGTGAGCCGTGTTGCTGTTCTTTCTCTTTCGAACATACAGCTTCTTTGTTGTCCTGGAGCATGAAGCCATATTGTGCATCCCGAGCATGTTTTGCCTGAGTGTCAAGTCCGCCGTTTTTTCGCTGCATGCACCATTAACCTCTTGGCATTTTCAAGTCGGTGCTTGGGCTACATCATGGGCCTATTCTGCCCCTTTCCTTGCGCGAGCGTAGCGGGCGGCGTCAGCCGCCCGCGGAGCGGAGCCCTTGTATAGTCTTACTATCAGTCTTACTATACATGATAAAAACTGCGAGCGATCAGCTCTTTGCCTTTCAGCTCACTCGTTCATCCTCTCCGCGTGGTCTCCGTGGCTTCCTTGGCGTACTCTTAGCGAAATTTCGCTATCAATTCCGCCATCAATTTCGCCATGGAGCGTGACTAGACTGATTCGCGCCGTATATCTTTTACCTTCGCGCCCCCTAGAGTCGCGCCCCTTTGCGAATAGCCTTCATACTCTTACGATACATTATAGAGACTAATTATTGAAAAAATGGCGTTGTATAGTAGGCTTTGATGAATTTGCCAAACGGGTGCTGGGTGTCGTAGCATTACAATAAACTTCTTTCCGCAGGGAATTTATGGGTTCGTGGCCTACACCACCGAGTGTCCTATTTCGGGACTGCGTGTCAAATACGTGTAGTAGCCCACAGGCCAGGGGGTACTTACGAGCCGCATCAGCGACAAATCACCACCGGCGCTTTCCAACTTGCACATCAGCCGCATTATCGGTATAATATACCTGGTATGAAACACCGGTGTCATACTTACACTTTTAATACTACTGTTGTCGTCTCGCATTCTCAGCAGGGCACCCGCTGAAGTTGCTCCCTCGCCTCCCGTGCCTTTCTATTAAGGGCGACCTCGCGTCTCTTGCTCCATCTTCTTTTGGCAGAAAACTCGATAGCAGTAGCGTGTAGTGATAACAGGTACCTGTTGTATATATGATCTACTGTTGTATACCTGGTATACTGCTACCGAAGCACGCCCAAGCTTTTGTGGTTGTGTGTTGCGTCTCGTTATTTTGTCAAGTGTCCTCTCTTCACGCTGGCCGTGCTCCGTCTCCCCTCCCCCGCTGGTCTCTGCTTGTTTTTTTTTTTCTCCCTGTTTTTGTTGGTTTTGGTTTTCGCTCGCTCGCTGTGGCCGCGTCGTCACTGTCACAGACGGGGAAAGGAGGAAGGAGGGGCGGCAAAGCGCCGGAAACAGCGGAAGCAGCAGCAGCAAGCAGAGGCAGAGGCAGCGGCAGCGGCGGTGGCGACTGGGTCAGCAGCAACAGCAACAACAGCAGTAGCAGCAGCACCAGAAAAGACAAAAAAAGCAACCCCAACAGGGCATGGCCGTACGCGACCAGAGCACGACATTGCCACCACCAACAGCAGCAGCAACAGAAGCAGCAGGGAGAACGGGGTCGCGGGGGGAGGCGCCGGCGTGGAGCCTAAAGAGGCGGATGGTGCAGGGAGGGGAGAGGGGGCGGAGAAGACGACGGGGGAAGCGTTACGGAGCGGGGAGAAGAGGAAACGGACGCTGTCTCCGAAGGGACAAGGGGCGGCTGTGGCTAAGGGCCAGGGGAAAGCGAGGGGGGTGCGTGGGGGAGAAGTGGCGCGACCTGCTCGCAAGGTGGGCTTGAGCGATTTGGTTTCTCTTGATTTGCTCCTGTGGTTGTTGTTGTTGGTGTTGTTGTTGTTGTTGCTGTTGTTGTTGTGTTTTTGTTGTTGGTGTTGTGAGTGTTGTTGATGCTTGTGTGGGTGCTGTTGGTGTTGATGTTGTGGTGGTCGTTCTTGCTTGCTGTTTGTGTTGGCGGCATCGTTATTGTTGTGGTTGTTGGTGTTGTTCCTATATACAATTATCGGTGTTGGTTGGGGCATTGGTGTTGCTGATACTGTTTTTGTTGTATGATAGTGGGTGCTGTTGTTAGTGGTTGCCTTTTGTTGTTGCCGTCGCCGTCCTCGTTATTGTTGTTGGGGGGTATAAGCCGAATGTCGCGCATGGCCGTAGTCGTAAGACCATAGACCCTCGCATCCCTACAATGCCGGGACGGAGCACGTTGGATTTTCACTAACCAGGCAGAAACTGCTTGCACGAAGCGCGAAGCGCCGTGACGTGTCGGGCGAGAAAGGTGAGCTGCATCCCACTAAGAAGCGTTGTTGTTGTTGCTGTTGGGGGGGGGGGTGTACTCATGTCGTACATGGCCGTAGTCGGGGCAGGATCTGTTCGGAGACCTGGAGGCGTAGATAAACAACAAATGCTCGGGAGTGCGTGTTTGCTTGGGTTGGCGTTGGGAATGTGCCGGCTGGGGACTGGGGGGAGGGGGGGGTTGGAGCCGAGTGGCAGGGGGGGAGCGGGGGGGGCGAGGGGCGTTACGAAGCGACCCGCCGATTGTGCCCTGGTGGCTGGGATCGGGGCTGGCGTTGGGATTGGGGGTAGTATTTTGACTTTTATTGTGATTGGGGCTTGGGGTTAAGGATTGTGATTGTTTTTAGGACTGAGGTTGGCATTTCGATTGGGATGTGCTAGCGTTCGCATCGTCCTTCTCGGTAAGCGACAGGGGTGAAAGAGCGAGAGAGAAACGAAGTGTAAACCCCATAGCGAAGGGGCGGGGTGGGGGGGTAGGGCTGCCGTTAGTCGCAGGCAACAGGAACTTACCCGCTGGAGACAGTAAGGGCCGTTATTATCGGAGGGTTTTCCCCCCCATTTTTTTCCATATTTGTGAAAATTTGTTCCATGATTTGTGAAATAAATTCCAAATATGGGAAATTTAACAGAGGGCAAAATATCAGGAAAGTTAAAATTTCTAAAGTTTGAAAATTCTAAAATTCTGGGAAAAAAAAACTCCCGAACAGCTCTCTGATATTATCAGCCCTTAGTAAGCTTTGCCACAACACTCAAGTAACATCTACCTGGTACGTACAGTTTTTTCTTTTTCAGTTTTCGCTTTTGGTTTCGGGCTCGACTCCTTGGAGGTTTTCCGCTCAGCAGCCTTGTGGACTATAGCAGACGTGAAAGCAGTACCCGTGGCCACGGGTATTTTCCCTTCTCCCCCCCCGGTGCTTGCCTTTTTCAGTTGGGTTAGTTTGTTGTGTTGTGGTATAGGCTGCACTCTGGAGATAATTTATTTCGGCGCAGATAGGTGGAACTACTGCCCCCTTTTCCTCTTGGCCACCTCGCTCGTTTCCCCTTTTTTTTCTTTTTTTTTTCCTCTCGTTTTGGTTGATTTTTGGCTTGGTGTGTTGCCTTTCGTTCCTTTCGTCCCCCAACATGTGCTGTTGGCCACGGCTACCTCCGCTTCTGGTGACCCCCACCCCTGTTCACGTTTTTTTTCTTTTCTTTTTTCTGTTGGTTCTGATCCCTGCGGTTCGTTTGATTTCAGCCACTATTGCGTCTGTGGGTGGGACTGCCCCTCGCATAGCAAATATGTCATTAATAAGAGGCATGCCAAGCAAGGCAAAGCGTGCGCTGTCTCGTAGGGTGTAAAACCAAGTGTTCCACACTAAAACCTGGTAGTTTGGTGTCGAGTCAAGGCATGTCAAGGCAAAGTTGCTGTCTTGTCCGGGGGTGGGAGTGCTGTCTCCTGACATATTTTCCTCGCAGTCGTGGCGACATTTCTCCGCCTCACGGTGGCAGCCGCGAGGCATCCAGTGTTGAGCCTGTTGGAGATTGGGTGAGGTGGACCGTCCCCCCAGGCTCCTCCACGCACACCAAAATAACACCCTGGCAGCATACAGCAGTAGTTTTCATCAAACGATCTTCACGAAAAATTTCGCCAGCCTTGCTCTCTTCGTGACCTCGTCCCTATGTATGATGATCAGTGATGTGAACCGACAACCGGAAGTCGTTTTTTTCGGTCGTTTTTTTTCGGTTTTTCCCGACCGAACGAAAACCGTCAATTAGTGTTTTTCGGTTTATTTGCAAAAAACCGACCGAAACCGACCGACATTTTCGGGTTTTTCTCGGGATTTTCTCGTTTTTTCGGGTTCGGTTTGCTTGAAAAAACCCGACCGAAACCGACCGACTTTTCGGTGAAAACCCGAAAAACCGACCGAGCCATTTTTCGTTTTCGGTTCACAACACTGATGATGATGCCGCGTGCTTAACCCTTTTAGAACTGCAGTCCCGTTTTGGGGACACATTACTTAAAATGAGAGTGGTTTGTCCCCATAACGGGACTGCAGTTCTAAATGGGTTAAACGTTTTCTGAATGACGGGTTTCCTTAACCCCTTAACCCATTCAGAACTGAAAAAAAATCCCACACTAATTCCAAGTAGTTTGTCCCCAAAAACGTGGGACCAGTTCTTAAGGGGTTAAGAACTGGTCCCACGAATTTGGGGAAAAACTACTTGGAATTAGTACGGGATTTTTTTTTCAGTTCTGAATGGGTTAAATATAACCCAAAATCGTCTGAATCTCGTTCCTGTGTTTTTGAAGTATTTTGCGTTGTGTACTTGGCCGTGGTATTGCTCATCAAGGTATGTACGAGTAGCCCTTGTATTTTCGTTCAAAATCACTTTTTTTGGGTGAGGTATAGGGCTCCTATACTATAATCAAGATAATCAAATGACCACCTTCAGAAGGCAAAAACACACACGGCGGTGCATGCACATCACCTCTACCGTATGCAGCGTGCGGTCTGATATGGACGATTCTTGTTTCTTGCTATTAATAATTTCGTTTTTGGTTCGTTTTTGTTGGGGGTTCCTTTGGTCTCTTTTGGTGCCCCTTCCTGTGTTGGGGCGCCCTTTGCTGCCAGGCTCCCCGTTATCCCGAGGTGGCGATGGAGCGCACGGGAAGGGCGACCAACCTCGGCGAAGCTTTGGGAGAGGCTGTCTACGTGGAGCTGCAGGGGCTCATCCGGTGAGAGCACAGGTTGAGGTGGTGATGGTTAGCGATGTATGTCATCAGGTGCTGGTATTTATATCGTCTAGGTGAGGGTGGGGGTGGTGGTGACGATGTATATATACATCATGTGGGGATCGGGGCATTATTATTATTATTAATAGTAGTATTATTAGTATTATTATTATTATTATTATTATTATTATTATTATTATTATTATTATTATTATTATTATTATTATTATTATTATTATTATTATTATTATTATTATTATTATTATTATTACTATTACTATTACTATTTTTTATAATGGTATTTTATTGGTTGTGTTGGTACTTGTACCGATCGTGTTAGTGGTAGTGGTGGTGGCCATGGAGATGGTACCAGCGGTGGTGGTGATGGTGGTGCATGGTTGTGATGTCGCCAGATGATGGGTGGTGAAGTTGGTTTTGGTGGCTATCGTTGCTGTATAAAGGAACGCTATCGTCTGCATTATTTTGTGTTGATGTGGCATTAAATTGGTGATGACATTTTGTTTTGTGATCGTGCTGCTGGTGGTGACGGCGATGGTGGTGGTGTGCTGGTGACGGTAGTGATAATGATGGCCATTCCACCGTAACTGCTGTACCCCAAGCCGGTCGCCCCGGTAGTCCAGCAGGTAACCACGAAGAATGGTAAGGTTGAAGTCAGGGGTTCGAGTCTCCGTATGGAGATTTTTATTCTCAAATGACGCCAACTGTCGAGAGCGCCTATTATACGTAGCGTGGGTAGGCACACTTCGACGAGAGTCGACGAGGGAAGAAAGTGCTGAGATCTTCTCGTGATAAAAATGCAAGGCACGTACCGTAGTGGGGAGGGAGGCGAAGAGCCTACTTAGTGTGACCCCGGATCTGAGTTACGACTAAGAGGGAGAGAGAACAGAAGGGCGAAGGTAATACATGGGAAGAGAAGAGAGACAATATATTGCTACCGTATTAAAGTACTTACAGACTGTATTATACACAAACTGTATTATACCGTCATGTTTATTTAATTTTTTTTTGTGTTGGGCGCGCTCTTCGATACCCTTGTCTGGCATATGCGGCACCAAGGGCTCGCTAAGTGATTTTTTTCACTAGGTTCTACGCAAATACTACAAAATGCGCTTGAAGGGAGTTCACGATGTGAGAGCTAAATGAATGATTTTTTCCAAAATGTGCTTGTGCGCAAACACTCAAAATAAGTTGTGTGTGTGTGTGTTTTTTTTTTCCCGACAGGAAACGCGGACACGAGGCGGCGTGCAAGGCGGCCGTGCACGCGTGCGTCGACGCCTCGAAGGAGATCCGTCGCCAGGCCGCTGGCATCGGCATAGACTTGGACCCCAAGCCGCAGCTGGACCTGAAGGCAAGCAAGGGCAAGCAAGCAAAGCACTCACCGCGGCAGCAAGCTCTTTTTTTTTAGTGAAGGTGGTGGCGGTGGTGATGGTGGCGATATGGTGGTGGTGGTGGTGGTGGTGGTAGTCCCTAGTGGTAGGTTACGTCGGTGGTACATGGTAGTGTTCACGTCGGTGGTGGTGGTTACGGAACGAAAAGTCAACGCATACATAGAATATCATATCGAAATCGTATATACATGTATCGTTTTTTTTTTAACTATAATAGTTTGTTGCAGGGTTAGGGTTACAACAAACGGGCGGTGATGCTGCATGCATATTTTGTCGCAAAGAGCCCCCCCCCCGTCATATAAATATATGATACATTTATAGGTTGGGTTGGCGTCGGTTGGCAACGACGCTGTAAAACACGCCACTCGCTGCGTGAGCTAGACAACCAGGGTGCCGTTTTTTTTTGTTATTTTTTTTGGCGGTCACCAAAGCTGGCGGTCGAGTAGATCATTTGTGCGGGGTGAAGAACCTTTGTTCCGCACAAGGGGAATGGTCGTATCACGTAGTGTTAATATGGTAAGGCGTCCGCGAGGCAGTTACATAGTAAAACCCATTGCTGTCTCCGGAAGTGGCCACACCAGAAATTAAATTAACTCATTGAAGCTGTCGTCCATATGCAAGTCCGCCTCAGAGGCGGTTCTTAGCAGGATGCAGCTCACCCTCCATGCGACTCGCCCAATATCTCACGGCGTTTCGCGCTTGGTGCAAGCAATGTCTGCCTGGTTGGTGAAAACCCAACGCGCTCCGTCCCGGCATTGTAGGGATGCGAGGGTCTATGGTCATATGACTACGGCCGTGCACAACATGAGTACACCCCCCCCCCCCCCCCGTCCCCGGCAACTATGTGCAACACCCGGGTGCAGGAGCTCCGGAAAATGTTCGTCGAGGAGCGGGACCGCCAACGGGCTCTGATTGTGAGTTGCTTTCACCTGGGGGGGTAGGCGGGGGGGGGGGGATGAGGGGATGGGGTGTGTGTGCTCATGTCGTGCATGGCCGTAGTCGTATGACCGTAGACCCTCGCATCGCTGCAATGCGGGGGACGGAGCGCATTGGGTTTTTCGCCAACCAGAAGGCAGACGTTTTTGCGTGCGCCAAGCGCGGAGCGCCGTGAGGTGTTGCGCGAGCCGCATGAAGGGTGAGCTGCATCCCACTTAGGGGTGTATTTTTCAGTGTCACTATTGATGTGGTGAGAGACAGGTGACGGTTGTGAATGCATCTCGATGCTGTACTCGAGGACACCTTGAAATATGTTGTACCGGTATTGATCGGTAGACCTCGTCGAGGTTGATACACGTCGAACGTAGAATCGTCGTGTCACTGCTTTTGTTGCACGTTCGGCACACCATGATTCAGTTTTGTCCGATACGATTGTATTCGGTTCTCTATTCGGTCCCGATACGATTGTATTCGGTTCTGTTCGATCCAGTTCGAAACGATGCGATACAATTATAATCGTTGCCATCTCGTTATTTTCGATACGCTACGATACGGTGCGATACAATGATACTGCTGTGCTCGGTTTTAATCGTGTTGATTCGGTTCTATGTGATTCTACTGTAGTCGATATTATACGTACGATTCTGTGTGGTTTAAGTCGGTTCTATGAAGTTGTGTCTGGTTCTCGTCGATAACGTAAGTGCGTTTTTTTTCCTTATTTGCATCGATTCTCTTTGGTTCTATGAACGTATTCCATGCGATACCGTACGATTACACGTACCTGGTATTCGTTTTTAATGGGTTGTGGTGGGTTGTATCCGGCTGGCGTGGATTGTGTTCAGGGAGAGGAGCAGCGCCTGTGGGAAGCCGAGGAGCAGAAGTGCTTGGCCACCGCGGAAAAGACTCGACGAGCGAAGGTAGGTGTGAGAGATTCTAACTCGCAAAATATAGAAGACAGCCACTGTAGACAGAAATGCCGCCGGGCACACAGATAGACAGACAGGCCGGCGTACAGGCAGATGGCACACAGACAGATGCACAGATTGGCAGATACACAGATAAGACAACAGACAGACAGACAGACAGACAGACAGACAGACAGATGGGAAGGCAGACAGACAGACATAGTTGAAGACAAGACAGGTAGGTAGTCATATTATATACGGAGGCAGGAGCGGGGGTCTCCAACTTAGTACAATACGTCATATATAGTTTGCTTTGCCGAACAGTACAGCAGAGGTTAGCATGCAGGGTGGCGAGGGGAGAGACTAGGAGGGGGGGGGGNAAAAGAGAAAGGGGGAGGAGGGGGGGTCGGGTGGTATGCTGCCGCTTTTGTTCATGTCTGGTTTGCTCCCCAGTCCACTTGTCGAGCCCACCGCACCTATTCCTGTTACCTCTTATACTACTGGAAATCTCTATTTCACACTAATCCCAAGTGATTCGTCCCCAAAAGCGTGTGCGTGCAGTAGCAAAGGGGTCAAACCCCAGGTATACAGCAGGAGTTGTGACATGTTTAGGCGTTTTCCCGAGGGGTTTGCAGGTCGAGAACCGCCCGTGCCCACGCTGATCTCGCCTCCGTTATCTGTACGAAACCGCCGTTCAATGGCTCATGCATGTGCGCTGCCTATCACCAATTCCTGGGGGGCGGTCAATCGTTCAATCATCCAGGCGAATCTTGAGGGTTTCGACAAGAAAATGAAGGATGGACGCTTGCGACGGTCGGGGAGCGAGGAGCTGCGGCCCCTCCTGGAATTGATGGGCACGGGCGCAGATGCGGGGCACGAGGAGGAGAAGGGGGAGGAGTCGAGCGAGCTGTCGGAGGGCGTAGGAACGGCGAAACGGGTGCGTGTTGGATGTGCTGTTTGTGTTGGAGGTGTGGTGGTGTGTGTTGGGGTGTGATGTTGTGGCGTGGTAACGTTTCGTTGTGGTGTTGTGATGCTGTGCTGGTGTTTTTTTTTTTTTTTTTGTTGATGTGGTGTCAGGTTGTGTATTAACCCCTTTCAAAACTACACCCATATTTTTGGGGGGACAAACTACTTGGGTTAGTGTTAGTGTTGTTGTTGTTGTTGTTGTTGTTGTTGTTGTTGTTGTTGTCGTCGTTTTTTTTTTTTCCTATAGTAAAAAGGTTGACACGAATATTGTGTTCAGGTTTCTGTTGGATGCTTTTTGGCTGTCATAGGTTGTTGTTTTGGTACCCGCTGATGCGTGTGTTCTTGCGTATATACGCGCGTGGTCTCACAGCTGGGGGCAGCCTCTCCGCGGCCGGCCAACCCGTAGCGTGCGGAGGGATCCCCCCCGTCGTGATGACCGGTGGGTTTCTTTGTGATGGAATATGCTTCGTACTACACAGGAGACTGGTGTTTGTGATAAACATGCTATTACGGAGGACCATAGTAAATAGGACCAAATATTGCTGGTAAAAAGTGGTAAATATATAGGTTTTTGTGTGTACCGTACCAGGGTAGGTCCTATTTACTATTTACTATGGTCCCCCGTAATATTATACCTGGTAGATAGGAAACCGGTCTGTTTTCGGGTATTGCGAAGGCCTCTTTTGGCATTAACATATTGGTTTTAGTGTAGGGGGCGGCCAGCCAAGGGGTCAAACCGCGTCCTTCTTTAACCCCTTCAGAACTTCCATGCATTTTTGGAGAAAATCTACTTGGGTTTAGTGTGGGATTTTTTTTTTTTTTTTCCAAGCAGTGAACAGGATTAAGGGACGTTTGTGCTCGCGATGAGAGAGAGGTGCCCTTGTGGTGGGTGATGGATGCGCTTTGTGCTGAGCGATGATGCCCCTTGTGATAGTATGAACTACGACCACAGCAGCAACCACTGATGCTAGCGGAACGACCAACGCCCACGCGAACGACCACCAGCATTGTCTAAGCATCATTCACGCAGCGAACAACCACGCACCATATGATTGGCCCCTCCTTCCTCTTTCCCTGAGGGTTCACCGTTCACCCAGCTTATCGCACCGTGCCGTCCCTGCGTTTCGTTTCTCTTTATTCACCGCGTGGCTCAGGTGAGCGACCAGCTCCTGGAGTCGACGAACGACATGCTACTCAATGCGGGCGCCATCGGCCGGTGCCTGCAGGAGATGGGGGCAGTCGTCGCGGATGTAAGTATTAATAACTGTCTGTGCGATAACTTGGGATACCGGTTATTCGTTCCTCGTGTTTATTTTCGATGCGTCTCCTCCTCGGCGGAGGACGCTGTTAATGTTGGATATCGTATCGAAAACTTCCATGTGTCGAACTTTCGATATTTCGAAAACTTCGATATCTCGATTTATCGAGCTTTCGATATATCGAAGTATCGAACACTTCGATATATCGAAGTAACGAACTTTCGATATATCTATGTATCGAAAACTTCGATGTATCGAAGTAGCGAAATTTCGATATATCAAAGTATCGAAAACTTCGATATATCGAAGTATCGAAATTTCGATCTATGGTATCGAACCTGTTTTGCCCCTCCATCGCCTGGCATCCTCGTGTTTGCTATGTAGATATTGAACGGGACCTCCAGTCTATCAAATATCGAGATCGTATCGATTCATTTTTTTTCGGTCACAGTATCTGTTTTTTTTTTTTTTTTTTTGTCCATCCCATTTATTATCTTCGCCCTTCCTTTCTCTCTCCTCCCTAGTCGTAACTCAGATCCGGGGTCACAAAGTAGGCTCCTCTCCCTCCTCCCCCACTACGGTTCTTGCCTTGCATTTTTATCGCGAGAAGACTTCAGCCTTTCCTTCCCTCGTCGACTCGCATCGAATTGTGCCTACCCACGCTACTATTAACTGGCGTTCTCAGCATACATGGTATCGAACTCGGTTACCGTTCGATATCCATCACTAACCGCTGTTGCCGCATTAGTACATAACACCCCCACCCCGCCTCAATAGGTTCAGTGTACAAAGACGTGATGGTCAGTGGAGAGGTCAAGCCGCGGTGTTTTAGTACTGCACTGTACGTGCACCTAAATCTACTGTAACTAATTCCAAGTGTTTTGTCCACACAATGGGACTGCAGTCGTAGAGACGCGTGCAATGATAGAGGTATACAAGGTATACCTTTTTTTGGCTGAAACGTTTTTCTGAATGACAGGGGCTTCTTAACCGAAAATCGTCGGAATTTCATTCTTGGTGTTGCAACCAAACGTTTTTCATTTGTACCTGGTATACTTTATTTAGGCCATGGGGATTTGTTCGTCGAGGATATACGAAGCCCATTCGTTTCCTCCAAAATCAGTTTTTTTTTTGGGTGAGGTTTTTTTAGAGAGTCTCAAGTGACCAACCACCCTCAGAGGAAACACGGTGCACCTGTATGCAGGCTACCGTAGCATGAGTCTAAAGGCTTTGAAAAGCTAGCCTGCAGCAAATCGTTCAAATCCAGGCGACGCAAGAGAAGTATAGTACGTAGCAAGGTTGTGCCCCCCTCCGTACGCAGTACCTCACTCAGCAGCTACCGTAGCATGAGCCTGAAGGCTGGTTAATATGTAGCGTTGTTTTTGCGAACCACCCATCCAGAGGGTTCTCCTCGATTAACTCTGTAAATCCTCGCCCCAACGATCTCTTACTCCACGTGTTGTGTTGGGTCGTGTCGTGTCGTGTCGTGTGTACAGGGACAGGAGACCAAGGACTGCCTCGTGCGAGTCTTCCGGGAGCACACCTTTAAAAACTATCCCAACGTCAACGACCCGAAGGCGGGCATTGCGGCCATGCTCAAGTGATACGGGCAATAAGACGCACCCCCGTGGCACCATCGCGTACTTGTCAGCCAGCGACCAGCCGCGCCGCGTTCCGTTGGCGTCAAGCTCTCCCACCAGCGCCGTGCTCCTCGCTTTTTACCATGGCTCTTCGTGGGTCATGACACGGCCCGCGGGTCGGGCCAGGAACTTTTTGAAATCTCATGGGTCGGGTCGGGTCGGGTCGGGCCCGTTCAGGTCAGGAGATTTTCAAACTTTCACGGGTCGGGTCGGGTTACCCGGGTCGGGTAGGGTTACCCCTTTACCCGACCCAACCCGACCTGACCCGCGAGGTTTGACCCGGCCTGTGAACAGCCCTGTTTTTTTGTGTTTGCTTTTATCCCACCGCTCGCTTGCTGAGGCCGCGGCCGTTTTTTTTTCTCTCTCTGTGGTTCTTGCCGCTTGCGTTCGTGACAGTTTTTTGTTGTTGGGGGGCGTGTGTCGGGATTCGGAGGGGGGGGGGGGGGGGTTCGCCCCTTTTATTCTGCATTTCCCCCCCCCCTAAGTTCCAAATACTTTCCCCCCAAGACATGTGTGCTGTTCTAGACGGGTTATCCGTTTCTCTTCTGCGCAAAAAAAAAGCAAAGCATCCTAAGTACACTAATTCCAAGGAGTTTGCCTCCCTCCAAAACGTGGATGGAGTTCCAAACGAGTGGAAGGGGGGGTTATTGGGAGGGCTTGTTTGGAGGGTCGGACCCGCTCGGGGTTTCCCTACGCACCGCGCGCGGCACATGGTTGCACCGTTAAAGCGCTGCCGATGATGTGAGCCTGCTGAGTCTCCCCCAGAATGATGCTATGTCCCGAAGTATAAGGGCCGGTTATATCAAGTATGGTTATAAAAACGGTGCTTATATATTCGGGACAGAGAGTGGATATGCTGCGCGCGCACGTGTTGTTTGCGGGTGGGTGTGAGTTGTCGTCGCGATGGATTGGATGGGCGGAGGAGGGTGTCTGAATTCACGCGGGACAGCAGCAGCGCCTGCTGTAGTTGTTTTACGGCGCAGGCGGCGTGATGGGCGGGGCCGGGGGGGAAGGGGGTGCGAGCTTAGGCCTTTTTTTCTTTCTTCTTTTTTCGAGGGGCCGGCTGTTTTTTTGTGCGAATAAATTGTGAGAGGGTCATGCGAGGGTAGACGGGGTTATTGCACCTACAATAGTACAGTGGAGTGTTTGTTTTCAGGTTCCGCCTTATGCATCACGAGGAGCAGGAGCTCTCTAACAGACCCTTCACCCCAAAAGCTGTGTTTGAGAAACAAAAACGACCCGCGCAATCCGAGGAACGGTCCGAGGATCGATCCGAGGAACAATCCCATCGGCTAGGTTTATAACGAATAATTACAACGATAATGGCGGAGGAGCCCCAGTCGTCAGAAAAGTTTGGGCCCTGAAGTATGATGTACCACTGTGTGCGGAATTTTAACGACCGGTTTGTATTGATATTTATACACGAACGGTCCTTACATTTCCGCCCAGAGTGGTGCGCCCTCTACCGCACTATAGAGGCATGGCCCATACAGTACCATCCAGAGTGATACGCCCTCTACCGCACTGTAAAGGAATGTCTTGTAATTATCGTCGAGGCGTTTTTGTGCTTGGTTGGAAGCGGGGGTTGGGGGACGGGGACGGTTGTTGGGTCGGGCGCCCTGGTCGTGCACACGCTGCTGTTGTTGCTGTTTGTTGCTTCGTACGGTCGGCTGCTGGCGCTGGCAGTGTTGTTGTCGTTGTTGATGTAGCCATAGCTTGGTGTCGTGTGCTTTGCCTCATTGCTCCCTACCGATATTGTTTGCTATTGCTTAAGTTTTATACTAATTAGAGGTCATACTAACAAATAATAGTGTATTCTTGTCTGTGCAGAAGTTGCTGCGGTGGCTCAACTAACGCACGGCAGTTTTTTTTTTCGGGGTGTTTTGTGTTTGTGTGTATACGTACCCTCTCGCTTGTTCTGCCTTCCGTTGTATAAGTTTTTTTTTTTCTGCGGCGGCGCGTGCTTCGCCTTGTGTCCAGCGCCGGAGTCGTAGCGATAGAGGTGGGACGAGCTTTGCAAAGCAGCAGCAGCAGCAAAGTTTTCGAGTGTCGTATACCAGGTACCAGGTATATAGTAGTGGAAGAGGTATGACGATATTTGTACAAGAAAAGTACGTGGGTTTGTTCGTAAGGTAATGGGTCACATTGCTTTGCACCTTTCGGGACCTCTGACAGAAGAAAAAAACGACGAAAATGAAATGACGTTCATCATGTGGGGCGGACGGACGCCCCGAGCGGCAGGCTTCTCTCCTTGTGCGGTTTATGGTGTTGAGTACACACCGAGGACCGAGGTGGGTCGGTACCTCGCATCTACACGGAACGGAGAGTGACAGACCTTGGGTGTGACCTTGCACTTGTGTATATAAGGAGGCGGTAAAATCTAGGGAAGGGGACCAACTACGTACTGTAGTACATACTTTTGTTACATTTGTCTCTAAGACGCATGGTATCTTGAGATAGAGGTGTAAGTGCCGTGTTTTTTTTTCGAGGGAGGTCACTTGAGGAGCTCTATACTAATAGTAAGTAAAAAACTGATTTTGGATGGAAATAAAAGTGCTTTATACTATACCTGGTATACTATATACCCGACGAAAAGACACACAACCTGAACGTAAAATGAAAACGATATATATATACGTAGCTACACAAGAACATAATCCGACGATTTGGGGTGAAAGAGAGGGCCCCGTCGTTGAGAAAAACTTTTATCCAAAAGTGCTACCTCTATCGTAGCACGCGTCTATCACCCAGCTCAGCTGTCTCGCTCGGCATGTTCTCCCACTCTCAGCCCTTAAACTTGCCGACGGGGAAGTTACAGTAGTTTTTCAGGCTCGATCCTGGAGTTTTTGTTTATGCCGATGTGGAAAGATTGTTTTTCAGGTTTGATCGGAGAGTTCCTCTTCTTCCCCCCCCCCCCCCGATCAACATGGTATGGACACCGCGCCAACGATCATCATGGTAGAACTACAGTACCACCAGTAACTGCCTCAGAACGATTGCTTTTCAGCATTGGTTTCTCCTCCTCTCCTTTCTTTTGTTGTTTCGCGTTGAACTTCGTGTTCGATGTATCTGCCACACGCGGTTGGTTACAGCATGTGGAAGTGCCGGTAAATACAAGTAGTAGTAGTAGTAGTAGTAGTCAACCTTAAACATTTTCAACAAACAGCACAAAGCACAGCACACACAGGCCCTCCATTCATTCCAAGGCCCACAACCAAGCTACCAGCTGCATCCCAACTAGCGGGGGCACGAGAAGAACCGGCATAGCTATAGCTTTTCCTGCACCACTGATGAGCTCTTGGCATTGATTTGCAAGTCGCCCATTGCATTAAGTCCTCTGCCCTCTGTTTGATCTAACACTTTGTTTTATCTGCTCCCTTGAGCAAGCGCAGCCGGCGGTGTATAGTCGCCCGCGGAGTGCAGCCTTGTACATACTTACATCATCAGCCCACACGAAACAACGCGGGCTCGTACGCATCATAATAGGTTAGGGGGGATGATGCTTCCAATGTCGGACCCCAGTGCAAGCATATATATTCCTCTCTGGACGGAAATATAAGCACCGTTTGGAAAGTGGTGCGACTAGTAAACCAGAGTAAACGGTGATTATATTCCCGATCAAGAGGTGGTAGGTTTGTCCCACACACGCGTACGAGTAGCATGATCTAGCCTGCACCGTGCCCTAAACTGCACGCTCGCACTGTACTTAACACGGGGGAAAATATCATATATAGTAATCAGAACCAAATATGGGGTGTAACTATGAGGGAATAATACGTGGTTTTTGGGTCCATCGTGGGTTCAGGTTACTCTTGCTACATTAGCCCACCCGGAATCGTATAACCTGGTACTATGTACGATAATACCGAAGTTACCATTGTTTTATCGCCGTACCACAATCAATTCAAATTTGGTAACTTTTTCATAATTAAGGGATAATGTTCGTTCGCATACGAAGCCGTTTCTTACCGAAGGGTCGCTCGTTCTACCAAGAATGCCGCCGATGTACATAATAAATAAACCCGTCAGGGCATGGTACTTTTTGTACACAGTTAAATGTCCACCTGAAAAAAAAACGACACGATCACGCCGCGAGCGGGGGTGGTTCTACATCACCCGCTCCCAGCGGAGAAAGGACCTCCCCCTCCCCCCCCCCCTCGCCACACTTCCCAAACGCCGAAATGGCTAGGTTATAGGTCACAACATTGCGAGCGATCCCCACCGTCGGCATCTCTCGGAGGAGACCCACCGCCTCCTCCCACCGACCCCCCATGCCGCACGCCTCGATCGCCGAGCTGTAGCTGATTACGTCAGGGGCTACCCCCATCGCCGGCATCTCTCTGAGGACAACCAGAGCCTCTCTCCACCGCCCAGCCTTAGCGCACGCGTCGATGGCCGAGTTGAAGCTGATAACATCAGGGGCTACCCCCAGGGTCACCATCTCTCGGAGAAGCCGAATGGCCATCTTCCAGTTGTCCCCCTTTCCGCACGCCTCGATGGCGGAGCTGTAGCTGACAGCGTTCGGGGCGACCCCCTGCTCAGCCATCTCACGGAGGAGAGCCAGAGCCTCTACCCACCGTCCCCCCTTTCCGCAGGCGCCGATAGCGGAGCTGTAGCTGATGATGTTGGGGGTTATCCCACACGCCGACATCTCTCGGAGGAGGCCGAGTGCTTCCTCCCAGTGGTCCCCGTTCCCACACGCTGTGATAGCCGAGCTGTAGCTGATGACATCGGCTGTTAGCCCCATCTTAGGCATCTGCCTCAGGAGACCCAAGGCGATCTCCCACTGGCCATCCTTCCCGCAAGCCGCGATGGCTGAGTTACAGCTGATAACGTCGGGGGCTACGCCCAGCGCGGACATGTCTCTCAGGAGGCCGACAGCCGCCTTGCACTGGCCCTCTCTCGCGCACGCCTGGATGGCGAAGTTGTAGCTGATTACGTCCGGGGTTACCCCCACCGTGGACATCTCGCGGAGGAGGAGCATCGCCTGCTCCCACTCCCCTGTCCTCTTGCACGCGTCGATGGCAGAATTGTAGCTGATGACGTCGGGAGAAATCCCTCGCGTCGTTGACATCTCTTTCAGCAGGCCCAGCGCCTCCTCCACCCGACCCCCCTTCCCACATGCCTCTATCGCGGAGTTGTAGCTGATGACATTGGGGACGATCCCGAGAGTCGACATCTCTCTCAGGAGACTCACCGCCTTCTCCCACTGAGCTCCCTTTCCGCACGCCTCTATAGCCGAGCTGAAGCTGATGATATCGGGGGGCACCCCAAGCCCGGACATCTCCCTGAGCAGTGTGAGGGCCATCTCCCACTGGCGCTTTTTGGAGCAAGCGGCGATGGTCGAATTGTAGCTGATAACGTTGGGGGTGATCCCGAGAGGGGGCATCTCTCTGAGGAGCTTCACGGCCACTTTCCACTGCCCCCCCCTCGCGCACGCGGCTATCGCGGAGCTGTAGCTGATGACGTTTAGCGGCACCCCCCGCGCCGGCATCTCCCGGAGGAGATCGACGGCCCTCTTCCACTGCCTCCCCTTCCCGCACGCCGCGATGGCCGAGGTGTACGCCGCCCCATCGAGACGCACCCCCGCCCTCTTCATGCTATCCAGCGTTTTTAAAGCCCCCCTCCAGTCACCCACCTTCCCAGCCGCGCGCAGCGTCTCCTTCAGCGAGGACGCAGACTCCCCGCCCCCTTGGCTGGCCGGAGCCCTGCGTTTTACCCCCAACCGGCGGGCCGAAGGGTTCGGAGGGGGTGCCGGTAGGTCTGCTTCCCTCTGTGGGTCGCCCCCGAGGCCGTCGGCACCGCTCGCCGCATCAGCGTCTGGAGAGATGGCCCCGAGTCTGGACGGCGCCCCGGCTGCGCGCGACGCTGCTAACGCTAACGCGCGGCCTCTCGCGAATCGAGCACGGCAACACGATCGAGAGTCACGGAAGAATCCGCCCTCGGCGGGAGCGGGGGTGCGGGTCGGGGTCGCGTGGGATGCCGCAGCTTCCCGAGGAGTCTGGCGACCGGCGTTTGCTGAGGGTGGAACGTGGGGCAGTCGGAAGAGGAGACGGGGGGGAAGGGTGTGTGTCACGGCATGGGGCTATATATGCCTTGAGGTAGGGTAGTAACTGTAAACAGAGCATCTCGTGAGGGTAGCCCTCGTGTGATGCAGGCATGCATCATACGCGTGGCTATGATGCGACATATCTATGCTTGTACGTACTCGCGTAAACACGTGGGGGGAAGCTCGAGTCAAAAGTGGTTGCGTCTTTGTTTGTGGCAGGTTTGCTGTCCTTCGTTTCGGGGTTGGTAAGTTTGTTTATGTGGGTGTTTTTTTGTTTTTGTTTTTTCAGGCACAGACGGCAAGTCTGTTTTTGGTCGTCCAGCGGCACGCCGAGCAACCGCCACCTCAGCTGTCTGCAGCACCATGACCTACGTGTGGCACGGGAGTCAGTCTGAAAAATGAGGGTTGTGTGAATAGTACCAGGTGGGTTCACCGAGGGGACCGAGCGCTCGACAGGGCGGCTATTATACATGGCTGCGCAATAGGGCATGTTTCAGAGTCGAGACGGACACTACTAGCAGATCTACCGCGTTTCTTGTACACAGCAGTAAAACGCTAGCCTATTAATAGCTCTACAGCCTGCAGCAGTTGGTAGAGACTTGGCTGGCCGCAGCAGCAGCAGTAGATTGTTCGGAAAAATGTTGCCCACGTAGTACACGTACGTGCTGCTGCTGTTTACCAGGGACCAGGTACCAGTATATCCCAAATATGGTTTGACTGGTACTAGGCCGCGGCTTGACCCCTTGACTCACCGCCCCTCTATCCTCTACACTGAAACTACTCTATTAATAGTATAATACCAGGTACTTGGTATATGTTAAGGCGAAAGAGGCCTTGACGCGCACAAAAAGACTGGTATCCTCCTACGCATGTACGAATCAGCCACGAGGTAAACTCGTTGACCAATCAGCGGGAAACAACCTTTGGAACAAAGGAGGTGGTTCCAGGGTTGGTTCGATTGTATGAGATTCAGTGGATTGACGCTCGATCAGTCGGTCGAGAGCGAGCGGAGCAGCGAGGTGGACCACCGGCCGGGGCAGGAGGCCTCATCCAAATCCAATACTTACATTGAATGATCGGCGGCAGCGCTAAATAATACTATACGAAGTAAAAATACCAATCATATTAAAAGCCCCTTCGTTTGTACCTGCTGCTGGCCCTCTGAACCCATTTCCACCACGGGTAGAGCACGCCAGCACCAGCGCCACGAGGACGCACTCGGGCGAAGAAGCCATCGATCCTCCCGGTTCTCTCTGAAGATCAAAGCCAGCGGGTCCCACCGTCGACAGGCACTGCTCCGAGCCCCGCTGAGGCTGAGTGCAGAGAGAGCCGGTCAGCAGCTGCGTGACAGAAAACGGAGCGGCGGGATGTCGCAAATTCCCGTTCAGTGTTCAGTTAGTACGTAGTGCCCGGCCGTTTCATGAGCAAGCGACGCACAAGAGAGTGAGTCTGAGATTTTGCTGACCAAATCTTCCTCTGGGTGGCCTGGGGCCGAGACACCACGGCCAAAAGACTGAGACTGCTGGGCAGCAAGAGATGTAAGCAAGTGCAACATGAAACAAAAAGCCAGCCTGGTGCTTGATTTCAGGTTTCTTGTTCGGAGGGCTGGTATAGTCTGTCTGGTGCTGTACGCTTTACCACATGTTGCACGTTGCAGTTACGCGAACAAAAGCGACGATAGAACAAAGCTACTCGCACGATAGTCTACAGCAGTACCAGGTACCGGTACGCGTTATTGCTTGAAGACGAACACGCAGAGACCCTGGAACAATAAATGCCTTGGCATACACCTGGTACCTGGCACGCAAGGAACCCTGCAGTCTCAGGTCTCAGAGGAGAGGGGGCGTGTACCGCACGTCCAGTACGTCAGCAAATGGTATCGTCAACAAATATGGAGCTAAACAGTACGCTGGATACAGCAGCCTTTGCGCAATCCCGACAACATCCACCGTCATGATGGAACACTGAACATCTTTGCCGCATGGTGTCACCTTTGGTGGAGCAGTGGCGCCCGCACGCCCGGAGTTAGAGCACCACAAACAGAGGAGAGACAGCAGGCTGTCGCTGAGGGGATCTTCAACAACGGGGCCCCTTCCCAAAACGCACACGAAAGACATTGAAACCCCTTTCGTGCTGACTTTTTTATTTCATTTTTTTTCAAAAAATGTATGATTGTCATGTGCACGTACATACAGCAGTAGTGCTACCCGCACGTAGAAGACAATGCACAAGGCGTATACCCGAGATCGATGGCACCATACCATGTTGGGTCGAGACCCTCAGTCTGTGCGGGTACCACGGCGCTTCATCCATGACCGCGTCCAACCTCCTGACTGAACAAAACAGGTTGCATCACAGAATCTGCTGCATATATGGCTCAGTTGTCCAGTGGCAATAAATACACTCGGGGGAGGGCGAGACTGCTGAAGGAGGAGCTGAAGGCACGGGAGAGGTCACCATCACATACGCCATACCAGAGGAAGGCGAGCCTTCGGATGGCTCGCGCGAGTTGGACAACGGCAAATACTCAGCAACAAACGAGAGCAAGATCGAACTACAGCAGTACTGAGTACGTCTCCCCCGCACAACAACGCCGATGTTCCGCGTCCTCGGCTTCAGCGCCCCTACAAGCAGTCTGATGCAACGCGCTCTCGTTGAACGTGAAACCGTGGCTCCATGCCCCCAAAGAAGTTGCTGGTGTTGTTATTGCATGAAACCACCACCGCCGTCATCGCGGCGGTTGGGCTGAAGTTCTCTCTGGGCTACTTGTGACGTCCACCGGGTGGTATCTCTTCTTCCTCGTACCAGTTGTACGTCTCGAGCCCCACCAGTACTATTTGTGTACATGTCATGCACAGCAATGCCGCCCCCTTAGTGTAGCATCCACGATGGATGGACTCACCCACTTCGTCGAGGATGTACACGAACCGCCCTAACCTCCCCCCGGCCGCCAGAACCATGCGGCACAATCAAGCGGGTGATTTCACGGATGCACCGACTCGGGGGTGTGCGAAGGGGAAGGGTTTTGCGGATGACCCTAGATAGCACCCCCCCGGGGGAGTCTCTGGTCTCCTCAGGCCTGTTCGACTGGATTGAAGCGAAGCCGGACCCCGCACCTTGGCCTGCAGAACGAACCTGCCGCCCTGGCCTGGCCAGGACAATTCTAGCCACCATTACAACCAACCGTGACATGAAAAAAATGATGTTTTGTGTGTGGCGGGTGCTACTGCTGTAGTACGGAGATGCCCCACTCCCCCCACACCTTGTGCATATCCTGCACTAGAGGCCGATTGTTACAGTGAATGCACCCCACCGAGACAGCGGAGGAAAACTAAGTGCTGATGTATACAACTCCGGTGGAGCCCAGCCATAGCCAGGATCACGGCGGCGGTCGCCGTGACGCAACACCGCATAGACCACTTGATCTGGAACTACGCCAATATTGGTTTAGCTCTCTGAGAGCTATGCCTGCTACAAAATGCAGCAAACGGCGGTTCTGACGGTAAATTGCATGTTGCGTGTCTACAAGATTTGTTGTTCAGGTAAACTTACACCAAGCAGACGTGAGTCGAAGCGGGCTATAGGGGTACTCAGTCGTCCATGCTCAGCATTGGCGACACAAATGTGCCCCGCGTGTGTGCTCCAAACCCACTGCTCGTAAGAGTGTTCCCTGTCCAAAGGGTTGCCTGCCCAGATGATAGCTTTTCAAAACGAAATTTCTCGATACTTACCGGTATGGTACGACATGCGGCGCTATTGTCGCGCATGTAGGCCTCATAATACGGGGAAGTCTTCGTCCTGTTCGCTATGGAATCAGATCGTCCGCATGCTGTTGTCGACGTATGTGACCGAATAGTGATAAGCTATTATCATAGTCGAGGCTCATAACCTGCTGAACGCCTAAGGCCAACAAACACATTGTAGAGGGAAAAAGTAGGCTTTGAACTCATACATAAAAGGTCCACCAAACGTTACACTCATACGAGTAGGGTGTGTCCTCTCTACATTCCTCTCAAAGAGACAAGGCCTGCAGTAGGTTTCTATATGCTGGTGCCACCGGAGACAATTGTCATTCGTTTTTCTGCACGGATTAGCCGTTTCTTGCCAGTACTACAAATATTTTCGCTTGGTTGGCGCGTGCATCGTAGTGGCGTGCAACAAGCCTCTTCGTGTGTGGACGGAGAAAATGATGTTGCTGTAGCTCTCTTATGTTCTCATCATAGGTTGAACCCCTTCATTTCGTGTCCTACTACGAGTAAATAAGATACGCTCTTGCTGCTGTGCAGTTGTCTGAGTGAGATATTCCGCGGAGGTGGAGCGTTGGCGAGGGCACCGGCCCCGAACAGGTGGCTTCTTCAGTTCCTCTCATGCTATATATGCGGTGATAGTCTGTTTGAGTTGTTACGCCTATATCTTCCATACGTTGCGCTTTCAGCCTTCACCCAGAGAGACCACCTGCAGTCTTATTTCCTACGGGCATCGGGTCGCGATTTATCGCCCCGCGTAGGGTTCGGCAGCCTCTGTTGGGGGGATCGAAGAAACTCATCTCGGCTGAGATGATTTCTCCTGCGTTGGTCGCTCGATGAAGACCCACCAGCTTTCGTGGTCCAGACACAACGTAACCCTTCTGGAGCCCCGAGATATAGCGGTCTGTGGTCATCCGGGGACATCTGGGCCACATCCCTGGGTTTCCTAGATGGATATGGACCAAAACAATGATGAATGTTAGGTGCTGTCAAGCGTCTACGAGCAGCAGGAACGCCTAGCAGTACGCAGTACAAATGGATCATGGTGCAGCCGCCTGCCGTACGACTCCTTGCAATGTCACTCGGATACCAATTTTCTTATCGCCCCCCTGCCACGCAGTGACCGTTGCTTGCTGTAGTCGTCACTTTTTTGTTTACCGTCCCTTTTTCCCTCTGAGGCCCCCCAGGAGGGTTTGACTTGGAAACATCAGAGTTTTCTGTACAACGTCTACTGTAGACGACCAGCCAGTGTTGTCCCTGGTGCCACCGTTGAGAGACTGATATATATATATACATCTAAATATGGAACACCACCACCACCACCACCACGGGTTTAGTGTTTAACCTCATCCGCTCGTGGACGCGCCAATTTGTATGGTCCTTGTGGGTGGGATGATGAGGTCGTCGTTGACCGCCGACCCCAGATACGTCCGCAGCATCTTCTTTAGGTCGGCGTTTTGCTCCTGCGGCAGGCAGGCAGGCAGGCAGGCAGGCAGGCAGGCAGGCAGGCAGGCAGATCAAGTCAGTCGCGGGAGTTAGACCACGCAACGATCGCGTAAATCAGCACGCTGTTATTGAAGCTGTGAGTTGGGTGAAAGTGCACGGCTAGGTATTATGGTGTTGGGTTAGTCTTTGTCGAGTGGGGAAAGTAATCCAACCAGGTGTCTTAAAATAATTATATCACAAAAAAAAAACACACACACACACACACGTCGAGCCACAAAGCGCGACTGTCAGATTTCAAAGAATGCAGAACTCCTGCAAACTTACAGCACGCAGCTAACCGTACTACAGGCAGTAATGCCTATCCAACTAATAAAGTAGCCGGTGAATCGACTATAATAGACAGCCAACTATTAATAGTGGCCTTTAGCTATTGCGGCGTTCGTCTACGAATCGTTCACAGCGAGCGCGCGTTTTTTTGGCGCGTCATTCGAGAACGGAACCCTTAAGGGAGGAGAGAGCTGCCTGCATTACTCAAGGGGAGAAAACGGCTCGCGTGGAATTCGAAGTAACCAACAGACGGAAGCGAAGCGATGATTTGCGCTGCTGCTGACACCACCCTCATGGGACCCCAGCGACCCCAACTATCCCAGCTCGTCAGTCGACATCCCATCGATACCAACATTCCCCGACTGAGGCTGGCTACGATCGGGGGTACTGCAGCATATACGAGTAGCACCTCATTTTTGTGAGGCTCAGGGGAGCACGTTTTTTTGTTTTCGAACGCTATAGCAGTCCTCTTTTCGAGAGCCCAGACAAAGGGCGTACTCATTTTTTTTGTTTTACCTCAGTCATTTGACCATTTTGGCCACGCATCCCGGGGGGGGGTATACTAAAATCAAGTAAAAATAGAATGAAAAATGAAATTTTCCAGTTTCTCGACTCGTACATAAACACCAACGCTTCCATTTTGTTTTTCTGTTTTTGCCCTTTATAGGAGCGTGGCGTCCGGGGTTCCGATCCGCTTGCTCCCTTGCGAGGCTCCTCACTTTGGTTATGGTATAGGAGCTCTCTACATCTCACTCAAACAACTGACGTTGGGAAACATTGTACGCTTAAGCCGACGGACCTATAGCGGGGGGCCATAATAAATAGGACCTGTGGTACACACAAAACCCTACATATTTCCTTATTTTTACTATTAATAACAATATTTGGTCCTGTTTACTATAGGTCCTCGGTCATAGGTATGCCACGAAAATACCTGCGTATGTATATATTTCCCTATTTTTTTTTTTAACATTATTTAGTTCTATTTACTAGGGTCCTCCGCAGTAGGTATGTCAGGAAACATACTGCAACATGCCGTTACGGGCGGCCATAGTAAATAGGACCAAATATACTTCGTAAAAATACAGTAACATGGTACAGGTTTTTGTGCGTACCGTATGTCCTGGTTGCTATGCCCCCCCCGGGACTAATGGAGTTCCTAAGGATATTGGGTATAGGTGCCAGGGTATACGGGTATAGCTCCTCTACTGATGAGTCCCGCAGCCAGAAACGTGTAGGACGAAAACGATATGCTACCCCTGAGAAATGTTTGGCCTCGGCCTGAAAGATCGGCTCCGAAGCTAATCTGAAATGGGGGGACGAAGCGGGGCGTGTTCTCCAACGTCAAAGGCGTGAAGCGATCGATTCGCCCATCTCGAATTCGTTCAGTTGTCTGTCTATATTTGACAAAACGAAAAAAAATAACTCAGCTGTGATATTGAAATGTGGCATATTCATACTCGTACCTGGAGCGATTTTACAGCGGTGATGCGGCGGCTGCGATCGGCAAGAATACCGTTGTACCGCTCCAGCCCTTGCGCCAATTGTCTCCACGACTGGGAAAAATGGGCGGCAATAAAATCACGATCGAGACGCGACAAACATTGGTGTACCACCGTTAGCGATTATATTTTTTCTTGCTAGTAGTGTTTTCCGAGGAGCTTTCCATCCCTGACGGTTTCTGCGCCGTTCTTTACGTATTTACGTCTCGTGTGCGCCCGTGGGCAATACAGTATCGTGTCGTGTGCCGGCCAGCGCTCGGATTGGCAGCAAATACCGCACGAGGGACGGCGACCTACGGAAAGCGAAAAGCTTTTCTGCCACGCACCAGAGACATTCTGTCACGCTGCAGGTGTTTTCATTGGCAACGTGACATGTTTTTGTGGGGGAACCCCTGCCGCACGCGGTTCGTATTTTCACGCAATTTTCAGACGAAACAATTTATCATATTGATCATGGATGGTACTCATGGCTTCACCCCACGCGAAATACCTTCTGCAGAAATCAGTCGCTCACTTGCTGGAACAAGCTGTATGCTGCTTCGGCCATCTGGCCCTCAATCCGTTTTTCAATGCGATTATACAGGTACGCCCGTCAAGCGAAACCAAAACGAACGATCAATTTTCGATCGTCCGTGCCGGATAGTTTGTCACCCCCCCCCTCCACCCGTGGCGGCAGTTCTCCAGTACTCTAATCGCCAGGAAGATAAAATCGTGTGCCTCGCTACTTTCGACGCAGTAGTGTGGGGGTGAATGATTACCCGACGTGCTCCGTCCCGGTAGTGTAGGGGTGCGAGAGTCCATGGTCATGCGACCACGGCCATAAGTGACATGGATACACACCTTCCGAGGCCCTACGGTCATGCGACTGCGACCACGGCCCTGCATGGCACGAGTACACCCCCCTGCCCCCCTCCTCCCTGCAACTGTTTACCTGAAGAGACCTCTGTGCATCTTTCCAAGAAACCACGCACGCACGTAAATGCAAGAATACAAAACATAAACATTTTGGTGAACGTCGCCGAAGCTCCTGATAGTCTTGGTTGCTAGGCCTCACCGGATTGTGGTAGGAGAAAACTCGACTAGCAGCGGTCAACGAATAATGGCAAGGCATATACCGTAATCTTTACAGCAACGCCATATATATAGCAGCGCGACACAACCGAGCATCGCCAAGTTAATAAAACAAAAATGCACACGAGACCGGATGTATATATATATATATGATATATACTTCGAAGTGTATATATATAATATATTCGCAGCATCTGGCTATAGCACAGCAAGAGAGAAGTGCATATTCTTTCCCTTCAGCATTCCCGCACAAGCGGAAGGTTTACCTGCCAGGTCTCCTCGCGAATAACGCCTCCCAAGGTATTCCAGTAGTCGGTCTCCCGTTGACGGATCACCTTCTCTCGCTGCCTGCGGACCTTCCGTGCCGCGTCCCCGACCCCCCCCCCCACGCCGCCATCATCTAGGCTCAAGCTTTTCCTTCGGGTCTGCAAACACACGAGTGCGGAGAGGGGATTGACGTGGTTCAAACCCCATAAGCTTTTACACCGCGACCGTAAATACCAGGAGTACGGTAGGGGTGCTGTGTACTCCGACGGTCGGTTTTTCTGCGTGCGCTTGATGTCGCAAGGGGTGCGAACATTTGCGGCACGGGCATGGCTTGAGGGCTCTCTACTGTTACGTGGTTCGGGGTGTTTCCTCCGCGTCGGGGTCTTGTGCGGAGTGGAGGAGGCCAATGGACGCGGCATGCTGTTACATTTTGTGAAAAACATCTTGCGGCGGGAAGTGGCGTGACGCTGCCTCCTCGCTGCCATCCCACCCTTCGTTTGTTTGGCACGGGCATGTTCCGGAAGCTGCTAAAAATATCGAGGAAAACAATCCCCCCCGTGCCCTCACCCAGCCTCTCTCTGCTGTTGTTGCGCCTTCACGTACGTAGTAGTTTTGTTACCATACTTTGTCGATGCTGTTGGCCCGGACAACCGTTTTTTATGTCGGAGCCGCCACCGACTCACGCACACCCGCCGCAAGGGGGTCAAATGCGTCCCGCGCCACGTGGCTATCGCGTCTTCTCGGGGGGATGTTTCGACTCGACAAGCCAGTCGTGCGACGAAGGTCTTGGTCAGCTTCGACGCAGTACGTTGCGGATACGCCACCCCCCCCCCCAGCCCGAACAGGTACGTTGCGAATACCCCACCCCACCCCCACCGATCTCTATGGCCATACGACTATGGCCATGCATGACATGAGCAAACACCCCGGCGGATCTCGGGGGTCAGCGTAACTCCAGAAAATGCGTTTGCTTTTTTGGGGGGGCTCCACATGTGATCTGCCCCGCGGCGAAGTCTACTCCACTGGTCGGGTATGGTTTCCGGACGGGAACTTAGAGTGCCCGGCCTGTCAACGTAAAAGTACGGGTTGCCAACTAGATCTCCAGCACCCACCTGTGCAAGCGCAGAAATACGGGGGGGCGCTATCCAGAACGTAATACAATACATCCACGACCAGTCTACTCAGTGCCCCTTCAACACCCTCTACCTAATTTCTCGCTCGGGCATCCATCCATCTGCTCACCCATTCACTCACCCACCCCACCCCTGCATCTCGGGGGACACCCGGGTACTTTTGTTTTACCGTTCACCTGATCCAAGAGGCGGGCTTCCTTGCGGTCCTTGACGAAGCTGTGGATGGCGCTCACGACGTTGTCCGGCTGAATTATCGTCAAGAGCACCTTGACGTCAAAACATAACAATGCACGGTAAAATTGACGATGTGACTAATTTCGCGTTGCCATGAGCATAGATAGGAGGAAGCACTACGTACCAAGCCATGCCAGCGTACCCCCAACGCTGCCGCCTCCCGTTGCAAGTCTAAAAAAGGAGTTCATTGAGCGAGTATTGGCGTTAGACAAGAGGCGTAGGCGCGCTCGGTCGTGCAGAAACTAACTGGCACGCCAGCACCTCTCGTAGCGATCACTGCACAAGCTTCACCCAAAATATATTAAGTGGACTCCGCTACGTAGAGAGGGAGCGTGCCGATCGGCCTCGCCATTGCTGACCCCTGCACTTACCACCCTTCCGCCGCAAGAAACAGGTCACTATAGTTTTCTAATATCGCCCAACAAGCCGGCTGTGGCAATTTTCTAGCGCCCATGTCGACCCTGGCCTCGTTACTAATATTGCTACTCGAAGGCAGAGCAACCCTACGGTAGGGGTACCACTTTTTGGCTCAATATTTTCTGACCGGTTGAGCTCCTCACGTGAGTAACCACCGGATACTATTATTATTTTACTGGTATGTTGGTTTTTGGACTACCGCATTGGAAGTTGTGGTCGGGTTGCGCGAACAAGTGTTTCCGAAGTCATGATTCGGGTGAGATATTAAGCTCCTCACGTGAGGAGCTCAGAAAATTCTGCTGCGCCCCTACCGTGGGATTAGTCGGCAGTACAAGCTATCCCACCCGTTCTTCAATTCCACTAAAAAGTAGAAACCCTTTTAAGACATCCAAAGCGTAGAAGAAGACCTTGAAAACATTGCTGTGCTGCGTCGGGGGGCTTACAGCGCTCGCAAGGAAAAATAGCCGTGGAGGAAATGCACACATATCCGCTCTCTCTCGTTGAACGCAGGGGGTCAGTAGCGCGCCGTTAGAAAACTGTCCCACGCAGTCCGCGGTTTGTACCTTGAGGGCCTCGGGTTCCCGGTCGGGGTCCAGCCCTAGGTCTCTAAATGCCGCCATCGCAGGAACGTCTTCAGTGTCAGCCTCGGCTTCGTCGGAGCTGAAAAAGTAGCGCAACAGCTCCTGGAAAGCGGAGCGGCGAGGGATTGGGGCCGGCGGGGGGGGGGGTGTACGAGAATGCCATGCATGGCTGTGGTCGTATGACCATATACTCTTGCATCCCTAGAATGCAGGGACGGAGCACGTCGGGTTGTAACCGAACAGGCAGGTATTGCTTGCTTGGACCAAGCGCGAAGCGCTGTGAGGTGTTGCACGAGTCGCATGGAGGGTGAGCTGCAAGCTACTGAGAACCGCTTGTGAGGTGGGCTTTCTTGCACACGGATGAGAGCGTCAAATCCATTTATTTGTTTTTCGGTGACAGTCATGGAGGCGGTGCGTAAGCGGACGAGCGGAGGGGAGGCCGGGGGGGGGGGGGCGTACTCATTTGTTGCTTGCCTTAGTCATTTGACCATTGACCACGCATCCCTTTCGAGACGGAGCACCGTTCCTACTCCTAATAGAGACACCTCCAACACTTGGGCGCTCATTACGTTGTTTCCATATATTACAAAGAAACCATTTGCTAATCTTATCCCCTTCCTGTTTCGCCGCCTGTGGCCACCATCTATCTCCTAAGATAGCGATCGTGGGTCGGGGGGGGGGGGGGTTCAACAGTAATTTTCATTGCGTGTTCAGCTCGCTCTTACGCAGAGCGCGATCGTTTTCCTCGCGGAAATAATAGTACTGACGGAAGTGATCGGTAGACTGATCGAAGTTTCGGTAAAAAACAACCAGATGATATGTCTTCAACGCCGCCAAAAATCTTCCTACAACAAAGCTGCCGATTCTATGGAGCGTCATCCCGGGACACTCTCGATTGTTCGCTCGGAGAACCTTAATCAGCGATCAACCCCAAAAACACGGACGAAACGTACGCAGGGGGAAGATGGGTACCTCGATGTCAGGCTGATCTTCTACCCCGAGAGCTTTGAGCATGCTCACAGCGGACACCAGCTGCGCCTCATCGGTAGTCATGGCGTCTAGCGCGTCCTGTTGGTATTTACGCACAACCATATCGGCATTATCACAAGGGGGGCGGGGAGGGTGGGGGAGAGGATTTCAAAGTCAGACTCACCAAGTATTCAGAGTTGCAGAGTTGTCCACAATCCACTGCAAACAACCCTCCCCGGAATGTGCACGGTATTGGAAACTGCACCGGCTTTACAAGCCTTTCGTTGCACCGCCTCTGAAGGCTTCGGTGGATCATCTTGCTGCAGTCAACTGCCTCCGCTACTGCTGTTGCTACCACCGCTCCTATCGCCGCTGCTGATGCGTTGTGTCTGTTCGGGTCACGACAATCACAGGAATATCCCTGCTGTGCTCCTGTTTCCGTTGGTCATGTTTCTTCGTCAAAAACAAAGGAGGCGAAATATGATATGTCTCGGTTGGTCCCGTTCGTTTTCACCTTCACGCCAGGATCGACCAGGAACCCCGCCTCCTGCGAGAGTAGCTTGAGTACCGCCTTGACTCGCGTTCCTGATACCTTGGTGTCCAGCTCACGGTGCTCCACACCACCCTGCGATGGCAATCAAAGCAGGAAACGTAGCCGCTCAAAACAAGAAACGTAATTATCCAAAGCAAGAAACGTAACCGCTCAAAACGAGAAACGTAACTGTTGAAATCAAGAAACATAGCCGTTCCAACCAAGAAATAGAACCGTTCGAAACGAGAAACGTCATCATCCAGGTAATCGTCTTATCATACTAAGTTAGGATCTTCTGCGGGCGAGCGAATCAAGAAGCATAAAAGTATTGTCATGGTATGTTGTGTGACGGTGAGTTAGGGTGTGTGTGCGGGCGAGGCTTTGATCCAAGACACGAAGTGACGACGCCAAACAAACGTCATCTTTCACCGCTATCATGCTTGCAAAGTTGTTTTTGTCCTCCCTCAAGCACGGCCAAGATATAGAAAAACGGACGGGGCGGGTGTACGCGTTTCTTACATGTACCAGGTATCCATGAAAACTACTGGCTGTGCAGATCTCACCATGCATATCAGCTACATATAATTCACTTGAAAAATGGGGCAATCCCGAGGAATAGGTCGGTTTACGTTAGCAGTGGTCGTTTTCCTTACCCGGTGATGGAGCCTTAGCCGCTCACACGTTGGACAGGTCATACAGATCAGATAGATCAGATCTCCGTCATAGATCATAGATCAGATATATCAGATATATCATACAGATCGTACATATTATCTATATCATCTAGGTCCTAACGCGCCGTTACAGTATAGTGTGCAGGGTCTGTGCAGTACAGGTCCAACACAAGAAATAAATCCTACATCACGCAGATTCTACGGCTCCCACCCGCCATCATGAGCTAGATATAGATAGATAATACAGATCATACAGATCAGGGAATGTACCTGCCCTAAACGATCTAGATCATGACGTGGCGATCGATGATCTATCTGTCCAACGTGTGGAACTTGTTCACGTGAGATGTGGTCAGATTTAATCATCAGGACAGTGGTGGCGTTGAGATACGTGCGAAATGTGTATCGATATAGAGGGGGCGGGGGGAGGGATGCCTCGACAAATTCAGCACAACAACACCGTACGTACGCAGGTTCATTCCCCTCTACTGGCGTTTCGTTTTATGACTTTGCACAGCTCCTGCTCTCTTTTACTTCCGCTTGCTTTGTGCATGAAACAACGCAGCAGGAAGCTTCCTTTTGCAACGACTGCCGTGCCCCCTTAACCCGCTCCGCCTCCTTTTTGGCAACGCCGCTAAGTCAGTACCCTTCGACCAGCCGTAACACGCCCCTGCGGTGGAAGAACAACTCCCAAACAGGTACGTTTCTCAACCGCATCCGTCTGCTGTGCCCACAGCCTACTGGGCTTAACCTGAACGCGGTTGGTACTACTAGCTAGTCGCAGACAAGTTATCGATGGATTGTGGCCGTATCGGGACATCTAGGTGTCTCACCCGGTCCCTCTAAAACAAAACATCCTCTCAGACGAAACACTCTCTTCCCCTTGCTCACATGTGCAAAAGCCTCTGCCGTAGTTGCTGTGTCAAGCACCCCCTTAAGTAACAAGCGGAGAAGCGGACGTCTTACTGTACACAGAGCCTGGAGCGTGCTGAGCTTAGCCTGAATGCGATTGATACTTCTCGAAAGCCGTTGGACCTACAGTATGCTTTGCGGCGGTACGGGGTTCCTGTATTCAATCGGTGTCACGCCCCGCCCCTCTAGAAAACCCCCACTCTGATGAATGCATTTTTTCTCCAGGCTCGTGAGCAAAGTCCCTATCGTGGATGCTAATATGCGCCAAACCAAACACGTCCATGGCCGTTTAGCGGAGGAGCGAATGTCCTAGCTCTGGGCCCAGACATGTCCCGGCACTTGCGACAAAACCATAGAGCACCCAAACGGACGTTGCTGTGAGGGTGCCCCCTCCATCAGGTCAACTGGTGGAGTATAGACCAGCGAGTGGACCAGGCATCCCAACATGCTGCGGAAAACCCGCATGGCGCGGATAAAAAACAGCGGGATAGACACAGATTCGTCCAGCCGAATTTATACCTGGTACCCGACTCTCTCCTTCACACATCTATAATATTTTCCACCACCAAATACCTGGTACCTGGTACTGCCCAACTCTCGCATGGGCTCCAACCACGAGCCAACCAACGTTGTGGGAGTGCTTGTTTCGGTTTGGATGGGATTGCGATCCGACCCGAAAATAACAAAGAAAAACGTCAGCCTCACCTCGTCCTCTCCATCCCCCCGATCCTCTCCGGGTGCAGCAGTCGCCGAAGTCGGACCAGTCATAACCGCGTTCGCTGCTTGGCCGCCGCCACTGCCGCTGGCTCCCACCCCACCCCCACCCCCGCCCCCGCCCCCCGCTCCGCCTACTGCCTTCGCCATGCTATGCACGTCTAGGTCAGCAAGGAGTTCCATGTTCGGCGATTTCCAGTCCCATCCCAGCTGCTGGTGATGGATGATCTCGTCCGCCTGATTATTTTTTCGGAATACGAAGTTGGGAAATGTTGTATGTAGAAATTAACGCCCTTTATAATTCCTGGAAGTGCACCCACATCTGTTTTTGGGGAAAACACTTGTAATTAGTATACTTCGTAGGATGTTGTTGTTGCCTTCATTGAAATGATTATAAGGAGGTACTATGGGTAGTCTATGGTACAAGGAACTGCGTTTTTTTTACATCCCCTGATATTATTTATGCAATGGTCGATATAAGCGGGACAGGCTTAACGTTAAATAGAGCGGTCGCGGTGAACGAAGCCTCGGGAATCGCGTGAAGCCCAACTCTCGAAGGAGGCTGAGGATGGGAGGGGGTGAGTGGGGGTGGGTGGGGGTGGGTAGGGAACATGATCGCACGAATTGATAACATTTCAACGTTTTCGTAGCGGTCATTTTTACCAAGGATGTACACTGTTAAGTACCGATGTTTTTCGGGACAAATTACTTCTATTCAGTGTGTTACTTTTTTGCAGAAGTACGAGGGTTACCGAAGGGAAGCTTGGGGCACCGTCTAGGTGGCTGTGCTATCGCGCAGCAACGGAGTACGGTCTTGTTAATATAGTTGGCCTTCCTCTGAACCCAAACGAGAGGAAACACCTCGCCACGTAGTCAAGTCGGGCACGTGTTGTCTAACGCGCAAAAGCACATCGCGCGAGCGTTTCCGCGACGCGCCTCGCAAGCAGATACTGGTGGCAACATTTCCCACCTCAAGAACCTTGGCGATCGTCTCCAAAACCTCCTCGCGATGCATGGACCACACCTTTTGAAACGAAGAGGACATATACACACGAAATGGCGCAGTAAAGACGCATGCACATACACATGTCTCATTGTTCTTCGGGTGTCGCGCCATGGATAGTTTCCTAGTGTTATTCGGTTTGCCACAGTTACGCGGGATAGTATGCCACAGCCCAGAGGTACCGTTCCATCGCGTACTGGTACTACTGCTGTGGTGCACGTATCGCGTTGTGCACCAGGTACTTGATGTTTCTCTTCCACCGAGACGCTTTTTTATTTTTATTTTTATTTTTGTGTCCACGGGCTAGGTTTCGCAGAAATGAGCTATAATATATACCGGGTAATAAAGTACGATCATAATCGTGACCATCATGCTCATCAGGGTGCACTGGACAGCAAAGGCGCTACATACGCGCGTAGTTCGATAGCTAAAGTGGGGTGGGATGTTGGCGTGGCGGAGTGAAAACAAGTTTCTGCGCAGGGGCGATCGGAGCGCGAGACAGAGCGACTGTGGGGCACCAAAAAGGGAGAGATTGCATAAAAACACACACGTAGGAGGAGAGATACCGTAGGTGAGGACGAGGTATGTCACCACACGGAATGGTCGGTGGGAATTAATCCCTTTCTCTTAGGCAGCGTGACCCAATCATTATTTCCAGGTTGATACATTTCTGTGATCTGAAGAGTGGGTTCTGTACGGGTTAATCGGCTCCAGCGAATGGTGCGGGTCTACATTTGACGGGACGTCACCACACCATTCTAGACCGCGAGATGGAAAGAGAGAAAGCCGTTTCCTTCTACACCGCGAAACTCGGCCCCGGTGTACACCTCCTATCCTAGAAAGAGGCCTCCACTGGTTCCAGAGAGAGTGGTGGGAATCCACATTTAATGGACGTTACCACACTATTCCAGACTACCAGACAGGTAGATGACGCACATTCAGCGCAAGCCAAGCCTCCCGAGGAGATGCCTCTACTGGCACCACCACCACCACCACCACCACCACCACCGCCGGCCCTGTCGTTAATAAGTCGGATGTGACAAGCTAAACTCAGGGTCGGATCGTTCGGTAGCCCTGTGCTTCCAGGTCGATCCTACGCGCGAAACGCGGCAAGCTTCCTTATGGGTGGAATGGCTGCCAGAGACTGACACCCGTTCTACGAAGAGACGCAACCATTGAAAAAAGGTACTCGGTTGCCACGGCGATGTCTTGATCTACCACTTTGCTGTTGCTATGCTATGGTTTACGTGCGGTATACAGTACGAGTAGACACATACTGTTAGGCGCTACCTTTTTCGGGAGCTCTCACTTGAGTATCTCTATACTATTAGCAGGTAGTTATTACTATTAATACCAGTATGTCGTTAGTACTATTACTAAGTAATAATAATTTGTACTAATACTAAGTCGTAAGTACTATTACTAAGTCGTTAGTAGTACAGGACTACTAAGTCGTTAGTATTATTACTAAGTCGTTAGTATTAGTACCATGTCGTTAGTACTATTACTAAGTCATCAATACTAGTAATATTACCCAGTCATTAGCACCATGACTACGTCATTAGTACTGTTACTATTCATAAGTCATTGCTAAGTCGCCGAACCACTTGACTTTCGAGAAACGAATGAAAATGCAACCCGATCGCCTACGAGGTGTACAACGAATATAACATGTCAAACAAAAATGGCGTTCGAACGAAAAGGCATAGGCCATATAGGGAATGCCTTATGGGGCATACCAGGTACGCCTTATTGGGCATACGCCTTATTGGGTAGAGTTCCTCGGTTAAGGAACCTTGCAGTCATAAATGTTTGGGCCAAAACCTGCTGCCAACAGGTATAAACCATGCCCTATCGAATAGAGCACGCGTCTATAACTCAGTAACGCTCCCTGTGTGTCGTTTGTGCTCGATTATCCGTTGGCGGGATTGAGCGCATGAGAGGGGCCAGCTGGGTCCCCACGGACGTGACAGAGTGGTGTGGAGCTCGGCAATGATCCACTGCAGCTGGCGCTGCCGTTCAAGCCGCGCCCGTTGCGTCGCCCCCGCTGCTGCTCGCCTGGTGACACCCTCGCGGGAATTGACCACGAGGCGCAACCTCGGTGGGCGGTTTTGCCGTACAGGACAACACCTCGGGCAGTGGTTGTAAACCAAAAAGCCCCTCCGTCGATTGCGGCCAGAAAACAGAATATAAGGGGACAACACCCCGCACAGTGCAATAAATAAAGTGCTTCCGACCTAGCGGCGCTCAGTTCGTATCAGAGAGCACGTCAGCTATGAAGAACTAACTCCGAGCAAACGGCGACAGGCAACAGGGGTTGGAGGTAGCACGATTTTATTTTACCTAAACTGTATCGGAGAGCTACCGGCACACCGGGGACGGAAAGGCTTGCGACGGCTGCAGCGAGAAATACGTACAGCGGAGGGCGCCATCGTCCCGGCTGTAAATATAGTTATGGCTGTCGCTAGGGATTCGCGCAGCAGGATATTTACAACTGTCGTCAAGTTTTGTGCGCTCGGGGGCGTTTCACGGTGGAGGCATACGCTTTAGGCAACTCGAAAGGGGTTTCTATTATATTTGGCGCTGTCAAGCTTAGAAAAATCGCATTCGCTCGGAATAAAGACTTACCTGGTCGTAACGGTTGTTGTCGGCCACCTCGAAGTGCCGGAACTTGGCCTGCATGTCGTTGTATTGCTTCGTGATCCGTCGGAACTCTTCCGTGAGTTCCTCGTTGCGCTTCTTGTCGCGGGCGTCGGTCTCTTGGTAACGCTTCACAAAACACACCACGGAAACGCAAAATAAAAAACAAAACACCGGAAAAAAAATGACAAATGGGTCGGTCTGGCTCTGAATGAAACGCAATCTCGAGCGTTACAACAATCAGTGTTGCATGTAACTCGTCCAGCTCATGCCAGGTACCTGGTAGTTTAGATTGCCGTGATAGGTGCCTGGCCTTTCACGGATAGTGGGACTGGGACGAGCGAAAGTATGCGCACGAGCCACGGAAGCTGCTTGACGGGACTCGTGCCACGCTCCGGGGTCCCCAATTCCCTTAGCGACGGCACTATTGACGTTACGAATCCCGTCAGTCAAAATAATATCGCTCTCCCCCCCGTCCTCTGTCTCCTTCCTTCATCGATAGCGATGCACGCTGCTCGCTACCTCCGCCTCCCTCTGCCACTGGCAAAATCACGAAGGGAACGCCTCCCCACCTGCACGAGACCCGAAAGCGCGTCCTTAAGCTTGCTGAGCTTGCGTTTCTGGTGGGAAAGCGTGGCGCTGTTCTCCATATCTCTCTCCGTGAGCACTCGGTAGTTGTACTCGAGCTTCTCCGTGTTGAGCTGGTACGTCGCGCGCATTTCCTCCAGCTGCTGCTCGAGCGTCTGTGTCGGCCGAGACGAAGGGAGCATCTCGGAAATGAAACGTTTCGCACGGGCACATGACCCCGGCGCACCCCCCGCAAAATGTCTCGATAACGGGTGGGCATGTGAACGAACTCATGCGTTTTCTCTTCTATCTCGACCATTTTGTGAAGAAGTACTTTGGGTAGGTCGGTCGTTAGCAAAGAGTAACAAATCTGCCGTTCGACGTTTTTGTTGTTGCTCTACGCTGCGTGCCCCGTCCGTCTGTCGGTTACCACTGCTGGGCTAACATTCACACCTAGGACAGATACATGATCTATCTATCTACAGAAATATCATCTAGCTCCTCACCTCCTTTTGCAAGGGGCTGTGCAGGGTCTGCATAGCACATGTTCAATCCGTGAAACATGCGCTAGATAATGTAGATTAAACGGCTCACACCCCGCAACATGACCGAGGTTAATAAAAATCAGGGATATATCGTCCCTGGAAGACCTAGATCACCAAGCGGGGATGGATGATCTGCTCGAGGTTGTGCTCTGTTTACAGCAGTGCCGGCCCCTGCCTGTGACGTAAACGAACCCGCTTCAAAAGAGAGCTCTCTAAGCTCTGCTATCGGCTTGCTTCAAAACTGCCAAAGAAAAAAGCGTTGATCAAAGAGCCGGCTCCAAGACGCAAGGGCGCCCAAAAAACGCCGGCAAAGAACCTCGCCGCTCTTTTCTCCGACTATTGAATTACAGCAGTATGCAGTACACGTTAAAGTCAAATACCTGGTACGAAACATGCGATGTGTACGACATTCATTCAGCCCCCCGTCCGGACCCTTGGTTTTGGTGGTTAGGAAAACTCGCACGCTGATAAAACGAGCGACAGGACGAACCTGGATGTCGGTTTCCAGCTTGATTTTCAGCTTCGTGTGTTCCTCTCCGTCTCTGGTTAGGAGCGCCTCGATCTCCGCCTGATATTGATCTTGCCTTTATATCCCGAGTCCCGTTTTTGGGGACATGAAAGCGGGCGATCAGTTTTTACGGTGCATACGCAGTCAAGCAAGCGCTTCATTTTTTTACAGTAGACACTTGAAACATACTCTTGACACTGCTTCTCGTCTTTTCGAGATACACGTACTAGACACATATTGGACGGAAGCATCGGGCGGGATGGTTCAAGTGTAATCCTTTTCATCCACCGGCGGGGATGAAGGCGACCAATCTGCAAAAATTTCAGGAGCCCGTGTGAAAAAGAAAGCATGAGGTAGTCGCCGAAATAACGCTACTGGACCCCCCCCCGCTGCCAGCCTCCAAACGAAGATGCCACCATTGCCGGAAATAACTTAACAGCAGGACACTAAGAGTAGAGTTTGGTCTTGCCGTATAAGTAGATGTATCACCCAAGTGGGGGAAAAGGGCGATTCCTAATCGAGCGAACCCTGGAATAGAGATGAACTGGTCATTTGGACGCCCTTTTATCTTCGAGTCTCAGCCTGTGTGAGCTGTCTGATATTGATATGTTATCGCAAGCTGAGCTTTCGACGACCTATCCAACCTCACCCCTTCCTGGAGAGGTCTACCTATTTCGCGAGCCCTCCTGCGCTTATTTTTTCAAGATCCGCACCCTCACATATAAGAGGGGCCTGTTTCACATCCCCCTTTGCGTGCTTGCTTTGTCTCCCCCCGCCCCCCTCCCCCTCCCTCCCCCGTCTCTCCTACCGCCCTCTTCCCCTCACTGCCCTCTCTCCCCCCGACCCTACTTTCCAAGCAGCGACGTGGCGTGTAAAATAGCCCTATGGCGTGAGCGGGCGATATAAATAAAAAGGAAACTACTCAAGCACTGCACCTTTTTTGCTTGCTCTCCATGTACGCGAGCTCCATCTCCCTCCGCCTCTCGAAAAGTGCGTCCACCTCCGCCTGCCGGACCATCGATGCACGCGATGAACCATCGACTCTACGGTGAGCACTCGCGGCACATGCCGTCTTGTATAATTCGGGAAGCCCGAGGCTCACGCGGCACAACACAAAGAAAATCGCACCACGTGTAGCGGCGATATATTCTTCGGGTAGAGAGCGCCTTGCCCAACCGGTCGGCACGTCGACACCTCTTTATACTTCGACTAACTCGCGGTACAAGGGCTGCGCTGAGGCGCTCACGCCGATACCGATCCGGAAAAGCGGCGCATGGCATGAGCATACTCGTAGACTAAGTTTTGACCGGACATGCTGGTGCCCGAGAAGAAGCGGAAGAGAAAGGGGGTAGCACTCCCGCGACCACTGTCGAAACGGCACGCGATGTTGAACGGAGCGATCTCAAACCGACGATGGTGTAAGCACCGCGTCATGACCGGTTCAGAGTGCGGCCAGACGAGGGAAAACAATTACAATGGTGTGCGAGGGCGACGTGGCATACGTTGGGGCGCCCGTCACCCTGACATTTTCCGGACGACTCTACTCTAACGGAGAAACTCCAGGGAATGCTGGCAGACGTCGCCCATTCCGGGGTATGCCTTGTTGCTTCTACTCCTGCTGTTGCTGCTGCTGCTACTGGTGTTGCTGCTATTTCTTCTTGTTGCACAACTTGCACAACTGCCTCACAGAATCCTAAGGTATTGAGGTGGTGCACGAATTTCACAGGAGACGCACCGCTTGCAAATGGGAAACAGTGGTACTCGCACCTTGTTGGAGCCGAGCAGAGCTTCCCTCTCCTGAAGGAAAACGTCTTCCACAGCCTCCAGTTCAACTTCGTACTCCTCCTGCTCAGGAGATTGCGGAGAAGTCCAGGAGAACGACGTGAGGTTACCATACAATCGATGTCCGGTTAGGTAGAGACTTATCGTAGCCCCATTTCTCGTTCTTCAACATGAATATTTGCTCAATAAGCGCAAGTAGAGATGTATTTTTCTTGAGGATGCGAACTTTTCAGAACAAGGGAACGAGGAACAACGTGGGATGTATCGCGTAGAAAAAACTAGTAGTGATCGGGCGGATACCCTAGCATGCAACACCAAAACACCGGCAACAGGACACGCTTTTCAAGGCGTTGTGTTGCCGCTACGTAGGCTATGCCGAGCTTTGAGCAGTGGTGCACCAGCCGCGACGCATGCGACCACTTTGTACATAGCTTGGAGGACGACGTCGCGCTCTCATCAACCACGCTGTGTCGTGAGTCAACACAATATAGCGTCCAGTGGCTATAGTAAATCATGCTGTGGTTCGATGCATTTTACTGCATGCTGATGATTCGACAACTCCGTTCACAGCAATACAAGGAAATGCTTTATCCCTCGCTAATTCGCCAAGGTGCGCCGTCGGGCGGACGTCTCCAATCAAGCCGTCTGCGACAATGATTACTCAGGAACGCCGATAACCTGCAACTCCTTGAATTCGTTTCTCATGCGCTCCAGCAGCTCTTCCACGTCTTCCGCCTGTTGCTTGAGGGCCTTGACGTACTCCTCGTCTTTGACCTTCAGCTGGACCTGGAAGTCGTTTACCAAGGCGTCCTGCGAGCGTCGCGTTGGTAATATTATACCCAGCATCGATGGGCGAGAGGGGGGGTTAGCGCGAAGAAGTACAGCGGCCCGTCCTGTTTGTGGATAGCATCCCTTCATTTCAATAGCTGCCTCCTGAAGAGCTTGATAAGCGGGGCTGAAAAAGTTTACGCTTGAACACCGCTGTGCTTACTTTCACCAAGAGGCTCATTCTGAAACCTCAACTAAATTCGTCAATTGTCTTCTTGCAGTACGTACGTTCTTCTTCATCGCGTCTGACCACAAATACGCCGGCACCCGCGCATATGTCTTCAAACTCTTAGCGGTGCCCCCGCCAGTCCCACACGGGTCAGATACCACATCACATCAAAATACGCAGGCGGAGTGGATTCGAGTTCGCGGTACCTTTGAAGCGACGATCTCTGAGCAAGCGGTCTTCTGCTCCTCGATGTGCCTGTGAAGTTCTTGCGGCATGTTTTCGTCCAACAGTTCGGCCCATCGCATCTCCACCGCCGCGTTCTGCTTGCCGCTGCGCACCGCCTCTTCCTGTGGACAAAAAAGCGGGGGAAACACACCGTGGCACGGCGATGACGGATTGTCTAACAACGGCGTTTGGTAAATTGCTCATGCCTCGGCGGCGGCGTCGGCGTCGGCGTCGGCGGCGGCGTGGCGATGGTGGTGTGGCGGTGGTGGTGCGGCGGCGGTGGCGTGCCTTTACTCGAAGCGGCTAAGCACTGATTTCGAAGGCATCCATTTTGGCGCCGTGTGCGTGTCCCCACGACACCGATTCTGAAGGTACTGCATCGGGATCAGTGCTTGTAAGGGCGCTTGTAGGAACACCCCCGCCTGTTTGGCGCATTTCTAAATTAACTTCCCCCAAGAGGAGTATTACCGCCTTTTGAATACATCTTACTCGAACCCACCCCGCTGAAAGGTACTGGTGTACGCCAGGTAAATATCACTACGCGTACGACAAGTATCGTCTTCTCATCTCCTTACTCGTAGTTTCAGTTCCTTTCCAGCCTTACCCTCGTACAGTATATACTACGACTTGTACAGTAGATGATCTTCCGGATCACCAGTTGTCTACGTACAGCAGACAGGCGTATAGAACTACAGACTACTATATCTCCAGCCATTCCTCCATGGGTACGTACATATTCCCCCCCCATGTACCTGCAGATGTTGGAGCCTCTCCTGCCGGGCGTGCTCCTCTGCCATGCGGCGCTGCGTTTCTCGGTCATCCGCCGACACCCGCACAGCTGTGACGGCATCAATGCCCCTGCCCTTCTTCTTGTCCAAGTGCCCGAGGGAGTCCGCCACCTGAGGGCAATGTTTGCGCCGAGAGGGGAAAGCAAGTGCTAAGTTGCCCCCAGTCGTTCTTGTTATCTGAGATAGTGCTCATGCTGAACGGCTGGGTTGAGTTACTATTGTACGTATACACGCGTACGTAGCCAGCGTACCTTGCCCCACTGGGGCGAGACTTCGCAAGGCTACGTATGAGTCGAGTCGGACGTACCGTACACCTGGTACTCGTAAAGCCAAAAAACACCCAGCAACATTACGACTGTTTCGTATTACAGTAGTACTGGAGTTGCTCGTAGCACTTTTATATATGCCAACGCGTGGTGCACTTCACGTGTTCACTCGTACGAGTATATCCCAGAAACACCAGCAACAACCAAAGCGCACGCGTACGAGGTACAAAGCTGCCTCTTCTTTGAATATCCCCCCTCCACCAACCTGCTGCTGACTGAGGCTGCAAGAAGTCGTCTCCTCGTCATTTTTCGAGGTGTCCAATCCATCGGTGTCCTGCGCCGCAATCGCCCGCTCCACACGCAGTCGCCTCACTCGCTTGCGCTCTTCCTTGTCTGGCAGGTTCGTCGCGAACTCGAGGTTATCGCGGTTTTTCGTTCGAAGAGGAGCCATGTCTGCGCCCGCGATGTCAAACGTCCCACCTTTCTCATAAGTTCACGGCTTGATCCCTAGCCAAAACAACGACGACACCAACAGCAACGGTGGTTCCCGAGATGCCACTGCTTCTTATACTGTCTTGATCTCCCCCGACCTCCTCAAAGCCCGCGTGCGGGCGGTGCTACGCCGCGTGGGGGCGGGCTCCCTCAATCTTCGACAGCCACAGCAGTAGCGGCGCTATCATCGCGTGCCGCACATGTCGGATGTCGGATGTCGAGCGGCATTTTTTTTTTGTTTCGTGATGTCGATTTGGACGTTACAAAATAACGCCCCGATCATGAATGGAACTCCCCCATATTTTGGAGGGGGTGCAAAAAGGGCTTGAAAATTACCCCTTGAAGCCAAGCAAGGCAAGGCGTACAGCGCAGTGGATCCGTGGGAGCCGCTGCGTCGAAAGTGGTTCTTTTTCCTGAGGTGGCGGGCCAGCAACCCCGTTATTTCCTCCTCCGTGGCACTTTTTGAAAGATGATGTCTACCTTGCAACCCCAAGCTTCCCCGTTGGGCCTGCTCGGCGTTGCCCGGGAACAGGACGAGGGGTCTTTGCGGGCCCTTTGCCAAATATGCTCTTCCTCCGGCGAGGCGAGCGAGTTCAAGAAGGTATGTGGATGCCTCGTCGGTGGCCCTATCCGTAACTGGTGTGTGCCGAGGTTTGCTGTGGCAAAAACATGTTGTGCATTGGTTCGAAATCATAGGTCTTGTCTCCAAGGCGTTCATTGATTGTCGTCCTGGTATCATAGAGCAACTACTCAGCTGCTCCGCCGAGCTGGTGTACACATCTGTTCGTATTCTTACCCAGTACCCAGGGCCCAGGGTACTTGGGGTGTCGCACGTGGTTCCTTTGCCGACTCCGCAGTATCACGGTGTGGTGTAGGGACGTTCATCGATTCCTTGCTTTGCGTGAGCCTCGCGGCGGGCGCTCATCGCATCGCTTGCTTCTTCGCTTTCAAATATGTGAAAATGGCGCAAAATCTGAAATCTGATGGCAAGGAAAATCTTCAGCTTGAGATCGACCACGCAGCCCCGAGCCTCATGTACCCTGCTGTATCACACATCACACCAGTACGAGTAATCACGCTGGCTTTGAAATTGAAATTATCCACACTTCGCACGTATTGTACGACTCGTATTACGAGTTATGATATACCTGGTATACGAGTACAAGTATGAAATCAGAGTACGTCCGAATGAATACGGAGTACTATTACGGGGGACCATAGTAGCGTTACAGCAGCGTTAAACATAAAAACCAGCATTTTCCCCTATTTTTACCAACAATATTTGGTCATATTTAGGCCCCCCGTAATAACTGTATCTTACCATACCTGTTACAGCATACCAGGTATACGAGTAGCAGTACGAGTACGTACGTAGACGAGAGTCTGACGTTCATCTTTTTCGAGAAAGAAAACGAGAAAATAGGGCAGGGGGCAGGGGCAGTGTTCGTTTGTGGTTCTCTTGCTCTTTCAAGTATGCATACGATAGAACACCAGGTACAAGCAGTACGAGTATATATGTACTCGTGTACTCGTGTGCTCGTACGGGTACTCGAAGTGTATTATTCTCTATTAATAGTTCAAACACACCGTAAGAGCCACGTACGACTCTTTTTTTTTTTTTTTTTTTTTTTTCCATCCCATTTATTATCTTCGCCCTTCCTTTCTCTCTCCTCCCTAGTCGTAACTCAGATCCGGGGTCACAAAGTAGGCTCCTCTCCCTCCTCCCCCACTACGGTTCTTGCCTTGCATTTTTATCGCGAGAAGACTTCAGCCTTTCCTTCCCTCGTCGACTCGCATCGAATTGTGCCTACCCACGCTACTATTAATTGGCGCTCTCAGCAGTTGATTCCGTTTTTATTTTTTTATTTTTGCAAATAAACTCAAAAGTCCGACCCACGTGAGATTCGAACTCCAGACATCAACGTTCAGAAGCGTTCGAGGTTACCTCTAGACCATCGGGGCGACCGACTCTGTCGTACGTAAATGTAAGGACCGTTTTGCTATTCGTGTTCACATATTTATACACAAACGGTCCTTATATTTCCGGACAGATCGGTACGGAGTACGGAGTACGCGCCACTCCTCGCCCCCAGCTGAGACGCGTCGAGTGCGCTGCACTGGCGTAGGTAGGACCCAAGCGTCCGAACCTACGCTGGCTGCCTCTGGTCTGGCGGCGAAGAGACGGGCCGAGTGCGCTCGAGTCAACCTGTCTTAGTATTTTGTATTTTGACACAACGAAGCATCCGAGCCCAACACGCTGACTGACTGACTGCTGCTGCTGCTATCGTCTACGAGTACGGAGAGGCGCGCGCCGAGTGCGCTTCTCTCCATCTCTAGGCCCGAGCCCGCGCCAGCCGACTGTATCATAGTCTGGCGATGGAGAGACTCACCGACCGCCGACTGCGCGTCGGGCGCGGAGCAACTCGCTGTGTCACCGTCCATCTCATCGATCGTTCTGCTGCTGCTTGCTTGCGTGGATAACATCTTGAATTTAGACACCATGCCATTTTTTTCGATTTCCCTACTATTAACAATACTATTACTTATCGGGGAAGTCTAGCGAACTCACTGCCCGAGTTTTCGGCTATTTCGGAGGACCATAGTAAATAGAACTACAGCAGTAGATGTTGCTATGAATAGTAAAAATGTGAAAAGATGGAAATATATTAAAAAAACAAACAAACAAAAAAACACCTCAGCCATGATTGCCAGGGCCGAGGGAATCACGTACGAGGTACATATACCGAATTATCACACCAAACTTGCAAATATGAGTTTTGAGGAACTTTCGATCTCACACAGTTTTTTTTTTTTTTTTTTCCCCTCATATACGAGCTTATGTTGATACCAGGGTATTTTTTATTTAGTTGACCAAACAAGTGAGCAATGGATGATAACGAGAAACATGCACACCAAAATCTGGCAACATCAGCTCATTATGTGCAATTATGTCCAAAACCTTGTTTTTTTTCATTTTTGTCCATATTGAAGAACAAAAAAAGAGAGGACGCTGGGCATATCGTAGACGTGAGCAATGATTTCCCGCCCGTTAGTATAGTTTCCCGCCCTTTAATTTAAAATCCTGAAGTGTGATGTTCATGTCGAAACGAATCTAACTGTCATCCCAGGCCCGTTTTTGTGCCGATTTCTGCTTCACTTTTGAATATTTTTCATATCGGAAACATTTACGAACGTGGCAAATACTGAGACCTGTCGTTTCCCTTGGTTATATTTGACGCCAGAAAAGTGTGCCCAAAAGCAGACGAAACGAATGGAAGTTCTACCGTTTTTGTCGATGGTATTGAGGCGGAGAGCATTCGAAACACGAAAAATCTATCTGCGAAACTCTGCGCGTTGGGATGACCATTTCAGCGGTGTTTTTCTTTCACTGAACACAGCCTGCGACCTGAAGATGCGGGTACCTGGGCGCTGTAAACGTTATGGGAGATTTTCGTCTGCACCGACAATATGATAACACACCAAATCGTGAAGGTACATATCATATATACGTATATATAGTCTATATATAGCATACTGCTGTTAATGTATACTCACTTTCCTGCTCTCCTGTGTGCTTTTTAAGAACCAAGAATCCGTAATTTTGGGGGAAACACGCTCTGTCCCGTCCCCGCCCGCCTGGCCGGAGATTAAAAAAAGCTAAAAAAGATGGTACCCCGAGTTGAGAGCGCTCGAGGTAAGAGCATTCTGGAGGTAAGAGCGGTCAAAACGGCTCGTCCCATCTATACTAAAAAGCTACCGGTATATATTGTCGGCTACATATAAGAGCAATACCACTCTGTCCGTAAACATGAGTACATTTTAAACATCAATATTATATCAAAACTGTGCTTATATTTCTGGACAGAGTGGTATGTTGTTTTTTTAGAGCGTGTGTTTCCGCTTGTGACGGGGTGTTCTTAACTTGGGGTACCCACTGCTGTAATGCCTTAAAAAACATGCGCAGCAGCAGCCGCCGTAGTATCAATAGTACACAGCAGTACGAGTAGGAGATTACGTATGACAGGAAAATAGGAATTAGCAAAGGTAACGATCGTTACAACAGCAGTCAGGATGTATATATATACTCGTACAGGAGTAGACTACAGTAAGTCGTACAGCAGTACCAGTAAATCCGTTCAGCAGTATTTTGGCCTTTGGGGTTCTTTGAGTTACTGGGGCAAATAGGCGGTAATTTTTAACTTGGGCATAGTGTCTTAAGGAGCTGGTACGCCGAGCACGGATACTGGCGCCGTATACTGTACTGGGTACGAGGGTATATACGGGCAGTTTCTTGATACTTACTGACTACTGACGATGTTACCCTATATAATCTAAACCTGGTACCTCGTACCAGGTATATAACTACTGCTGTAACACCTTGTAGACCGCCACAGCAGCACAACATCCCCATTATTTCATTATTTCAGGCGTATGCAGTGTATTCCTTCAAAACGAGAAGGGCGATTTCGCGAGCACTACCCGAAGTTTTTTTTATCACGCAGAAGGCTTACCGGAAGAACCCCCAGAAGGCTTGGGAGGTATATTCATGAGGTCGATGCAGGTATACTACGTAGCTGGTATACTCTACAGTAGGAGTACCCGGGTACATACCCGGGTACATACCCGAGTATAACCAAATAACAGGTTTAGGTTTGGTGCCCGGGTACCCCAGAGTATACACCCAAGGCTGTTCACGAGTCTGCTCAAAACTCGCAGGTCGGGTCGGATGGGGTCACCTAGTTCGACCCGACCCGACCCGACCCGTGAGATCAGATCAGAGCAGATCACATCAGGCCAGATCAAATCAGATCAGATCAGATCACATCAGGTCAGATCAGATCAGATCAGATCATATCAGGTTATATCATATCAGATCAGGTCAGATCATATCATATTATATGAGATCATATCAGATCAGATCATACCAGATCAGATCAGATCAGATCAGATCAGATCAGATCAGATCAGATCATATGGCATCAGTTCAGATCAGATCAGATCAGATCAGATCAGAACAGCTCACTTTACAATCACAGCCACCGTTTTGACGGGTCTCCATAGTCTTTTTACAAGTTTCGACGCGATGATATACAGGATCTGCATGATCTGTACACCCGTTCCACTTGATGATCTGCATGTACTCTGCATTATATACATTTATGCATGCACTATGTCCCAAGCTATTGATCTGTACGATGTAGGTGAGGCAGATCATGACCTGTCCGGCGCATGTATTCTTTCATTTCTTTACGTTACGTCCACAATCAGCAAGCTGGTCACAATGTCAAATGTGGTGACAGTATTTTTTTCGTCCGCACGACTCCACGGAGACCTCCCACCTCGCACCAATACCCGGGCCCGGCGCTAATACGACGCGGAGGCGGATAGGGGTAGGGTCTCAGCCTCAGTCTCCCTCCCCCCATGGGAGGCTATCGTCCGTATGCAAGTCCCCCTCACAAACGGTTCTTGGTGGGATGCAGCTCACCCTTCATGCGCCCCGCCCAACACCTCACGGCGCTTCGCGCTTGGTGCGAGCGATGTCTGCCTGGTTGGTGAAAACCCACTGTGCTCCGTCCCGGCATTGTAGGGATGCGAGGGTCTATGGTCATACGACTACGGCCGTGCACAACATGAGTACACCCCCCCCCCGATACCTTTAGGCCCGAGGTGTATATTACGTGTTGCTGATATTTGATAATTTATTGCACAACAAAAATAACGAGCCCCCCCCCCCATGATCGTATATTGCTGATAGCCCGAACCGACACATAGTAACTGCCGCATGGTATGTAGAAGATACCAACACCAACAAGCGTGTCTCAGCGTCAAAAGGCAAGTCTTGTGGGTAGGGAGTCGAAGACATATGGGGCAAACATTTCCAAGTGTAAATGTAGGAGGGCGGAGGGTGTACTTCATTTTCATGCATGGCCGTAGTCGTATATATGACCAGGGGGGGGGTTCAGACACACTGATCGGGCAAACGCTTTGCGGCGTCTTGAGGACCCTTCTCCTGACATACCCACGGGTTTGCATGAAGGCATGTAGGCATGTGTAGGCATGTAGGCGTGTAGGCCTGAACGTGGTAGACATTGTAGGCAAGCACGTTCGTGTTACTCGAACCGTAACATGTAACCGACGTAGATACTTGGGAACGTTGCCGACTACCGACTATAGAACGTATCTATCTGTGCTGTGCATGATGATATCACTCTGTTTCGATACATGCATGCTACGGTGCGGTAAAGGTGCACCACCATGTTAATAAGCTTTTGCCTTCTGAGGGTGGTATGTTCACTTGAGGACCTCTATATCTGCAGTAGTCTAAAACATGATTTCGGAGGGAAGTAAGAGTGCTACTACTGGCTGCTGTTGTATCACATTAACCCATTCATACGTAACTAAAAAACGCCCCCCACACTAATTTCAAGTATTTTGCCCCAAAAACGGGGAACCAGTTCTTAAGGGGTTAACAGTCCCATGGCCGAAGTATAAAAAACTGAAGAAATATTATAACACAAGAATTAAATAAGTCCGACGAGTTTAGGTTAAGGCACCCCCCGTCATCCAGAAAACGGTTCAGCCAAAACAAGGTATACCTTATACCTCTATCGTATATAGCACGCGTCTTTCTGTATTCGTTTCCGAACTTGGTTCACTCCACCACCTCGCCGCGGGCGTTTCAGCGATGCTGTCCCCGGGCTCATTGTGTGATATCACTGAAACGATGGGTCAACTCTCGTACCTTCAAGTAGATTGACCCAAGGCGAGAGTAGGCTACTGGTAAAAGATTAAACCGATTACCTCAACAATCCAGGCGTTATAACCGGAGTGTGCAGTTCTACGAGTAGAGGGGGTTGCACCGCCAAGAGCGCCGGCTGTAGCTTCCAGGTGCCAACCAGCCGAAACGAAGTCATCCCATATCCCACGGACTCGATCCGGTACGGTAAAGGTGCACCACCATGTTAATAAGCTTTTGCCTTCTGAGGGTGGTATGGTCACTTGAGGACCTCTATACCTGCAGTAGTCTAAAAAATGATTTCGGAGGGAAATAAGAGTGCTACTACTGCTGTTGTACCACATTATTAACAATCCCATGGGCGAAGCATAAAATAAATGAAGAAATATTATAACACAAGAATGGAATAAGTCCGACGAGTTTGGGTTAAGGCACCCCCCGTCATACAGAAAACGTTTCAGCCAAAAAAAGGTATACCACTGATGCTCTGATAGGGGGGGTACCCACATTTTCACTACACGGTTTTGGCCACTAGGACGAGTGGCTCCGATTCTGACTGAAAATTGGACCTAAACATAGTTTGTTGGCGTTGCGTAACAACGCCTCCAATGGCGGTGCATATATCACAACAAAAAAAACAAAAAAGGTAATATGAGTCGTACAACGCAGTAAAGCAGTCACTCGGCCGAGTGGCTCTGTGCAGGTGAAAAACAAGCACATAGACATGACCCCCCTACCGTAGCACCAGTCATTACCTCCACCTCTATCGTGCATAGCACGCGTCTTTCTGTATTCGTTACCGAACTTGGTCCACCCCACCACCTCGCCGCGGGCGTTTCAGCGGTGCTGCCCCCGGACTCATTGTGTGATATCACTGAAAAGATGGGTCAACTCTACTGTAGTACCTTCAAGTAGATTGACCCAAGGCGAGAGTAGGCTACTGGTAAAAGATTAAACCGATTACCTCAACAATCCAGGCGTTATAACAGGAGTGTGCAGTTCTCCCGCCACTTCCCTCCTCACCCGCAAACGCCCCCGCCTCCCTCGGCTTGTGCACATCCCTCGGTTTTCAACGGCCTTGACCAGGCTTGTGTCCTTGTGACCATTTACCGGAGGGACAGCGACCTCTTCGCGTTGCTTCTGAGGGAGAGGAAGGACTCCAGCGGCCGTGGCGGCGTCGGCAGCGGCGGCGTCGGCGGCGGCGGTAGTAGCAGTTTGGGTGGTGTTGGTGTGGGCGGCAACGGAGTTGTTAGCGGTGTTGGTGGCGGTGGCATTATCGGCGGTGGTATTGGGGGGGGCGGTGGTGGTGGTGGTGGAGGCAAGGGCAAGGGGAAGGGGGCGCTGTCGGTGGTGTGCGACATGGCCCTCGATGACGGAGTTCACCTGGAGCCGCAGGGCGCCCCGCTGGTGGTGAAGGTCGTCAACACCTGTGAGGAAACAACTATGCTTGTATTGTGTGTGCAGGAAGGAGACCCTGGTCGTTTCTGGGCTCGTCAAGGCCTCTTTTTTGACCTCAAGCCATTTCAGAACTGCAAAACTTGTCCCACACTAATTGCAAGTAGTTTGTCTCCGAAATCGTGGGATCGGTTCTTAAGGGGTTAGGTTTAGGCACCTTTAGTGCTGCACTTCCGTTGTGGGGAGAAAACACTTGAAATTAGAGTCATATTCTGTTTTATCTTGGAATTAGAGTGCTTTACCAAAAGGGTTAAGGCCTCTTTCGGCATTTGACCATTTTAGAAAATACATTTATTTTTTGGGGGGGTGTACTTCATTTTCATGCATGACCATAGTCGTATGACCATAGACCCTCGCATCCCTATAATACAATGCCGGGACGCAGCATGTCGGGTTTTCACCGACCGGGCAGACATTGCTAGCACCAAGCGCGAAGCGCCGTGATGTGTTGGCCGAGTCGCATGAATGGTGAGCTGCATCCTGCTAAAAACCGTTTGTGAGGCGGACTTGCATATGGATGACAGCTTTAATGCGTTAATTTAATTTCTGGTGTGGCCACTTCCTGAGACAGCAATGGGAGCACTGTGTAACTGCCTCGTGGGTGCCTTACCTTATACACACTACGTGATACGATCATTCCTCTTGTGCTGAGCAAAGGTTCTCCACCCCGCGCAAATGATCTAACTCGACCGCCAGCCTTGGTGACCGCCAAAAAACAAAACAGGAAAACGATACCCTGGTTGTCTAGCTCATGTAGGCGTGTTTTACAGCGTCGTCGCCAACCGATGCCAACCCAACCTATGAATTTTACTACTGTATATTTATAGGGGCGCGGGGGGGGGGGTAACATCGTTCTGGTATGATCGCTGTTGCCTGGCTACGGGATACGTGGTGGTCGTTATGTGGGGATTGACGTTGCCTACTAAAGTTGTGTGTGGTGGTCGTTATAGGGGGATTGACGTTGCCTACTATTAATAAAGTTATGATAAAGTTATCACTGCTTGCCGCTTGGCTCCAGGTATGCGAGACAATCTAGTGTGTGGGCGGTTTGGGGGGGAGCGGGGGGTTTCCACACCTTGGTGGCTGTCATGTTTTTGCTTTGGTTTTGTCGTTGGGTGTTTGCGGTGGTTATTGTAGATGGTTTTGTCATGGTTGGTTTTAATAACGCGATCCAGACGAATGTGACATGATGGGGATACAGTATGACACGAGTAACTGGGCTAGCATGATGGCATGATGGCATGGAGGACAAACCACTCACCAGATAACACTTGGGTATTCATACTGGTATTGTTATTAATAGTTTAATGTGAAGACACCACACACCATCATTATTAGGGCTGGGCACTGGCACAGTTTGTACTGGCAGTAGTAATCTACTGATTGACCCGGCCAGTATATACGCCAGTAGTTTTTTTTCTCATGTACGTCCAAGAAACACGACATATTATAGTACGGAAACCCACCAAATGCGTTTCGGAAGGAGAGAGGCGAAAGGAGAGACAATATACTGCCACAATCCAGTATACTGATTGATTTTGGCGACAGTATACATCGCTACTGACTGAGTTAGCCAGTGCCCAGCCCTAGTAACAATTATACAAATGTAAAAATGTATTCATTTTTTTTTTTTTTCTTTGGCCGTGTCAGGTGGCGACAGGAGTGGGTACCTGTTGGAGTTCGGCCGCAGCGTAGACCTGGCGACGTTTCAGCGGGGTTTCACCGCCGCGAGGGGTTACTTCCGCCAGATGCTAACGCTCCGCACCCTGGTGGCCGACTCCTTTTGGCAAGGCTTTGCTTCCGGGACCGGTGCGTGGTATTTGGGCGCAGTTCGACGCGAGTCGACGAGGGAAGAATGGGCTCAAGTCTTTCGCGCGATAAAAAAATAATCACGTCATGAACCGTCGTCGGGAAGGGGGGAGGGAGAGCCTGCTATATACGTGACCCCCAGATCTGATTTACGACTATAAATGTATAGGAGAGAGAAAATAAGGGCGAATATAACAAATGGGATATGGGATGGAAAAAACATTTTTAAACACACCTGAAAATTCAGGGTTAGGGTTATTACAGGTTAGTGTGTATGATCGAGTGTATATCAACCATCTTGTTGAAGGTGGGCCAAGGTCTAACTACTGAATAGTCTATACTGCTGAACCCTTTGTATTTCTAGTGTTTTACGACTTGATCCTGCTTGGACACAATGGTTGCAAACGGCGGGCAAATCATGAGGTACAGCAGACAGCAGTAGTAGTTCATTTGTCCCCTACACGTATACAACCCTCCTAAGCAGTCACACGTATATATCATATACGTACAGAGCTACTGCTGTACGACCAGATATCTATAATAATATAATAATAAATAGCTAAGCGCCCAAAAATGTGATAAGTGATAGTATAGCTCGTGTAGCTCCCAAAGCTCGCCCACGGGAACCAAAAATAGATTTTAATAGAGAGCTATATTTCTCAGTGCCCCCCTCGGGAAAATTCCCGCAGGATTTCACGGGAATTGGGCTTTCCCCCCCGATATTTCTACAGGTCAAACACGGAAAACATGTTGATAGCTCGTGTAGATCCCAAAAATCAAGCTATTATACGCAGTTCTGAGCTATTGATAGGGTGAGCTGATCTTGTCCGAATGATTGGCAGTCCACAGTAGGACGGGGGACCATGGTAAATCGGACCAAATATTGCTAGTAAAAATAGTTTTTTTTTTTTTTTTTTGTGTGTACCTTCGGTCTTATTTACTAGGGTCCCCCGTAATAGTTGAAGGCCTTATTTCATCTTGCTTGCCGAGAATTCTCCCAAACCGAGCTTTTAGGCTGACGGGTTCAGGTTAGGGCCACTTTTGGTAGCAGTGTTGAAAGTCAAGTACGTACCAAGCGCATTCCGGCCGTTGTGCCGAAGCTGGGCGGATGTCTCCGTAGAGGTTGCCACTGTTCCGATGCTCCTATGGTTGATGCTACTGTGGTTGAGGTACACTGTGTACGAGACAAAGGGACTAACGCTAACCAAAGGTTGATTGCCTTGATCTGATTGGCTTAGGATTAGGGTTCGGGTTTCAGGGTTTAGGCTATAGGGTGCGGGCTATAGGGTTAGAGTTATAGGGTTCAGGTTGTAAGGTTCGGGTTACGTATAGGGTTCGGGTTAGGGTTCGGGTTTGTTTCTCGTACTCGTCTCGTACTCAAGACATATGCCAACAATCAGAGGTCTATTCAGCACTCGAGTGGTTCACATGTTTTTAGGGTTCGGGTTACAGGGTTCGGGGTAGTTTCTATTCGTCTCGTACACAGGGGTAAGTCAACCGATTTATCGAACAAGTGGTGCACATATTTTTGTTTCTGGGGGGGGGAAGGGGAAGGGGAAGGGAAAGGGGGGGGAGGGGCGAAGGTACATGGTTTTTTTAAACACCTACCGGTAAGTTGTCGAGACAAAACCAGCGAAAAGGCTCAAGGGTCGCCCGGCTCCCTATATTAATAGATTGCACCTGACACCTCAACAGTGTGTGTCTCGTTGTCTCTCCCTATCGCTCTCTCTCTCCCCCTATCCCGTTTGTTTTCTCTTGTCCTTTGCGTCTATCTTGCCCCCCCCCCCCCCCCCCCCCC
>MEHQ01004134.1:219617-242324 GCA_008828725.1 Saccharina japonica | reverse complement strand
CCCCCCCCCCCCCCCTCCCCCCACCCCTTCCCTGTCGGCTAAAAAACAACCAGGAAACCCCGCCAGGAACGAGCCGCACGGATCGCCCAGCAAAGACGCCTCGCCCCCTCCTGGCGGCCCCGGCCACCCTGACGTCGGCCTGAGGGGCAAGCTCACGGGCCGGGGGGCGGGTGGAGCAGACGCCGAGGAGCTCGCGGCGGAGATAGGCCTGTGGCCATGTGACGCTGTAGGAGCCGGCGGGTCCTCGGCTTCCGGCTCAGGGGTAGGCTTGCGTTTTTTCTTGTGCTGTACGACTTTTTGTGGTGGTGGGGGAGTGGGGGTGGGGTTGGGGGTGGTGTTGGGGGTGGGGATGGTGGTGGGGGTGGCGGTCGGCGGTAGGGGATGGGGATGGGGATGAGGGTGAGGGTAGGGGATGGGGATGGGGATGAGGGTGAGGGTAGGGGTAGGGATAGTGCTGGAAGTGGGGGATGGTGGGGATCGGGGGTGGGGGTGGGGGTGGAGTGGTGGTGGGTAGGAGTAGGGCTCGGGGTGGGAGGTGGTGCCACCGTTTCTGTCGTGCTCGCTCTGACCGCACCGGCTGGAGAAGGTCGCCGCCCAAGTGTCGGACTCATGACATCGACCCTTCGCTTAACTATTAACCCTAGCCCCTGCCCTCCCCCCCCCCAAACCCATTATCATCACCGCCTCCTTTATTATCGTTCTTCTTGCCTGTCCTTTGCAGCCGGCCTCGTCCCCCCGCGCGCACGGTCGTGCCGTGGCCTCTCCGAGCGTGAAGGCTTCCCGGTGCAAGCCGGCCCCTTCGCCCGTCTCAAACGAGCCCATCAGTGCTGCCCCGTTCAACGCCAAGCTGTCGGCGCCATGGCCGGCGTTGAAGGGACCCCTAGACCGAAAGGGCAATGTCGAGCACAACGAGGGCTGCTTCGACGGCAAGATGAAGACTTGCCACCGCTGCCACTTTGACGGGAACGAAAGGTGAGAAAAGGTGGTTGTCCGCCGTGAGAGCGGGGGAGGGGGAGGGTGACGGGAGGGGGAGGGGTGGAGGAGAGGGAGGGGGAGGGGTGGAGGAGAGGGAGGGGGAGGGGAGGGACGTAAATGCCTGCCGTCGCTTCGTTTTTACCGGTGCTCGGATTTGTGTAGCGGGTGGTCGGTGGTCTGGACCCGTGGACGGTGTTAGTCGTTCGCGCCTGCTGTAAACTCGCTTCTATTCATGTTTTGGTTTTGTGTCTTGAGCATTTGGTTTGCGTTTTTTTTCTCGTTTTTTTAATGTTTGCCGTAGCGACTCGCATGCGCATGCTTTGTTACCAGATTAGGATGCGGTTGAGTTTCTGCGCCATCGTGAATACATGCACGAATACACGAATGCACTAGTAGAAAACTCGTGTCGTGGTGAAACGGCTTTCTTCGTCCAGAAATCGCAATTTTTGAGACACGAAACGACGGGAATGGAGGCGGTCACACTTTGCAACCGCGCGTAACGTATCGCAATGCCCTGGCTCTCCTTGAAACGCCGCTTCTGCCGCCCCCCCCCCCACCCCCGGTGTTCACGCCACAATCCCCATGGTTCTTTCGTGGGTCATGCTCGTGGTCGTGGTGGTTGCCATCATTGGGAGCAGGCGGGGCAACCGTTACAGCTGCCCGGACGGAAAGAAGAACCACGTGTTCTGCGTGAAATGCCTAAAGTACTCCTTCTCGGTGGAGGAGTCGGAGTTTCTGGACGGAAGCAGGCGGTACTCCTGTCCGATCTGTGACGCGTGAGTGTCGGGGGTGGGGGTGGGGGGGGGGTAAAGGCTCGGGGGTATCAATGTCATGCGTGGCAATCGTAGTCGTACCGAACCTTAATTCACCCCTCGCCATTCCTACAATGCCGCGGGGGGGGGGGGCGTTTCGAGTTTCGAGAACCGACCCCGGTTTTGATGCTTGACTGGGGGAAACCAAACGGCGTTACTTGTTTTTGGCGGTTTCGTTTCTCCGTTGGTTGATTTTGTTGTGGTCGGTGAGGTGTTCAAACTCTAAACCAACAGGCGGTGCGGGTGCAGGTGCAGTTCTGTCTCTAGTAGTGTCTCTCGTTTCTGTCTGCTGTCTCTGGGCGTTTCTTTGTCTCGTTTGTCTTTGTTTGTCTCTTGTATCTATCTCTGTCTTGTATCTTAATTCTCTGTTTAATCGTTTCAATCTGACTTGCCTTTGTCTTTGTCTCTCTGTAACTCTATCTCTCTCTGCCTTTCTCTGTTTTTCTCTCTGTTCTTCTCTCTCTGTTTTTTTTCTCTCTCTGTCTCCCTTGCTCTGTTAATATATTTGCTTGTTTCTCGCTTTGGTTGCTTCTCTGCCCCCCTGCCACTGCCAGGTTTTGTCCTTGCCGCAGGTGCGAGGATAAGCGGGTCAGAGCCCGGAGGCAACGCGAGATTGACGAGGGCGGGAGTGTCGGCGGCGACGATGCCGGGGAGGATGCTGCCGATGCAGACAACGAGTGAGCCACGTAGCAACTGTCTCGCCGCTTTTATGGTTGAGGCGGGCAGTAGACTTGCCGGCACCGTACAGCGAGAGCGTGACTCTGACCCTGGAAAATGTTTTCCTTATTGGCGCGTTGGGTTTGCCTCTTATTTCGTCTTACTGCGAGGACACGCGTTATTTTTTTCGATGTTGTGTTTTTTTGTTTTTGCCTGGTTTTCATTTTGGAAGTTGGCGTGGTTGTGGACGGATAGGACTTGTGTGGTCAGTGGCCACCTTTTTTATTTTATTTATGTGGTGCTCTTGGAAACTAGTGCCTCCGGAAATGTCGCACGCTCTCCCTTGCACCCCCCTCCCCCGTCACGCCTCTGCCTCTCGTCCACCACCGTAATGGGGGTAACACTATTTCGCTGACAAAGTTAACGCTCTCTCTCTATCTCTCCTACCAGGGAGGACCAGAAAGCGGAGGCACTGAACGCTCTGGCCCAGTACACCCCAGCGCCACAGCTGACCCACTACGAGGGACTCTTCACCAAATACGTGCAGTCGCTCCCGACTCTTCAGCGGTATGTTCTTGTTCCGCAACACTACTGAGTGTGAGCTGGTAGTATTCGCATGTGATCATGCAGAGAGTTGTGGTGGGTTTGCAGATGCGAGGGGGGGAGGGTGGGAGCAATGGGGGGTGTAGGGAGTGCTTGGTGTCTACTTGTCCGCTTCGTATCGGCGGTTTCTGCAGTGTAGAAACATCGATGTCGTTTGATGGGCTAAGGCTACGGTACTTGCTTGTTTGACGAGGATGACCCACGCTGTCCGAAATCGCTGCCAGTGACGACGGTGGTGCCACCCCCGCTTGTTCCTTGTTGGTGTTCTGCCGCTCTTGACGTTTTATCTCTCTTGTACTTCGTGTTCGTGTGTGTTGTGTGTTTGTTTTGTTTCTCGGAACCACGGCGTGAACACACAACCGACGAAAACGGATCGATACTTACACTAACATCATCATCGAATACGCTGACACCAACGCCAAACTCCGCCTACTTCACCGCCACCAACACCACCAACACCGTTATCGACGAAAACACTCAGCACCGCCGCCACAAACACCACGAACACCAACATCAACAAAAACACACACACCATCACACCAACACCAACATTTACACAGACACCAACACCAAAACCACACCAACTCCATCACCGTTACTACCAACACCAACACCACCACCACCAAATTCGCACCAACCTCAACGCCAACGCCAACAACATCAGCATCCATACCAACACCACCAGCATCCACGTCGACGCAACACTACCAACACCTACACCCACACCAACACCACCGTCACCCACACCAACACCACCGACACCAATACGAACCAACCCCAACCCCAACACCAACACCATCACCACCGACATCCACACCAACACCACTTACATCACCACCACCACCACCAACATTTACACCAACACCAACATCACCACCAACTCCAACACCAACACCAACACACCAATGTCAACACCAACACCGACACCGACACTAATATCAACGCCAACACCAACACCAATACCAACACTCACACCCACACCCACACTCGCATCAACACCAACACCAAGACCCACACCAACACCAACACCAACACGCACACCAACGTCAACACCGACACCGACACCGACACTAATATCAACGCCAACACCAACACCAATACCAACACTCACACCCACACCCACACTCGCATCAACACCAACACCAAGACCCACACCAACACCAACACCAACACCAACACGCACACCAACGCCAACACCGACACCGACACCGACACTAATACCAACGCCAACACCAACATCGATACCAAAGCTCACACCCACAACCACACCCACACTCGCATTCACACTAACACCAACACCCACACCAACACCAACACGCACACCAACGTCAACACGACACCGACACTTACATCAACGCCAACACCAACACCAACACCAAAGCTCACACCCACACTCGCATCAACACCAACACCAACACCACCACCACCAACACCTCACACTAGCACCAACACCAACATAAACACCCACGCCAACACCAACACCCACGTCCACACTAACACCAACCCCCACCCCCACTCTTAACACCTACACCAACATAAACACCCACGCCAACACTAACACCAACACCAAAACCATCACCATCATCGCCACCACCACTACCACCACCACCATCAACACAAACACCACCACCAACCACGCGTACCTCGTTACCCCTTGCTGCCGTGTGGAACCATTCAGCCTACCCCTCACGGAGGACGTCTGCTTTCTCTGCAAAGAAGGAGGTAACCTCGTGGAGTGCGACGAGGGCACCAGCTGGTCCCGTCGGGTAAAGGAGAAGCATGCAGCTCTAGGAAAACCCCCTCCCGCGCCTGGTACCGCCTATTCATGCTGTGGAGTTCCAGAGGAGGAAGAGGCGGGGAAAGGGAGGGGCGGAAACGGTACCGGAGGAGAGTTCACTCAGTGCAAGAAGGTCTATCACGCCTACTGCATGGGTTTCAACATTGGGAATGACGACCTGGGGAGCTGCCCAAGGCACGCCTGCCTAGACTGCGGCGAAGCGGCCCTATTCTATTGCAGGTATGTACGATATGTGATACACATATAGGTGGGGTTTGTAGTCGCTATTTCGTTGCTTGGAGCTCGTTGCGCTCTTGATAGGTGGTGGTGTTCCCCCCTCTCCTTTGTTGAGCGGGGAGCAGCTGTGGGAGAGGCATCCCCTCTTTGTGATTCCCTCTCTCTCTCAAAGTCTCTCCTTTTTGTTGCCGGTCTCTTAATCTCCTGCAATATCCCTTTCCCTCTTTTACTCTTCCCCCTATCTATTGTACTACTGTAGCAATGTCTGCCTGGTCGGTGGAAACCCGACATGCTCCGTCCCGGCATTGTAGGGATGCGAGGGTCTATGGCCGTACGACTACGGCCATGCATAAATGTCGAGTACACCCCCCTTATCTAACTCTCTCTTCGCTGAACTATCGAAGTAGATAGGGGGATAGAAGGCAGAGGGAGAGAAAGATAAGAACGAGGAAAAAAGGAGAGGGCAAAACGTGATTTTGTCGTATTTTTTTTTCCATCTTTTTGTTCCGGGAGCACCAACAACGATGACACTCGGCGGTGAACACCCACCCAACCGGAAGGCACCGGACGAAAACGAGCGACGTAGGGTATAAAAGCACAGGGGTAACCCTCTTTTTCTGTCTGTGGCGAGCCGTATCGCAGCAGCACGCAACCGTCTTCGGCCAGCACCCTCGTCGGTGATGTACTCTGCATGTGCGACGTTTTGGCCTCTTTTTTATTTCCGCCAACATTTACGTGTGTTGTGTTGGACGGCGACGTCGTTGTTGCTTTAGTTTTGCTGAGCCGACGGCGCCCGCAGCTATCAACAAAAGCGGTGGTTTCTTTGCGTGGGCGTGTTGAATGAGTGCGTCCGGTGCGGCAAAACTGTCGGGTGTTGTTTTTGGGGGCCTTCGCTGGGAGCGGGTGCGCTCGGCGCTCGCGGCTCGCTCCCTGTCCTCCACAAGTCGTCTCGACGTTCCCAAGTAACGCAAGGCAAGCAACAGCGAGCCTTGTAGTTGTGGCGTCAAATGTGTGTGTGCACGTTCGTAGAACTAACTACAAGTAACTCTAAACTCGTTTTGGGCTGGTCGGTGTTACTTGCCGGGTCACTTGCCCGTCTTTAGCTTTCAAGAGTTTTTTTTTTCCCTTCTTCGTTCTTGCCCGATGACTAACGTACGAAGAGCTGGCACGAGGAACAAAAAGCCTGCTGTGTTCTTCACTTTCCAGCTTGCGACCCCCCCCCCCCCCCCCCCCCCCCCCCCCCCCCCCCGCCCCCGGGATTTCAAGCCAACCACAACCCCGAACGGGAACCTTGTGTGTTGTTATCACATCGTTCCATCTCGCCATCTAGCCCGTGGTCACAAGACCGACTCCAATATTTCAATATTTCTGGACTGGAAATTCAGAAAAAAAAGAAAGGACAAGCATCACGCACACTTGGAACAACCTCGTATTTCGAAAATTGACAAAATTATGGCGTGATGGCTGGAACGCTTTGGGCTACCGCAGGTCGCAAGTTATAGGAGCGGGGTGGGTCTTCGGTTGGCCCCTACTGGAATGGGGGGGAAAAAAGACAGTGCGAATGTTTGTGCATGCACGTTGGTCCCTCGTCCCTGATGTTGTGCGAGTGTTCCTCTTACCAACCTTTTCGTCCGACCCTTGCTCACCTTCCTGTCGTTGTGACGGTGGACCAACAACAACAACGATTACAACACTAACCACAACAACACCAACAACGACACCAACAACCACAACAACCACGACCACGACGACGACGACAGGTTCTGCCCCTTATCCCTCTGCAACGAGCACTATATCACCGACCCTTCCGGCGTCATCGGCAACACCCAGGCAGCCCTCGAGCACCGCGCTCGCCACCCTTTCCCCCGCTCCCGCATCGGAGCGCCGATCGGCGGGTGGAGGAAGAAGGCGCGCGGTAGAAGCAGGGCGAGCTACAAGACACCTCCCGTGAACCGCTCGGGCAAGGGCCGGGGCGGACGTTCGGCAACGCCGCCGGGCGGGCCCCCCTCGGAGACAATCGCTGCGCGCAGACCCAAGCGCAGCGTTGCAGCAACCTCGACGCCGGCGTCGGTCGTAGATGCGGCGTGCCTCAAGAAGATGCGCCGTGAGTCCGGGGAAACTAAGGTCGTGGAGCTGATGGCGGAAGGCAGGCGCGTGAGGGCAGGGTGGTTTGCCCGGAGGGAGTTCGTGTGCCGAAGCTGCAAGATGGCCACGAAAAGGGCGGTGAGGCAGTACGGCCTGCTGGGGTCGCTCGAGACCGACGGGATCGTGCTGCCTTTTGGAGAAAGCGAGGTAAGCGATAGGCCGCGATCCTGGTGGCGCCGTCGCGACGGCGGCGTGCTTGCCCTGGATGTGTTGTCCATCTGTTTTTTGGCTTGGTGTTTCCTTGGTGTGATGGTGGGGCCCGTGCGCGTCGGCTCTCGCCGTGAGGTCGGATACCGGTAGTTCGTGCTTTTACCTTTTCGGCCATTTTTTGCCACGGCGTGGTTTGTGGGTTGGCCGACTGCCATTTGTTTTACCGGTCCGGTGGGGCGAATAAATCGTTGCAAGACGCTCTTTTCTCCTGGCTACGGGTGCCGTCACGCGTCTCTCTCGGCCTTTCCATGCACGCCGTAACTGAAGCTTCCTTGAACGCATCTCGACACAGCCTCACCACCCTTTCGCGCGCCGTTTTTTTTTTTTCCGTTGCCCGCAGGGAAGCGACGACGAGAGCGAATCGGAAGTCTGCCCCATTACCCCGGGCCCCCCTTCCGTAAGCGCCTCCCCAAGCACTAAGCACGAAGCTGTGCCCACCTCGCCTCCTCCACCCACCGACACAACCAACGCGGCCGCAGCCGCTGACACCACCAGCACTGCCGCCGCCGCCTCCGACTCCACCACCACTGCCGCTCCCGCCGCCGCCGACTCCGCCACCACTCCCGCCGCCGCCACCCCCGCTACCACTGCTGCCACCACCGCCGTCCCCACCACCGTCGCCCCTGCTGACGCTGCGACGGCGAACGGTAGCGCCACCAACGCCGAAGCCACCGATGTGACGACGGAAAGTGCCGAAGACGGCGATGGAAAAGTCGACAAAAGCGGGGGCGGTGTAGAGGTTGATGGCGATCGTGGCGGCGTTGAGGAGAAGCCACAAGATGAGGTGGGCGGGAACAAGACCAGCTGCGATGCGAGCGGCGGCGGCGGTGGCGGCGGCAGCAGCGGTGGCGAGATTGCAGAGGGTAGCGAGGACGTCGCCAGCACCGGCGACTGCGGCGGAGAAGGCGGGGCCATGGCGCTCTGCAGTGCAGGCAAGGTAAATCCCGGCCACAACCGGAGATGTAGCGGCAGCAGTAGCGGCAGCAGAAACAACGATGGTGGTGATGGTGGTGGCGTTGTTAGTGGTGGTGCTCCCGGCTGTCACCGTGTCCCAGCACCGAGAGCAATCCCCGTGGCAGGCATCGCAGCAGCAGCGGCGGCGGCAGCGAACAACGCCGTGGCCGCGCTGGCGGCAGAAAAGTACTTCTCGATGTTTTCGCGGCGAGATCCGGCGGTGTCGGCACCAACATCGCCTACTGGTAGTGCTCCTTCGCCAAGCGTTGCCCCAGCTGATGGTGAGGTGGGAATGTCAACGACGCGGGCCTCCGGGGACGGCGGCGACAACGAGATGCAAGAGGATTAGGAGACGCGTGGGTGTTTCCGTCTCCTGCTACGGCCGCTCAGGGCTGCTCGTATTGGTCCTCCGCCAAGCGTTGCCTCCGCTGCTGGTGGGGTGGGGATGTCATCTGCGCGGCCCCCAGGGGACAGCGACGACTATGATATGCAGGAGGATTAGGTATACTCGCAGGAGTCTCCTGCCACGGCCTCCCACGAGCGTGAGGTTTAAAGGCCCTCCAGTTGAAGCCCCAGGATGGCACGCGCCTCACAGGCCGGCACGATGTTAGTACGGAAGCTTACATTGGGTGCCTAGGATGTGTGTGTGGTTTGTACGAATTCGGTCACCACTTCCGTGGCTTGGGCGGTACCTCTGGACGTAGCTGTTAATCACGGAAAGTATGGGTTTAGTTGGAGCTGGGGCCGCTCCGAAAGGCAGGGGGAGAGTGGAGGACACTTACTGGCAGGGTTTGTCGTCACGGCTAGTCGCTGGGCGGCGAAGTAATTTGTAGCGGTAAAACTCACCTCGATGAGATAGGTTTGCATGTTTCTCGGCGCTTTTCTTTTTGAGATTTCCGTGAGGGAGTGGGCAATAGGGTAGCGTACTAATACTGTTAGCGGACCCGGCGTTTAGGTTGCTTCTCGCATGAAAAGGGGGGCATTGGGAGACGAGCAGAGCAATACCGAGCGGCAGGTGTATGTGTTTCGAAACTTGTCTGCTCTTGTATCATGCAGAATATTATATACATAACGGGTACCTGGTATAGGTAGTCCCGCCTCGCAGGCGTGCCACTGAATATAATGAAAATATCATAGTAATACACCAGAGCAAAAGGTATTTCGTGTCGGGTTTCGCGTTCCGCACATACTTTTTACCTGCACCTGGTATACAATAGTAGTCCTTGTCATGGACAAACACAGGGCAGGGCAATACCTCCATTCTAGCCACGCTGGAGTTCGCCGAGTTGATGCAGATGTGCCACTCAGTACCGGACATCTAATAAGAAACAGGATCGCAGTTCCAGGCTGGATTTCTTATTTGAGAATTAGTGCGTTCTGCACTAACTTCAGTATAGTGACTCCCGACCCCCCCCCCTCTCCATCCCCTATTAAGTCTCAGCCTGCTTTTTTTAGTGCTGGTTTTCTTAATGAGTGTCCTGTACTGTAATGATAGCTGTGCGCACGTACGTACTATTCGTGCGTTGTGGCCTGAGGCGTGTGAGCCTGAGCCATATTATCTCTCAAGACTCGAGTAGGTGCTCTTGTGTGGCACCAGGCAGTTTCTTTTTGGGGGGGGGGTTAGCGAACGGTCTACTGCAGCAAACGAAGTGAGACTATATACAGGCTTAAGATTTCCGTGTGGAGACCTGCATGGAGGCTCATATCTCCAGGTTTGGTTCATCAGTGCCGTTTACCACCATACCTAGCCCGACTCCACCGTGGTGCTGTCGTTAGGCAGTGTAAGACCGCTGTCGCATGACAAAAAAACGCTTTATTTGGTGGAAGCCACTGGCGCCTACCTCATGCCTATTTCGTCGACCGTGATTTCGGTTTGGGATTTGTTATCGTCCTTTTGAGTTTGACGGAAGCTCATGCATTTTTTTTCTTCATTCGATAAGACTGCTTGCGAATGTTGCCGTTTCACAGGAAGATACGATTCGGCTCTTACATACGATGTCATTGTTACGTTGCGTTGCCTACTAACTGTAGGAAGGGCATGGTCGAATGCTACTGTTGTTGTAGTGATCGATATAATGTCAGGTTAAATGCTTTCTTCGTAGAGCGACAGTTTGCGCCAAAGATATAGAGCGACAGTTTGCGCCAAAGCACCCACTAAGCGGCATCCAGATCACTGTGTGAACCATCGGTGACGACGAGCAGCAGACACGCGGTTTAACCATAATCGCCACGATCGTCATACGCGCACGTATACATGTAACACCTAGGGAACAGCAGAGCAACGCATATCGTCGGCTCTTTTATACGATTGGTAGGCATTCTAATGTGGTGTATCATGACCGGATGGATGTCTCGGTCTCGTCAGAGATGCCTTGTGTCCAGCGAGGGAGAGGCGTCGATTGGTTGACACCGTTCCATTGTTCTCCGTGCAAGTGCGTGTGCGTGGTGCAGGGGGTGGGGGTCTTCGGTGACCTGCATTATTGCAGACCGAATCCACACCACCGCATGCACAGGGCTATAGGGTGGTTGAGCAGCTACTAATATCGGTGCTCAATGCATGGTGTACCGTACGACTCGTGCTACGATTAAAATCACGGAAAAGTTTGGTCGGGTTATCACTGAAGATCCAAACAATGGCCATCATCTACCAGGGCCCCGGCATGGATTCCAGTATACGGAGCATACGGCCAGAAAACCCCCCCAAAAAAAACAGCATAGCAGCATAGCTACCCAGCGTCAGCACGGGCAGTAGGCTATGCGGGTAGCGGACAGTGATGGATGGCAGGGGATTGGCAAGCTACCCTTGACGCAACACCCTACCAACATCAAAACAGGTCAACCTCAACCTGCGATCGGGGGGGGCAGGGGGAGAGAGGGGCAAGACACAGCCGGCAGTCTGCAAAAATAACTTCGTACCGCTGGGAAACAATTTTGTCGATAATGCTATCGCCGCCTCATAATAATACCTACCACTGCCGAACAAGTGCATCGATACTGCTGTGATGCTATCATATCATACAAAAACGTGAACGAGAGAACCAAAATAATAACCTGTTGTTCTTCATGAAGCTTCCAGCTTCCAGCTCTCGAACGCTTTGTGCCTCGCCCGGGCTGGCTTTCGCCTCGTCCTCCACAGCAGCCTCCGCACCGAACCCCGGCCAGCCACATGAGGCCAGCCTCCGTTGCCATTCTTCCCCTTGCTCTCCTCCTTCCCTTCGCCGTTCTCGGCTCCTGACGGTCAAGCAGGTGTCTCTGCTCAGGCGCACCCTCTGGTGCGCTCTTTCTCGCGCGCGGGGAAGTCCCTCCCACGTCAGCGATGGTTGGGGGGCTTGGGGGAGCACTCTGCTCTGCCTCACCGGGCAACGGTATCTGCCTTGCCCGGGTGTGGTTCTCCACCCTCTCACCGACCTCCTCTCTCTTTTTTTCTGGTTGCAGCAGTGCCTCCTGCCCTTGCGCGAGTATAACCACCTCAGCCTCAATCTTCTGCTGCTGCTGCTGCTGTGACTGCTGCTGCTGTGACTGCTGCGGCTGCTGATACTGCTGCTGCTGGCACTGCTGCTGTTGGTAGTGCTGCTGCTGGTACTGCTGCGGTTGGTACTGCTGCTGCTGGTACTGCTGCTACTGGTACTGCTGCTGCTGGTCTTGTTGCTGGTGTAGGCACTCCTGCTGCTGAAACCACTTCTCCTGTGGCTGCCATCTAACCTCCTGATGCCGCTGCCTCCACTCCTCTCTCTCCTGCCTATCCTCCCGTTCCATCCGAATCTCCAAGTCTATAAGTCTTCTTCTCAAGCTTGCGATTTCGTCTTCGCCGCCTGCTGCTCCATTACCCTCTGGCCGCGGAGACTGGTTGCCTTGGTGGCCTCTTGCATCGCTCTCTGGCGACGACTTGTTGCCCTCTAGGCCTCGTGCTCCCCCTGGAGACTTCTTGCCCTCTAGGCCTCGTGCTCCCTCTGGAGACTTTGTTCTTGCTCCTGCGCTATGAGCTGTTCCCGCGGCCTCTGCCGCGGCGATGCTCGCCGCCTCTGCGGCTGCCGTAGCTTCTTCAGGTCGCCTGGCCCAGCTTGCCTCATCGCCGATGGGGCCGCTGCTCGGTAAGAACTTATGTGACTCCTCCATCCGGTATACAAAACAACCAGCTCGTCCTCGAGCTCTCCCGACTGATGCCCAACCAGCGGGCCGTTCCAATTGAGACAGACGCTAGCGTGTTCAAGTGACCCCTGGCGGGATACTCTGGGTCGGGGAAATAAGTAGAAGTTCCACGGTTTTATATATATTACCTTCGTACACAGAAGAAAGCGGGAGAAACATGGAAAAACATAGAGTGGGGCGATAGAAATCGCCCCAAACCGCCAAGTGCTCCACAGAGAAACACGCATATTTCCTCTGTGCAACTCCCAAATACCGTTAAATAAATATCCCTGCACCAAGTACGTTAGCACTCTGAACAGAGTCATCGAGCGCACAACCCTCCTTCTCTTCCTCTTTCCCTTCGGTACTAGCCCATAATTAGTAGTGGTATATGGTGCCCACGCACTGTCTCCAACGGCGTCATACGAGCACAACACACACAATAACCGGCTCTTTGGTCGATTGTCCAGTGTGCCCCCGGACTACAGTAGAGTAGATTCCCATACGTCGGAGAAAGTTGCCATGGCTATGCAATTGTCGAGTGCATAACCCCCCCCCTCTCCTACCCCCCCCCGGTATACCGCTCATCATGACGACCAAGCAGCAACCAATGCCGCACACGAACTGTCTCGGATGGTTTCACCCAAGTACGCGCACACACGCACACACGACGCAAAGGAACACAAGCAACGCGCACATACATCCATTTCCCCTTTGCTCTGTTCCAGAGACAGATTCACTCTGGCTCGTCGGCGGGTTCTACAGCCTGAGTCACTGTAGTCTCATTGCTCATAGAGTCTTGGGCGGCGCTGTTGTGGTTAGCGGTGCTTGCGGTGTATGTACATCAATCAACCGCTTTAAAGGGTCGGACTGAGAATAATTAGTGCGTTGCCTTCGCAGCGCGTTGGATCATGCACCGGTATACGGGGGCGGGGTGTAACGCCTCCACATTCGGCGCCCGCTCTTTGCTATACCCCCCCCCCCCCCTATAAATATATGATATATTTATATGTTGGGTTGGCGTCGGTTGGCAACGACGCTGTAAAACACGCCTCTCACTTCGTGAGCTAGACAACCACGGTACCGTTTCTTTTTTTTTGGCGGTCACCAAAGCTGGCGGTCGAGTTAGATCAATTGTGCGGGGTGGAGAACCTGTGCCCCACACAAGGGGAATTATCGTATCACTTAATGTGTATATGGTAAGGCACCCGCGAGGCAGTTACATAGTGCTCCCATCGCTGTCTCAGGAAGTCGCCACACCAGAAATTAAATTAACTCATTGAAGCTGTCGTCCGTATGCAAGTCCGCATCAGAGGTGGTTCTTAGCAGGATGCAGCACCCTCCATGCGACTCGCCCAATACCTCACGGCGCTTCGCGCTTGGTGCAAGCAATGTCTGCCTGGTTGGTGAAAACCCAACGTGCTCCGTCGCGGCATTGTAGGGATGCGAGGGTCTATGGTCATACGACTATGGCCGTGCACGACATGAGTACACCCCCCCCGAAGCCCCCACAGGCGGCTTCTTAGCAGGATGCAGCTCACCCTCCATGCGACTCGCCAATACCTCACGGCCTTCGCGCTTGGTAGCAAGCAATGTCTGCCTGATTGGTGAAAACCCAACGTGCTCCGTCCCGGCATTCGAGGGGATGCGAGGGTCTATGGTCATACGACTACGGCCCGTGCACTAAATTGTAGTACACCCCCCCCTACAACATCTGACTAATACCCTGCCGCCACGGTCCCCATAGATAGTGACAGACAGCCTCCTCAACGGTGGTATTGAAACGTCTCTATGGTGACGACGTTAGATGCGGTTCAGAGGCTTGTTTGCGCCACATTGGTGGCCCACCAGGAGATTGAAGGGTACGGAGCGGCTGGACGCTAGCTTTCTGCCTGCCAAACTGGTTCCGACGCAGTACTCGGCTTGCGGGGCGGTGACTGGAATAGTCGAGCTGTGGCGAATGTGCAAATTCTCTGTGTTTTTCGAGCATTGATGGGACGCAGGTTCGCTATGTACGGCAGTTGCATGGACAACAATGTCATGCGGCGTTACATAGCACCTGGGACATACAAGCCGCAGATGGACTGCCCACGCCGACTGTCTAATGGAGTACGAACTGCTACTGGCTTGTTCCGATAGATTGCAAATCGTGGATGCCACTGACACTGCCCAGCAGTCTGATGAGATGTTTTAAGGTCGTTGCATTAGAGGACAGAGCGAGAGAGAGAGAGAGGGAGAGAGAGCGGAGTAGCTCGAACTCTCCTCCCGCACGAGGCAAGAATTTCACATAATAACGCCTGCGAATATTACGCAACCTCTACAACTTTTGTAACCGTCGATTGCTGACACGATCCAAACGAACACCCTCCCTGGCTTTGACAGCAATGACAAGACCGAAAGGACATTCAAGACCAAGCTAGAACCTAGCAGCCAACAACAGTCCCGCAGGAGGAAACCCGGCCACCGGGTCAAAACCCCCTGTATAACTCATATTCTCCAAACCATTGCAGTTGAAACAACGGCCGCATTCCAAACGATGACCATGGCCAGAAAATAAGATGCCAAGTGGTGCCCTACTCACCCATGCCCCTCAAAGTAGCGCGGGGTGGCGACCTGACAAATTATTCCTCGCATAACTCAAACCATGGTACATCGGATAATGCTCATACCCCTTACTRACCCTCCAACGGCAGATTCAACAAGAACCTACGGTGAAGCTTAAGGGGTCGCAGCAAGGGATTTCGTCAAAATATCCGCATGCTGGTCTTTCGAAGCTACGAACTGAATGTCGATCTTCTTCGCACGTAGCAGCTCCCTAACAAAATGAAAACGCTACGTCGATATGCTTACTCCGAGCAGAACTAAGAAGGTTTCTGAGCCAATGCTATGGCCCCCTGGTTATCTTCAAACCCGGGACACATGATCCGCTTCAGCTCTGGACAAATAAACGATAAGACCGCGCCCGTGAACAAAGCCTCCTTCACCCCTTCACCTAGGGCAACGTACTCTGCTTCTGCTGTGGACAACGTAACACACCTCTGCGTGCTACTTGCCCAACTGCGGCCTACCCGCCTAGGGTAATTACCGGCCCCGATACCGAACGCCTATCATTCGCTTATCAGCATAATCGGCATCACSATACGCATTCAAATCCAGTCCCGAACCCCGCACAAAAGTAATCCCATAAAACCTGGTCCCGTGAAGGTACTCCATAATATTCAAAACTGCTCTCCAGTGCCTCTCAGAGGGTTTGTGAGAGTGGCGCGCCACAGCACGCACAGCGTTGGAGATGTCCGGCCTCGTCATGGTCGACAACCACATCAAACTGCCCACAGCCTCCCTGTAAGGCCAGTCTCCACCAGGTTCGCCTTCCTCTCTTGGACCTAAGTGTCCACACCAGAGGGTAGCGGGGATGTCAGAGGAGAGTTAACGCCAAAACGATTCAACATGCTCTCAATAAACGCCTTCTGCGTAATCTCCAAAGTCCCCGAATTCCCAGTCGCGTTTGAAAGCACAATCAGTGTACCAAGTCAGTTCTCCGAGGTTATTCGTGGGGAATTTCGTTACTAACGCGGCATGAAAATCTCTGCATGACTCGTCCGAACCTGCAATCACGATGTCATCCACATGAACAGCCATGACAGTTGTACCTTGCCTCCACAACCATGCGAAAAACACAAGGATCGTCCTACACTGCTCCATACCGTACACTACCACGGTTTCTACCAATAATCCGGCCCACTGTCGTCCATCTCTGCTTCAGACATAGCAGCGATCGGTTCAGGCGAACGATTTTTGCCTGATCATGTCACCACACCCACGGGTAGTTTCATTATATCTCGGCGTGAGTTTCGCGCGAACAAAAGCTTGCTGCGACGTCTAAATGAAAATCTTCAGACCGTGTTCGTTGGCAACAGCTGCCAGAATGTTCTACGACTGACGAGGGAGTGGTGCGAAATGTTTGAAAGTAATCACATCCTGCACCTCGAGTAAACCCCTTAGCCACAAGTCTGGCCTTTGTCTTTATCTATCAGGCCATCCTTGTCCGTCTTGTAGGTAAACACTCACTTCGATCCTACAGGTTTCCGCTCTTGCGGCGGTATCGCTGCTGTCAAACGTGACCGGTGCGTGTTGTGACCGTCCGTTCAATCTTCATGGCCTCTTGCCACGCGCTTTGTACTGTGAAACGCTCGACATCTGCTACGGACTGAGGGGGCGGTTCTACGTCTTCCGGGAATCCACTCGGCATGCGCACGCTTAACTCCCCTTTGTTATCTKGCTGCAGGTCCTCCAGCCATTAAGTCAGTGCGTCCTCCGTCGTCCAGGATGTACTCATTCAGTGTTCTCCTAGACATCGTCAATCTGTACACTGCCGCAAGCAGCGCGTCCGCGACCTCAGGCCTCATCTTGGCCGGCATTCAGCAGGCTCGCCCTCCAAGCGTTGGCTCTGACCCCGGGTTCGGCCCCTTACTGTTGCGGGGAGCCGTCCCAGCTGCTACGCTCTGTGAGCTGGTCTCCCCGACAGGACCGCGGGTGGATCCTCACCGTTCCCTTGGTCGGTGTCGGAGGCTGATGCCTCGCCCGGGTCGCTTTCGGCCCTCCCTGCCGGGACTGAGGAGGCGCCCACCGCGCCCCCTTGAGACGAGCCCGTCGTTCTACGTGTTTAGACCCTCCACGACGAGACCCAGCTAGACGACGTGTCGGCTTCGACCAGGACGGGACGTCCACCGCGCCCCCTTGAGACAAACCCATCGTCTCTGAATTCCCGTCCCGGCATCGCCGGCGGCAAGGTGCCTGCTGGGCGCGCTCCTCAAAAACCGCGTCCAGATCGAACCCCCACGTCAAATCGAGGTCGTTCAGGCGAGCCAAACCTTCGTCCGGCTCATGCACCACCCCCCCACCACCTCGATCGACGTGCTTGCGTCGTCTGCCTCGGACCCCCCCTTCTTCCATAGACATGGGGTCATCGATCTGGGCAGGTACAGTGGTGCKGGCGACACGCGCTGCCAGGTTATGTTGCTCGCTCAGGTATCGACGGTACGTGATAGATCGGTTGTCTAGTAAGCACTGCACCGAGTTCTCGGGTCGTTAGTCGGTGGTTGCTGTCACGGTTCAAAGCACTCCGCACGCCCAGTGCGACGCTTCAGCCCGACAACGACTCAGTTGCAGGTAGTTGCGCGCCGGGGTATAGCTCGCGAGCCTGGATTCGGCCCTCCATTGCGGCCGTCTCAATCAAGCCTAGCGCGCGCTCTGCTACCCCATTAAACTGGGGGCTGTCTGCCGTCGTGAATTCCTGATTGATCCCTCGTGTTCTACACAGGTCTCCAAACCTCCCCCCACGGAATTCACCACCCCCGTCCGACCGGACGATGACCACTTTCGAAGGGACATCGTCTGCGCGAGAATCCGCGAGGAACTGCTCGAACAATTCCGCGGCGTCCGACTTGTGGCGTATAAAATACACCCAAGTATATCGTAAAAAGTCATCGCGCACAATGAGAGTGTACCGCTTCCTGCCGAGAGACTCTACCACCTTGGGGCCACTCAAATCCACAAACACCCTCCCGAGCTTCTTACCCGCTCGTGTGTGCGTGGATTGCTTGATGCTCTTGCGAAGTCCCTTCGCCATGGAGCACCCCCTGCATTCCAGCAGGTTTCCCTTGAGGACGATTCCTTGCTGCTCCGCGGTCTTGCGGAGTAGAACCTCGTGGGAGTGTCCAGCCGCGCAGTGGTAGTCGTTGATGTCGATCGCGGGCTTACTGGGCTGTTGCCCTGGGGCGAGTACAGCACAGGCATTTTCCCCACTACTGCTGTCGACCCGGTAGCCGTAAAGGCTGTACAGGGTCCCACTTAACGGAAACACAATCGAACGCTCTGACTTGAGCCGGACTACAATCCCCGAGGGGCGTCCTTGAACGTATGCCCGTTCTTGATGAGAGTGGGCAGGGAATATAAATGATACCTGAGGTCTGGCACGTGCGCAACGTTAGTCATGAACACTTGCACGGGGCCGTTTCCGGACCGAAAGACAAAGCGAACATCACCGTATCCTTCGATGGAGCGAGTTGAACCATCGGCGATGCGCAGTTTTAAGCTGCATTCTCTGTAATTGAGCATGCAATCTGCTGAGGGCGTCATGTGAGTGACGCTCCACTATCGCAGATCCAGGCCTCGTCTCCTACCTGCAAGCCGACTCTTCTTCCCCCATTCGCCCAACCATCACTGCACTTGCCTGTCTCTTCGGCCTTGAAAGCTGAAGCCTGGGCCGTACCAATATTAACGTCCTTTGCTCCAACCTTGCTCGCCATCGACAGCACAGCCTCTTCTTTCGGCGTGGGGCAAACATCGCCATAGTGCCCCAGTCCGTTGCACCACTGCACCGCTGTCTCTCTACAGTTTGCGATCAATATGGCCTTTCTTGCCACACTTGAAGCACTTCCCTACGAAAGTACTACCTTCGGTGGCCTTGGCGCTGCTGCCATTGCCACCGGCAGTCGCGGCTGAGTCTCTACGGGACTCACCGCTGGGGTTTGCACCCCTCTTTCCAGACCTCCTTGGCCGGTATGGCTGACCCCTGGCTGGCCAACCTCGACAAGAAGCAGTTTTCCCGCGTCCCGTCGATCCGAAATCCCGCGAGTCGATCATCACGAAAAATCTTCTCTCCTCCTGCCGTGGTACCTCGTACAGCAGTGAATGGGTCCTGCCCCTTGTGGGCTCTTCCCTACAGCAGCGCTTTTCTCGGCGCTGCCGGACTCCGATTGGCCAATGGCTGCTCCAACACAGCAAGAGTCTCTCGTACAAGGAGTGGGTCCTGCCCTTCTTGGGCTATTCCCTACAGCAGCGCTACTCTCGGCGCTGCCGGATTCCGATTGGCCAATGCATGCTCCAATCAGCAGCAGTAGTCTCTCTTACAGGAGTGGGTTTTGCCCCTCTTGGACTATTCCCTACAGCAGCGCTGTGCTTGTAGGAAACATGGCGCGAGATGGGCAGATCAAAACCAACACCCAACTCACCGCCTGGGAATTCATCCCATTCGCCAGCCCTCCTTGGCTGGTCAGGCTGGCCCCTGGCTGGGCCCGCCTTGACAGGGACAGCAGCCTCTCTGCGTCCCGTCGCTCCGTGATTGCGTGAGGCATTCCCACGCAAAGTTGTCTCTCTTCCAGCTGCTGTATCTTCTGCCACGCCTCCAGCAGCAGCAGAATTTTCTCGTACAGCAGAGAATGCAGCAGTGGTTCCTGCCCCTGCTGGTCTCTCTCCTACAGCAACGCTGCCCTCAGCGCCGCTGGGCTCTGATCGGCCGTTGTCCGTCATGAACTCGGCCATCATGTCTCTCATGGCAAGCATCATCGACGCCTGCCCCTGCTCGACCACCAGCTGAAACTCACTTCTCAGCTGTTGTACCTCATCTTTGGGAAGGGCTTGCTCGTCTTGAGCCGACCCGGAAGCCATCTTTGACTTCTCGTTCCAGACCTGACAACGTCAAGCTTTTGACAACTCACTAGTGTGTTCCTAGATTGCAAATCTGGATGCCCTGACTGCCCAGCAGTCTGATGAGATGTTTTAAGGTTGTTGCATTAGAGGACAAAGCGAGAGAGAGAGAGCGGAGAGAGAGCGGAGTGCTCGAACCCTCCTCCCGCACGAGGCAAGAATTCCACAACAACGCCTGCGAATATATACGCAACCCTCTACAACTTTTGTAACCGTCGTTGCTGACACGATCCAAACGAACAACGGTACTGTGCCGTGTTTGTGCCGTGAGTTGCCGCGAAAGTTGCCGTCAGCCACTGCCATGAGACTGCCACAAATATAGAATGGGAGTGGAATTAGACTGGCATATAACCTCATGACACTTCATGGCACTTTCACGACGTTTTAACGACGCTCCATGGCACCTCGTGGAATCTCCTGGAACCTCATAGTGCTTTTATCCCGCCTTATGACATATTAATTGTACTTCGTGTCACCTCACGTCAGTGCCATGGCGGTACCAAGACAGTCCCGCTGCAATCCCATGGTACAATAGTCCCATTACAGCCCCCGGCATTCCTGGCACCGACATATTTCGTGAAAGTGTCATGGGAAGCGCCATCGCCGTGTATTGTAATTGACACTCACGTTACACATTGTCGTCTTCAAAGTGACGCGTGACGTTTATATAGACTGCAACACCTGAACGCGTGAAGGCGCATGATGGGCGACCAAGGCCCACCGAAATCAATGAAATGACCATAGAACCTTCATCGAAGTGCTATCGAAAGCCCACGAAAGTACCGCAGCAGCCCCATGGAAGTGCCATGAAAGTTCATGAAGCCCATGGAGTGCCACCGGTTATTTTACTTTGTATCGACCACGCATGGTGCAGGCGTCAGGAAGAATGTTTGGCTTGGAAAGGTAGAGTATCGAGACTCATTCTCCCGCGTTTTGTCCTCTAATACAACACATGCATACCTGGTGGCATTTAATCCGACCGCGGAGCAGTCAGGACTTCCGGACTTGGGATTTACCAACACATTACAGTAGATATTCAAGAGGTCTGGTACCAGATAATCCAAGATGTCTTCTAAAGGGTCGGCTCACGAGGAGCACGACACTGAGGTAGAGAAGCTGCGACGCGAGTTCCAGAAGGTGATGCAAGCAAGCCAGACGTCCACGATGGGCGCCTTGGGGAACACGATGGCCGAGCTCTCGAAGCGCAGCGGCCAATCAGGGTATGGCGGTGCTGAGGAAAGAACTGCTGTAGGGGACAGCCCAGCTGGGGCAAGAGTCGCACGGGAAGGGAGACGGTATGGCGAGATGGAGACTCGCGGGCTTCGGGAGCACTGGGACAAGAAGACGCTGTTCCAGTCGAGGTCAGCCAGACCAGCCATGGAGGACTGGAGAGAGGAGTATACACCCCCGCGGTGAGTTGGGTGATGGGTTTGGTCTACCTTCCTCGCACCATATGGGCTAAAGCGCCTCGCTTGGCCGTATTTTTGTAGACTGTTTTTTTTTTCCGCCTTGGACAAGAGGCGCTCGTTGCTACGCGAAAGGAGTAAGAGTCTCGCGAGACATCGTATCGCACCCTACGCAGTACATCCCCGTGGGAAAATTAGACACCTATAATTAAATACTATTAGTCGTAGTCGCTAGGGGTGTCGGCCCCGAAAGTGTACGTAAACATACGCTAGCATGGATTTGATTGTCGGCGGCTCTCAAAATCAAGAGCGATAAACGCATACTGCATATACATGTTTTGCCGAGAGAAGAGTGAGATGCTATCCTACCGTGGTATGGTCTTCAGACAGCCTGGGGCCAAATCTGGCCGTTCGTACCGCCTAACTGGTGTTGTGATAGCGCCGGGGAACAGCCTGCTTCCGGAGATAGGTGGGACAGAGGACGTTGCCGCCGATATACGTACAGCTGGTCTAACCCTCGACTACCATAATGTGTATACCACCTTCATTGAGGATGCTCTGCCTGCCACGTACGGGGTAGAGGGCCGAAACCTGGCATATCGCGACAACTCTGGCCGAGAAGAAATTATCAAGACTATTCGAGAGCAGCATCACCGACTATCTGGAAATATGATAAACGGGTCGAACGCGGGTCATATGATGTATTCTGACGGCGATGTCCATATGATGTATTCTGACGGCGGTGTCGATGACAACCGCTGGAGAGGTGGAGGCTGCGAGAGAGGTGGAGGCCGCAGGAGAGGAGAAAGCGGACGATGGGTGTTGGTTGTAAGGGATAACTACTACGCTACTCAGTCAACGCTGACTGAGTGGAGTGATAGGGTTTCCCTTCTGCCCAACAAACTGTATACTTGTTTGAGTTCGACGCGGTCTTCACATTGATCTTCGGGACGAACCCCTAGCCACGCGCTACTGGTCAGAATGAAGGAAAACACCTTCCCCCTTTTACCACTCCTGGAGAAGTTGATGATAACCGAGAATCGAACTCACGCATCAAATTTGTTGAGCAGAAGAGGTAACCTACTACTCCACCCAGTCAGCGCCCAGAAATGGGGAAAACACTAACAGTGAAGAAATGGAGGCACACACGACGGCGGCGGTGCCATGGTCGTCGCCGCCGGTGGTGATGGCAGCAGCGCCAAAGCTTCCGACGGTAATTTCTCCACCTGGGGTTGTTTCAAGGGTAGCAAAAAGGGTCATAGGATCGCCGACTGCACGGAAGAGCTATACCGCCGATGCAACGGGTGGGTGGGTG
>MEHQ01004134.1:187864-219610 GCA_008828725.1 Saccharina japonica | reverse complement strand
TGGGTGGGTGGGTAGGCATTGCTGATGTCTGCTTCACGGCGAAGGAAGAGGCTGTGCTGGCGGTGACGAGTAAGGTGGAAGCGAGGATGGACGGATGACGCATGCTACGGTACTCGTAGAGGTGCACCATTTTGTTTCTGAGACTCTCTCCACTTGAGGAACTCTATAACTCACCCAAAAACGAAAATAAAGATGCTACCGGATGAAAAATCCCACGGCCTAAAAAGCATACAAAAAAAAATTGCAACACAAGAATGAAATTCCGACGATGTTGGGTTAATGAGCCCTTAATAGGTCATTCAGAAAACGTTTCAGCCAAAAACAGCTATATCTATCGTAGCACGCATCGGATGTAAACATGGTACGGCCCGGCTTCACCTTTGAAAGGGATAATAGGCAGGTGAGTGATACGATTCTGTAAGCAGAAGGGGGGATGAGGAGGTGGCCTGGAAGGTAGGAGACGAGGCCCGTATATGCGATGGTGGAACGTCTACTCACATGGCGCCTTCTGCAGACAACATTGTTAGCTACAGATTATCCAATCTGAAACTGTGCATCGCCGACGGCACTGCTCGATCGATCGAAGGGTACGCTGCTATCAAATTTATCTTTCGGGCCGCAAACGATATTCAAGACGTGCTGCTGCATACCCGCGTGCACGTGCCGCGTCTCCGACACCCTCTCGTTTCCCTACGCAATCCCATCAAGCACGGCCACGTTTCCGATGGGCTTCCCAAAGGGGGTATTGTCAGACTGAAGCCAGAACGCTCGTAAGTAGTTTCCGTTGAGTGGGGCTCTGCTCAACCTTTTACACGGGAACATGGTCGAAATCGATAGTAGGGAAAAAACTTGTGCTGTACCCGCCCCGGGGCAACACCCTACAGGTCTGCGGTTACTGTAACATTAATGAAACCCATTACGTTGCTGGTCACTTCCACAAGGCTCTACTCTGCATTACCGTGGAGCAGCTAGGGATCGTCCTCGAGAGGCGACTGTGGGAGTGACAGAGGGGCTCCATGTCGAAGGATCTTCGCAAGGGCATCACACAGGCCACCCGCTCACTAAAAGATAAGGCTTTCGGCAGGATTTATTGTGGATTTGAGTGAACCTAAGGTGGTAGAGTCTATCAGGTGGAAAACTTACGCTATCATTGTGCGCGATGGGGTTTCACGGTATACGCGGGTGTATTGTATGCGCCACAAGTCGGATGCCGCGGGCTTCTTCGAGCAGTTCGTCGCGGATACTCGAACCGACGGTGTCCCTTCCAAGGTGGTAATCGTTCGATCAGATGGTAGTGGTGAATTTCACGGGGGGGTATTTGAAGGCGTGTGTATATCGAGAGGTATAAAGCAGAAATTCACGGCGGCCGACGGTCCCCAGTTCAACGGGGTAGCAGAGTGCGCGCCAAGTTTAATCGAGATGGTCACATTGGTGGGCCGAATCCAGGCTTCTGTGCTTCGTAAGAAGGACTGTCGGAGAGTCTGATAGCCACCAATTATCCAAATGGCCGTGAATTAACCGTATCCCTGTCGCTAGAGCAGATGGCGCGAGATTAACGAGCGAGAAGGCTGTGGACGATGCACATGCACGACGGTGTGACGGGTAATCTCTTGGTCGTGGACAGATGGTGATTTTGACTTTGATCTTTCACTTTGGGCGGTGTCCAGAAACTCTGGGAGGGCGCGGGCTGATGTGAATATATGTGGGGTTTCCACGTCCCACTGAATGAATTCCCACGCCGGGGATGTTCCTTTGTAAACCTCCATTGATACGGTAGCGAGTCATCCGACGGCTCGATCGCTGCCTACACAATGTACGCTCCACGTGATACTGGTCCCGTCAGTCATCACGCATTTCAGGATACTCTAGCGCCCGTGGCGCATCTCTGGGGTCCGCCGCGCTGCAACACGCCCCCTTCCCGACGCGTAACTATCGTTGGCGCAAAGCGGGCATCCCGGTCACACCCTCGTAACAGCGTGGACACCTTCCTCTTCCTTCCCACACCGTCGGCCCGGAGGTGCAACACCCCCCCAGCCCGGTGCGTGTGAGCGTCGGTGCCAAGCGGGCATCCCGGCCATAGTCCGGTAACAGCGCGTGCGACTTCCTGCTCCGTCCATCGCCGTCGGACCAACGTTTCAACGCCCCTCGTTCGGCGGTGCTGATCTTGGACTGTGATGAACAGAGCGGGCGTCCTAGCCCCGGTACGTTCATCACATAGTAGAGTTCGATCACCCATCGCTTCGTACTTCTCCCAAGCGTTCCTCGTGGCTTGTAGAACTCAGCCGGCGCCTCATGAACCCATCCACACGACTCTCGTTGGTTCTGTTGCGCCCACGACACCCTACAACACCGTCGCAAAAGTTGGGTCACCTTTTCGCTTCCAAAAACACATACTCGTACCATATACACTAAAAACCAAAATACTCCCTCCTTACAAGTAAGACTCCGAGAAGGCGCCCACCTCGGCCGACCCGTGCGACAATAGCCTGACAGGTGCCGTCGAATTGGTATCATACTGCCGAACCTATTTGCATGAGTGCAAGGGAGATGCTTGCCTCATCCCCCGATCAGCAGCGATTAACCAAAGTGCTCACCTCACGTTTTAACCAAATACCGCCCAGATATTCTGACGAAATCGCTCTTGGCGACCCTCCCAATAATCCACCGAGTCTAAAGAGGAGCTACAGTAGCCCCCTAGGACCCTCACGCGAGGAAGAACCAGCTACTCCTCCGGGTCTCACACCCGGACTCCAGATATCCCAGCTCCAGACACCAGTACTACAGCGATCCAAACTCCAGGCCAACATATTTCCGACACCCAGAAGACACTCTGTACGCTCTCCGAGATCGAGTGTGCAGGGTAGCTGTTGCGCAGAGATAAGCCCAATACACGTTAGGCATGAATGACCCCAGTACCTTGCACCTGGTATCCACTTTTTTTCGTACCATATATAGTGCACAGCTGTAGGTAAAATCAAACAAAACACAAACTAGGGAGCGTTCACTGCTACCTCCCCGCTCAGTGGTACTGCTGGAGCATAACAGCAAGTTAATAGGTGGTACTGTCAAGGTGCTACCACCGAGCTTACAAGCCATATCCCATTCCGCCGTGATCGAGGAAGCACCCACCTCGCTCTTCGACCTCATCGCCAGCCAGGACAATCGATAAATAAAAAAATACAGTCATCTGGCCCCATAACTTGTAGATTGGCTTCGATGGCAATTCTGCTCACCGGTGCAAAGCGCAACCAGACCTCCTGATCTGATTGACAAACCATATACCCCGGGTGCTCTCTTTCCGGCACCCTTGGTGTCAAGACTCCAGATGCCCCAGACCACCGATACGCGAACGAACACCCGCCAACTTAAGGCCGGGCACACCCAAAGCACCCAAAAATGTACGCGTAAGAAGAACAAGCGAGGCTGTTCGAGCCCCTTCAGCAATTCAACCATGTGTCGGATTCCAAAACTCAAAAAATGCTCGACCTCCAGCGCTGGCCTAGCCTGTGCTGCTCTATTCTAATCTTCCACTTTCATTTATGTCTCCATGGGCTCACCATGTTACAGCAGCGTGAGCACTCTGGGTGTTCTCGAGAACGGTCTCACCTTGTGTCCTGTCGGGAGGGGTCTAGAACCTCCGAGAGGGGACGTGGGTCGGTATTGATATGTGTGGGGTCTCCACGTCCCACTGAATGGATTCCCACGCCGGGGATACTTCTTTGTATTCCTGCATTGATGCAGGAGCGGGCCATCCGACGGCTTGGTCGCTGCCTACACAATGCACCTTCCACATGATACAGACCCGGCCAGTCATCACGCATCTCCGAATACCCTAGCGCCCATGGCGCATCTCTGGCATCCGTTGCGCTGCAACATATTATGATCCCATATCTATACGCCATCACAACCTTGGAAACCTTAGGTGACCGTTGATTGCCGTCCCCTTTTCACTAGAGTGCAGCAAGGAGCACCTAACTAACTGCCAGTATTCTAGACCCTCTGGGCATAGCTAGTATCAGGTAGATACGACAGATCAATCAGAGTCGCCATATCCGACCAGCCTCGTCGTAACAGTACACGTATACAACGCAAATATTCTCTGTATGTATGTACAATTTTTGTTTTAAATGTTAGACTATATGACAGTATACGTGCATATCATACCTGGTACATATTATATATATTTCCTGTATCCGATGCTGCTGTCGTGCGCACAAACAAAACAGAGATTATGAACTGCTTTCCGTACTTTTTATTCTTTTGTTTTCATCCTATCTATTGTCGTCGCCCTTCTGTTCTCTCTCCCTCTCTTCTAGTCGTAACTCAGCTCCGGGGTCACTAAGTAGACTCTTCTCCTCCCTCCCCACTACGGTACGTGCCTTGCATTTTTATCGCGAGAAGATTTTACGGTATAATAGTTATTACCTAGATTTTTCAGGCTGATACATCCTTGATAAACAAGTACGGTTAATAGATGGAATTGTCATCTCTGCCCCAATGGCAGATCGGTCTTAGTCTGGATACAGCAGGTCGTGCGAACGAATTAATGAATGTACGACTTACTGCAGGTAATAGGCCCAGGCCTTTAAGGCACGCCGCAGGCGCAAATAGGCATATGGAGATAGGCCCGCCGCAGGCGAAAAAAATTGAAATAGGCACGTAGATAGGCAAATGCCTGAAATGCCTTAAACGTGCCTATCTATGCCTGAAATAATGCCTTAAACGTGCCTGAAACCGTCAAGGCACATCCCACACTAATTTCAAGTAGTTTTAGGGTTTCAGGCATAAATGCCTATCTTGCTCAACCCCATACTAATTTCAAGTAGTTTTGGGTTTCAGGCATAAATGCCTATCTTGCTTCCTATCTTGCTCAATCCCACACTAATTTCAAGTAGTTTTGGGTTTCAGGCATAAATGCCTATCTTGCTCAATCCACACTAATTTCAAGTAGTTTAGGGTTTCAGGCATAAATGCCTATCTTGCTCAATCCACACTAATTTCAAGTAGTTAAGGGTTTCAGACATAAATGCCCACTTGCTCAACCCAACACTAATTTCAAGTAGTTTAGGGTTTCAGACATAAATGCCTATCTTGCTCAACACGCGACTACTGTAACACGTTTCGAACTGCACCTTCGTTTTCGGAGACGAACCACTAGACGAAGTCCTTGGAATTAGATAGCATTTTCCCTTTGGAACTGCACACCTGCGTTTTTCCTATGATACTTGATTGAAGTTTCAGAGCAACGAAATGGCAAAAAATAGCTAATGATACGATTACTAGCTTAAAAACATAATATGTAACACTCCCGCTTGTGTTTTTTGGCTTCTGCGAAGTGCTGTATACCGTAATAATAATGGAACAGGGGACGCTCTCTAAGGGCCCGTTTTTATTTGGTGCTGGTGCGCGTGTTGACCAATAATGAAAAGCGGATTTGAATTTTATTTTTTCCAAATTGATTTTTTTTTTCTTCGTTAAAACGGGCCCTTAGAGAGCGTTCCTAATCTTTGGTGCTGGTGCGCGTGTTGACCAACGAAAAGCGGATTTGAATTTTGTTGTTTCCAAATTGATTATTTTTTTCTTCGTTAAAACGGGCCTTAAAGCCATAACTCATATAATATGTACGGTATGAAACAAAACGAGCTTTGATTCGCACTGTTAATAAAAATAAATCATCAATTTCGAATCCAAACCTTGTGCATGCGCGGGCGAGCAAATCATCAAGCCCCAGCGTTGGTTCTGTTCTGCCCCATCACCCTTCAGCGATATGATCGGTCGATTCATCGGACACAAAAACCACAAGAAAGCACCATCCAAATCATTGAAAGCCCGTTGCCTAGTCTACATCGTTCCGTGAAGAGCCTGCGTATCAGAAGACGCCAAGCAAGAGTGTTGTTCTACGTCACCCAATGACCCTCACTTGACGGCACACTACGATTGGTGTTGACCGTTGACCCCTCTCTACCGCAATCTACGAAACTGCTGGTGGTGTGTGCGTACTTCCTTCTTTACCGGACATGGTGCCTGCCACCCAGAAGGTGGTATCGTGATACTCTGGGACGACACTATCCCTGGCTGTTAGCAGAGCTGTGGCCGTGCGGGATGCCTTGGCTGTGCGCTGTGCGTCTGTGCGTGCACTGATGCACTGTGTGACCGCGTGACCGCAAAAAAAAAACACAACACATAATAACCCCCTTTCCCCTAAATTTGGGAGTTCCAATATAACGGCGTTATTTTTTATGCCTTTTTTGTCATTTTGACATGCCTGGCCGTGCCTGAGAAAAGATAGGCAAGATAGGCACGAAAATCGCGTTCAGGCACGCTGTTTTCAGAAAAGGTCATTCAGGCATTATTTCAGGCATGCCTTAAAGGCCTGGGCCTAGCAGGTAACCATGTAGTACAAACGTATTCGACAATACGGTTAGAGGTCACCACCAGCAGTAGTAGTAGAACTGGACGACAGCACGAAGCAGAACACACCTACCTATCCTATATCAGTCGTGGGACTTATATGCACATTATGCGCATACCATACGACAGCAGTAGCCTGGGCTGCTTGGTGTAGCTGATGCTGTATTTGTCATCACGTAAACTTCATGTAAGCCACCGTCCAAGTTCATAAGGAGGTAGGAGAGAAGGAACCGACGTACGTCGGTAAAAGGTACAACGCTACTCGCAGTTAAAATGGAAACTAAAGGTCAGAACCGATCCCGTCTAAAGTCGGGGTACCCGCCGTAATTTATATGGAAATATGCATGGCAACAGTATAGGGGGTCCCGCTGACCACTCAGTTGGTGTGTAGGTCCTACCTACATCTCATAGGTATGTGTGTTTCGTACTGTTCTTTGTGCTCGTTCGGACGAACTGCTTGATCCAAGTTGTGGCCAATCCGCCGTTGATATGAAAACAAAAATAAAGAGCGCGGGCCATACACAGGTGGAATTCGAAGCCCAGCTTTTCCTGCATGCACGGAATCGAGCGCTCCTATCAGCTGACCCTGAAATAAAATATCGATTATTTGTCTCATCCGGCAGGTCAATTTTTGCACACAGCAGTCAGGCCCGAAGCAAAGCCCATTAAATAATCGGCCGAATTCCTAGCTATAATATATAGTAATGAGGATATAGATGAGGTGGTGTTGTAATTAATGGTTATTCAATCTAGCAAAGAGGGGCGTACTGTCTAATTCATGTGTTCCGCGCCTTTTTTTAATTAGGAGGCCTGAAAAATCGCCCTGATGACATGTATCTACTACGTATACATGACCGCGATGGTCTCCGAAACAACAACAGAAGAAACAAACAAGCACCGCCCAGCGCGTAAAAAAGGAAATCAAGTCCACGGAAAGATCACAGCATATAGCGGACCAGCGGACCACAAACGGAATACAGGCATTAATTAATAGATGCGTTGTACGACAGGACGGCTATAGGGGTGACCACTCACCGACTGGCAGGGTGGCAGGCAGTTCAACGGTGCCCAGTGGGGTGGGCTGTAATTGGCGGCGGGCAGGTCAACGGTGGCTGGTGCGGGATGGGCGGGTATAGTTGCTTTGAATACGCTCGCTCGCAGCAGTAGTTAAGCGACAGATATAAAACAACGAGGGGTGGACAAAGGGTGATAGTGGATCTTTAAAATGGGGGTTTTGTCTTGGCAGTAGTAGTGTGACCCTCAGATCGAACCCTAACCCTAACCCTAACCCGAACCCTATGCCAGTGGTCAGTGCTTGCTTGGCCAATCAGAGCGCCTAATTAGCTACCTTAGGAAGATCCACTAACAGTGTTTGTCTACTACTGAAAACAACAATGAGGATGCTTATTTTTGTTGATTATCGACCAACAGTCGGCCCCAAGCGAAGAGAAAACAAAATAAAACGCGTCAAATCAAATCAAAAGTCCTCGTTGAAAAGTAGAAAATGCGAAAAAGGAAACATACATATCACAGTACCCAAGAGAATACGATAATACGCATGCATCTGTCATATTATACGTATACGTATAATACGTGTACTCTGTAGTTGGCACGTTGGCCCTTTCTTCCCGAGCAAACCGCGAGAATCGCTGCAGCACTCCGTCTGGCTCCACGGCAGAGGCACCAGACCGCCACGCTTCGTGAAGGAGACAACACAGCAGGTGGGGTGGCGTGTTGGTGTCAGATATTCCTGGCAGAGGTATGTAGCACATACTATGTGTAGCTCGTTGTATATTCAGATGGCAAACAAATAGAATACCTGGTACTTCGAAGAAGTAATAGAACCATTAAACACTACTGCTGCTGCTGCTGCTGCTGCTGCTGTACGATAGAGACTGCGCGTTCTTGGCTTGTTGGGAACACATGATTGGGCCACAGCGGGCCGGTAGTGCCGTGTGTTTTTCATCTGACCCCCTTCGAGGGATTGATGCCAAAATCTGCCACCGATTATATTTCACGTCCTGCCTTGCTACATGAACCCCTCTCTCGTCAAGGGTTGCCGCCCGGATGAGCACGTCGAGGCGGTCCGTTCTTCGCAATGGATTCCTTTGCTTTGGAGCCATGCCATCAGTGTTGTGATGATTGATGGTGGATTTTGAAATTCATGCCCATGTCATGGCAACAAGACAGACTTCGTACAGCAGTTCGTTGTATACGCGAACCTCACCGAATCTACCATTATTGCCCATATAGCTACAACATACCTGGTATAAAATAGCTACTACTATTAATCGTCGGATTATTTGGTTGATCGTCCTTCTAGAACGCCATTCACAGTCATTTGTCTTTATATTCTTGCTCATCATGTTGTCATCGACAGCCAAAATATTTGTACTACTACTAGAAGACACGTCCCCTTCGCAGTGCAACCTGTATGGGCATGGCCTATCGCCCCTGAGCAATCATGAGTGGCGTCTCTGAGCGCCAAATAAACACCCTGTTCGGGTATCTTGGTTGGCATACCCTTGGCAGGTGGTAGCACAGGCTTTTGTGCTGATATAGTCGTTACACTACCTGGCTTTTGCGTTTGGACTACTGTAGTCCTGACACAAGTACCACCCAGCACAAAACAGATAGTATGAACACGGCCAATCACAACAAAGTGTACATTCCTCTCTTTGACTACTACTACTATTACTACTGCTGCTGCTGTAGATCGTCGCTACACTGTCACGGGTTGTTATTCGAGCCACAACGTACAGCACCTACGTACCTGACAAAAGTCTATGCGCAAGACATAAGGGATGATGAGATCATGTGACATGCCCTATATCACAACTGAACCACCTTGACGACTCTCGACTCCGCGCGGGAGGAATTATAACTACTTATCCCCCCCATACCGTTGTCACCAGACAAATTATAACACGAAACCCATGTCTCTACGCAAGGAGTGTGAGTGAAGCAACCTACAACACAACAACACACAGCCCACGATCCTGGACCGATACTCTACGGTTAGTAATCTCGCAACGCTAATGACTGGTAGGGTTCATTCCCTCTGTTTATCTAGACACCCGCCTGCTATTAACGCTTATTATTGGAGCGTTTACGAGTCTCAACCTACTTTAGACGCGTGCTACGATAGAGATAGCACTTTTTGGCTGAAATGGTTTCTGAATGATCGAGCTCCTGTACCCCAACTCGGCGGACGGTCAATATTCTGTTGCAGTATGTTTCCTTGTTTGCGTCGGCCATGGGACTTTCAATCGGATAGCCCTTTCGCTTTCCTCCAAAATCAGTTTGGGGTGCGGTGTAGAGCCCTTCAAGTAAGGAGCCCCGGAAAAAACATGGTGCACCTCTATCGTAGCATGCGTCTTTACGAGTCCATTGTATGTATTCTGCTGCATTCTCCAGCCACCCGCCTATTATATACCAGGTATCACTTTCCGTAGGCACGCGTCGCGACGCAGCAGCAAGTAGTCCGACTCCCTACGAGTAGTATACATAATCTCGCTGTGTTCATACTGCTGTAGTTCATACTAATACCACAATAATAATAACATTTTGCTGATGCGACAACCCTGTGCCGACACGGCAAGCAGTGGCACAACTTTCTCTGCAAGCACTCCCTTGTAAATCAACATAATATTCACCTGAGGTAACAAATCAATACTACTATTTTTAATAATACTATCTATTGTATTCGTATGGATTGCCTGTGGCACCCGTCCCGCGTTTCGGACATTCTCTAAAGCCTACGACAGGACGCCATATTTTTAAAGAATAATACGCATTGATTTCGGACATTGTTAATTAGTTTTCACCTGTGATATATTCGAGGCAAACTATTTACGGGGGACCATCATAATAGTGTAAATGGGACCAAGTATTGGTTGAAAAAAAATGGTAAATATACGAATAGGTTATCTGTCTTACCATAAGTCATACAAGGGCTCCGCTGCGCGGGCGGCTAACGCCGCCCGCTACGCTCGCGAAAGGAAGAATATAAACAAATGTAAAAAGCGTAAAAGAGGAACATGTAATGTTTTTGCAACTAGCGACTTGATAATGCCAAGAGCTCCATATGGATGACGGCAAATACAGGACAGAAACAAGCAAAGAGTAATAGTGGTGATTTTTTTATCTTCCAACACGAAAAAACATCGCGAAGAAAGCAAAGCTTCGCTCCGAGGGACAGCCGCCCGCTACGCTCGCGCAACTTAAGAAAAGGGGCAGAAGAGGTCCACCACGATGTGTAAAGACCGACTTGAAAAGGCCAAAGAGATTCATGGTGCAATGTAGCGAAATACTTAATGCTGTACGCAACTGAACGTACAGCAGTACCCGTCTACCGCTGTATTGTGGCATATATTCTGTGGCAAATCAACTATCTGATGTGTGCCATTTTCGTGACTACTAAGTGTGGTAGTACAACAACAGCAGCAGCAGTAGTACTACTGCTGTACTCGTAGTACCTTCGATCTTTGTATGTGGCATGCCTCTGTAAATAATAGTTTAAGTTTTTCGACAAATAACGCACCGCTTGAACTTGGCTTGAATGTTATTTTATTACAGACAAAACAATCCTTATAATTTCGGACATACATACTTGATTCATTGCAGCAGCAGCAACAGCGAGGACCTTCATGCTCCCCTCGTGTCTCGATGGACACGCCACGCCTAGCCACGAAAAAAACGACCGCGCTCCTTCTGACCCCCCCCTCTACTGGCCAGCGCCCTCCCATATACCCGCGGTGGTGCCGGGCTCGTGCTCACTGGGTACACGCACGAACCCAAAACCGGAAATTTAAATGTTTAAAAAAAATCAAGTATCAAAAAATGTTTTGTAAAAAGTTGAAATTGCAACTTTAGTAATAAAAGCACAGAAACCTAGGAAACCCGAGAACCTCCGGAAAGCAAGTAACTTCTGCTTCGGCAATTAGAGGCTGAGAGTGGCTGTGAAGTACCAACATATGCCGAGGAAAGCTTCCGAAAGAAAAAGAACCTCGTAAGTGATTTACTATAAAGTCCCCCGTAATATATACGAGAGTGAGCATAGTATTAGTAGTACGTATTAGATAGGGCGCGTGCTATGACGCGGTACAGGTACGTAGCACTTTGTGGCAGAAATATGTGTGGGCAGTGATGTGAACCGAAAATGAAAATGGACTCGGTCGGTTTTTCGGTTTCTCACCGAAAAGTCGGTCGGTTTCGGTCGGTTTATGTTTTAAACCGAATAAAACCGAAACCGAAACCGAACATTATCGGTCGGTTTTTCGGTCGGTTTCCCGACTAAACTAGCCAATTGGTCCACATTTCGAAGGGTTCGGTACGCATGTGTTGGCATAATGTGACGAGATGATCGTGGTATGGTGTCAAGTGGCCCTCCCGCGGTAGTACTTGCGTCTGCTGCGCCACACACGGTACAGGCCGACATGCATATTTATAACCTGCAGCCGACAATAGCTACAGGTACAGCAGGTGCTACAATAAAAAATAGTAGGACAAGAAATATTAAATATTATACGAGGGCACGAGGGCACTGCTGATGTGCAGTCTAGATACCATTTATGTATATGATGTGATGATATATTATAGATACATCTTGAAGCGTACAGCTAACACCATCAATAACTCTAGGTTGCTGAAGGGGGGGCTGTGAGTACCCGCCTCTGCCCCCGGCTCAAGGTCAGAGTCAGCACTGCCGCCTGAACCGGACATGGTTATCCTTTGCAGTCTCGCGACGCACTGCTGTACCGCTGTACCCTGTGCCTTGTGCGACTGTTGTTGCTGTTGCTACGGGCTGTGTGCTATGTGCTGTGTGATGTGTGCGTATCCATGTCCATACACAACGGGGTTTCCATGTAGATATGTAGGCGTTTATTGACTTAGGGGACGGGGGAAAAAAACCGACCGAAAAAAACCGAGTCGGTTTTTCGGTTTCGGTCGTTTTTTTTTCAACCGAAAAACCGAAAAATAAAAGTCGGTTTTCGGTCGGGAAAAAACGAAAAAAACGACCGAAAAAAACGAGTTTCGGTTATCGGTTCACATCACTGCTGTGTGTGGGTGACGGAGCCCCTCAACTGAGAGGAAGTGTACTTCTGTTGTATCATACAGGTATCATCCCATTCATTTTTTGTGTTGTGCAATATTTTTCGCCAGCACCAGTAGTAGGGCCTGATCCATGTAGACAGAACTACCACCGCCAAGAAAGAGCTCCACAAACAAGCAGTATGTATGACGAATTGAGCAGGATCGAGGGCATTGGTTGGATGATGAAGTTTATACACAACAAAACAGAGGTGAGGTATATGCGCATGTCGCTGAATTTCCTCGCCAATCATGAACGCTGTGCTGCTGCTACGCTGCTACGAGCGCATGTAAATATATATGTATAGTTATGTTTGTGAAATTTTCGCACTTTTCGCAACTTTTCTCTCCGCGCGAGCGCTTTTCGGCAAAACGCTAAGTACCCCGACACGGAAGGCCCGGCCGGACACATTGGTCGAGGTTTGGGCTCGATCCGAGCTCTGTGGCTCGCGTGGCGGGCGCTCGAAGATTTTTTTCCCGCGGGAGTGGATAAGCCGATTTCCCGGGTTTTCTGCATTATTATTATTATTATTATTATTATTATTATTATTATTATTATTATTATTATTATTATTATTATTATTATTATTATTATTATTATTATTATTATTATTATTATTATTATTATTATTATTATTATTATTATTATTATTATTATTATTATTATTATTATTATTATTATTATTATTATTATTATTATTATTATTATTATTATTATTATTATTATTATTATTATTATTATTATTATTATTATTATTATTATTATTATTATTATTATTATTATTATTATTATTATTATTATTATTATTATTATTATTATTATTATTATTATTATTATTATTATTATTATTATTATTATTATTATTATTATTATTATTATTATTATTATTATTATTATTATTATTATTATTATTATTATTATTATTATTATTATTATTATTATTATTATTATTATTATTATTATTATTATTATTATTATTATTATTATTATTATTATTATTATTATTATTATTATTATTATTATTATTATTATTATTATTATTATTATTATTATTATTATTATTATTATTATTATTATTATTATTATTATTATTATTATTATTATTATTATTATTATTATTATTATTATTATTATTATTATTATTATTATTATTATTATTATTATTATTATTATTATTATTATTATTATTATTATTATTATTATTATTATTATTATTATTATTATTATTATTATTATTATTATTATTATTATTATTATTATTATTATTATTATTATTATTATTATTATTATTATTATTATTATTATTATTATTATTATTATTATTATTATTATTATTATTATTATTATTATTATTATTATTATTATTATTATTATTATTATTATTATTATTATTATTATTATTATTATTATTATTATTATTATTATTATTATTATTATTATTATTATTATTATTATTATTATTATTATTATTATTATTATTATTATTATTATTATTATTATTATTATTATTATTATTATTATTATTATTATTATTATTATTATTATTATTATTATTATTATTATTATTATTATTATTATTATTATTATTATTATTATTATTATTATTATTATTATTATTATTATTATTATTATTATTATTATTATTATTATTATTATTATTATTATTATTATTATTATTATTATTATTATTATTATTATTATTATTATTATTATTATTATTATTATTATTATTATTATTATTATTATTATTATTATTATTATTATTATTATTATTATTATTATTATTATTATTATTATTATTATTATTATTATTATTATTATTATTATTATTATTATTATTATTATTATTATTATTATTATTATTATTATTATTATTATTATTATTATTATTATTATTATTATTATTATTATTATTATTATTATTATTATTATTATTATTATTATTATTATTATTATTATTATTATTATTATTATTATTATTATTATTATTATTATTATTATTATTATTATTATTATTATTATTATTATTATTATTATTATTATTATTATTATTATTATTATTATTATTATTATTATTATTATTATTATTATTATTATTATTATTATTATTATTATTATTATTATTATTATTATTATTATTATTATTATTATTATTATTATTATTATTATTATTATTATTATTATTATTATTATTATTATTATTATTATTATTATTATTATTATTATTATTATTATTATTATTATTATTATTATTATTATTATTATTATTATTATTATTATTATTATTATTATTATTATTATTATTATTATTATTATTATTATTATTATTATTATTATTATTATTATTATTATTATTATTATTATTATTATTATTATTATTATTATTATTATTATTATTATTATTATTATTATTATTATTATTATTATTATTATTATTATTATTATTATTATTATTATTATTATTATTATTATTATTATTATTATTATTATTATTATTATTATTATTATTATTATTATTATTATTATTATTATTATTATTATTATTATTATTATTATTATTATTATTATTATTATTATTATTATTATTATTATTATTATTATTATTATTATTATTATTATTATTATTATTATTATTATTATTATTATTATTATTATTATTATTATTATTATTATTATTATTATTATTATTATTATTATTATTATTATTATTATTATTATTATTATTATTATTATTATTATTATTATTATTATTATTATTATTATTATTATTATTATTATTATTATTATTATTATTATTATTATTATTATTATTATTATTATTATTATTATTATTATTATTATTATTATTATTATTATTATTATTATTATTATTATTATTATTATTATTATTATTATTATTATTATTATTATTATTATTATTATTATTATTATTATTATTATTATTATTATTATTATTATTATTATTATTATTATTATTATTATTATTATTATTATTATTATTATTATTATTATTATTATTATTATTATTATTATTATTATTATTATTATTATTATTATTATTATTATTATTATTATTATTATTATTATTATTATTATTATTATTATTATTATTATTATTATTATTATTATTATTATTATTATTATTATTATTATTATTATTATTATTATTATTATTATTATTATTATTATTATTATTATTATTATTATTATTATTATTATTATTATTATTATTATTATTATTATTATTATTATTATTATTATTATTATTATTATTATTATTATTATTATTATTATTATTATTATTATTATTATTATTATTATTATTATTATTATTATTATTATTATTATTATTATTATTATTATTATTATTATTATTATTATTATTATTATTATTATTATTATTATTATTATTATTATTATTATTATTATTATTATTATTATTATTATTATTATTATTATTATTATTATTATTATTATTATTATTATTATTATTATTATTATTATTATTATTATTATTATTATTATTATTATTATTATTATTATTATTATTATTATTATTATTATTATTATTATTATTATTATTATTATTATTATTATTATTATTATTATTATTATTATTATTATTATTATTATTATTATTATTATTATTATTATTATTATTATTATTATTATTATTATTATTATTATTATTGTCTTTGTGCCACCCGACAATGTGCAGCATGAACTTCAACGTTGATCACTCATAACATTCCCGAAAGCAGAAAACCACGGAAACCAAGGAAACCTATGCGCAAAGTCTTGCTCGGGGCGATGCCGATCGATGACATTTTCGAACCACCGACATCAATCAAATCCTTCTTTTACATAAACATATCTGAACAGCTCGTTGATGCTATACTCTCGATTCTGTGGACTTCCGTTGTGACCACCGTGTACAATACACGACAGCATATAGATGGCAATCTCCTATTTTGCCTAATAAGACTCGCGGCATATTATTATTGTGACATCAACGTTGAGCATAATAGGTATTATTATATAGAATTTAGATTTACAGTAGTAGTTGCGTTCCTCGCTGAGCACTAAAATGCTTGCGTACATAGCCAGACATAGCTGTAAATTATTTCGCTTAAGTTAGTCACCAGGTAGCTAAAAAAACTCATCAACCGAAATCCTTCACTCCCAGATTCTTAACATATGCCTCGTACCACACGCACTATCTACTGTATTACACAGTATATTCGACTCGGCCCCGCTTCGTCACGATGGGCGAGTGGCTAACCTCGAATACCACTCACTACATACAGCAAGCAGTAGTCTTGGGGGAAGGGGTTCAAACCTCGATATTACGTATGAAGTTCGCCTACTCCTTAGATGGTGCCGGCCGTGTCGGGGTCTTGGGCAGGTTTGGCCGAAGCCTTGACACGCACTTTTCTTTCTTATCTGTGGCAAGGAGGTGCCTCCACAAAAACCTCCCTCGCATCTCAGCAAGGATAGATCTCATAGAAAAGAGAGAGTTGGAGTGGGGGTCGTTCTCGTAGCGGACCCTTCACTCTTTCTCTCTGGTACGGAACGTTCTGGGTTTGTAGTCCCGAACGTCAACCATATGAAGAACACCCATGGTGCAGCAGACCTCGTAGACCGGACGTTGGCAAAAAATATTCTCTTCGTGGCTGGCATAAATTTTTCATCAGAAGTTGGTGATGTTTACGTACCCTATCATCCACATATTATATGGATTTTTTTTTATTATCTCGCCCCGATGGTCTAGTGGTACCCTCGAATGCTTCTAAAGAGCCCGTTTCAGGGGTTCAAGTCTCACGTGGTGGGTCGAACGTTAGAGCTAATTTGCAAAAATAAAAATAAAAACGGAATTAACTGCTGAGAGCGCCTATTAATAGTAGCGTGGGTAGGCACAATCCGATGCAAGTCGACGAGGCAAGAAAGAGCTGAAGTCTTCTCGCGATAAAAATGCAAGGCACGAACCAACCGTAGTGGGGGAGGAGGGAGAAGAAGAGCCTACTTTGTCAGTGTTTGTTAGGTTGGGTGGCTGATAGGTTACACCTGTTACCAGTAACACGACGGACTAATAATGACGCCTGATAAACACCCTTCCTTTGGTCCCCAGAGACTGTTGTTGTTGTTGTTGTTAAGAACTTCGCACTAGGCACGTACGGCCCCATGCGAAAATAATCGTACGACCCCGCGGTTCTGAAGGGCGGGGGAGAGTGTTATATGGCTTACTGTAGATTGGGTGGGTGGATGGGTTTGGTTAACCTTCTACCAGTGGCCCAACTGACGAATACCTTACCTTAAGATTACTGTCAATAGTGCTGTAGTAGTCAGTGGCCACGAAAAGGGACACAATGAGACAATGAGGACTTACGACGTACGTGCGAGTCTTCAGTAGGGTTGGTAATCAACAAAACAAAAACGGGCTTGATGATTTGATTATTGATTATTTTGGTACCTGGTATGTTTTTGCTTGATAATCATGATTGATGCACTTGAGTATTTGACTTGAATGGCGATTTGGGTTAGGGTTAGGGTTGACATTTTGACCGTTGAATATTGTGTGAATCACCGGGTGTGCTGTTGTGACGGGATGCGCCATCATATATGACGAAATCCTCGAGCTCACAGCTGTTTTTTTTTTTTTTTTTGAAATATATATAGCATGTCCCGGGTGATAAACAGCATGCACGGGAACCCCACAGCTAGGGGGTGGAATGACGAGGGGGTGTGTGATAACGGTATCGACGATCGCAAAAAGGTTGTGAACCGATCCCGGCCAGAGTACAGGGTGCGTGATAATAAGTGGGATAAGTATCAAGGGGTGTGATCAGAAGGGGTGCGCTTACGACGTGAGAGGCTTTGGTTTGAAACCAGTATGCTTTTCCATTCGTGTGCAATGCCCGCGACGGTTAGATCCACGATTGAAACCGAGGGATAACATCAATGATACATAATACCCGCATTGCGATGCCGGAGAACGGTTACCGGTTTCATTTTCAATGGTGAATCTCCCGAGGATTGCACCCCTTATAGGCCTTGTTCCACTATAAACCTGCTGCGGCTCCTTCTCGCACGCGGTAGGCCGGTTCTCGATCCACAATGTCAGCGTTGCCTTGTCGGAGCTTCCCAGCGCCCTGGTATCGTATGTATGCTGGTGTCCAATACCGGCGCCTGTTGTGGCTGAATGGTATCCACAGATAAATGTGGCCATTTTTTGGGAGTTTGACACTGTTTTCAGGCGTGCCCCAGTAGTAGGGGCGTGGTATCCAACGTACCGGGTCTGGTGCAATATACTCGACTTCATTATGGGAAGTAGACGGAAGTTTCCACGGGAGCTTCCACAGCTTCCATGGAAGCTTCCACCACTTCCATGGAGGACGCGCGAAAGCTTCCATGGACACAGTAGAAGCTTCCATGGAAGCGACGGAAGCTTCTGTGGAAGTTGTTGAAGCTTTTGGGGAACCTGAGGAAACTTCCGACTTGTTTCGCCGCGGAAAACTCCATGGAAGCTACCAGTGGAAGCTTCCGTGGAAGTATCGATGGATGTTTCCGCGGAAACTTCCGAGGAACGGTATTTGCTTCCACGAAAGTCCACAATATTCCATGAACTTCCATGAAGTTCCTCTCACAGTGCTTCCACTATACCTTCCACGCAAACCCATTGGAAGTCAAAATGGAAGCATCCGCGGAAGCGCAGCTTCCATGTAAGTAGTTTGGACTACAGTAGTAGAAGCTTCCATGGTGGTACTTCGGGATTCCACGAAAGCTTCTATGGAGTTTATAGAAGCATCCTTGGAAGATGCTTCCCATAGAAGCTTCCGTGGAAGCAGGATATATTTCCATGGCGGCAGTAGTAGTGGAAGCTTCCATGGAATATTCCAGGGACTGTCACGGAAAACCCAGTAGTGTGGAAGACCGCGTGGATCGGTTGTATATGCGGGCAACTTTCACAATGTTTACGGAAGATTCCGCTACTTCCATGATATCTTGAGATATTTCCATGGAAGCTTCCACTACTTTCATGAAATCTTATCTCCCCCTGCTTCCATGAAAACTTTCATGTATCGTATGTGCTCCCGTGGAAGTACTAGAAGCTTCCGTGGAAAGTTACCGAGGACTTCCATCATTGAAGTGGTGGAAGCTTCCATGGAAGTACTGCAAGCCGCGTCTAAGGAGTTGTACATATTTTCGCTGGCTTCTACTGTATGTACTCCCACTTTACTTCCAAGTACAGGGTGCGATCGTACGAACCCGAGTTCGATTCCAGTACATGCGAGTTTTCATTTGTTTTTTTTTGCTTTGTTTGTGGCTGCGGACAACCGCTGCGTGCCTGGATGGGATCATAGTGGCCGGTGGGCCGCGCCGGCGGCTCCTGCGGAGGGAACACTTCAATTATTTATGCGCCTTGTGGGTAGGAGTAGGGCACCAAATAGCGTCAGGTCCGGGTAGGATCAGGCCGGAGAGATCCGAGTGGGGATGGCGGCAGCTTCCACGGAAGCTTCCCTCGAAGTACGTGAAAGCTTAGCACGTGGAAGCTTAATCTTTCGCGGAATAAGTAACTTCCATGTTAAACTCCACACGTTAGACAGATCATGATCTACCGCATATATATCATTATATCATCTAGATCCCATCGCGGCCCCTATGATATATTGTGCAAACTATCTACTGGAGATCCTATAGATCCCACCCGGGAAACATGTGTGAAATATCTGGATCTTATACAGCCCATCCGGACAAACATTTGCCAGATCATCCAGATCCTATAGAACCTTCTTGGCGAAATGATCTACATCAGGCAGATCTTATTGTCAGAAGATCTACTGTTGTTGTAGATCCTGCGGATCCTATATATCCCACCCGGCCAATTTTTTGTCCAAGAGCTGTCCATAGATCCCACCCGCGGGCAAACGTGTGGCAAAGAACCGCGGTAAACAGATCCCGTTCGAGGCAAACATTTGTGCAAGAAAAGCTAATTCAAGATCACGTAGCTTACACACGGGCAACCGCTGCGTACAAGAGCCGCCGTGCCACACAGACCCCAAAGCAGGCAAACATATGTGCATACCAACAGTAGGTCGTATACAACTCAAACCCGGGAACGAATTATATGCGTGAACTCTCAGATATGCAGCTTTCCCACTCCATAAACGTGTCGGGAAGCTTGCAGGCTGTTCAACATCCGTCTGCAACTCGATAGTCTCATCTTCTTTGTGATCCCTCTACGATAACCCGATTGCTGCTTGCTGCCGACATCACCTGCGGCCGTAGTTCCGCTAAAGCTACTACTGCCTCCGACATGCATGCCATGCTCGTTGATCGCATGTTGTGTTGTATTGTTTAGCAGTACAGACAATGAATAGCACTAGCAGTTAAACTGCTGTGGTAGTTGTGAGTGATGTGCGGGGCTTGACCAGTGGTCAAGCCCCCCACAAGCAGTGACCACCTATCATAATGAGGTGGTCAACAGGTCAAACTCCCCACCATGCTGTTCTCCCAACATGTTTCGTAGATGTCTCCTCGAGAAGGTCAAGCGGAAGCAAATCTCCGATCTCATGACAGTTACTCTGACAGTCCCCTGATGATGTATGTATACCTGGTACATCCCACGTAGCTTTCAACTACGTACGAGTTCGGACAAAATCCTCGATCGCATCACAGCTACGTATCGTCTTATTTTTATTTTTAATGTTTATCAGTAGATCGCCTTTAGGAAAAATGGAACAACAAACATTATATTTAGATCAAGAGGGTCATATAGATCCCACCCGGGGGGGCACGCACGCAAGAGCTATGCCACACAGATCCTACCCGAGCAAGTATGTGTGTAAGAGCCGTCCCTCGGGGAGCTGCTCCAGAGAAGCAGCGCAACATGCATTGTTACCGTATCCGGGAGGGCGTACCCCTTTATTGCTTGCCAATGGTCAAGGGACTAAGGCAATCAATAAATGAGTACCCCCCCCCCCCGTTCTGTATTAGGAGTAAGAACGGTGCTCCGTCTCGACAGGGATGCGTGGTAAATTGTCAAATGGCAAACAGCAAACCCCTGCTAGAGGGGGGTACGTATTTGTTGCTTGTCAATGGTCAAGTGCCTAAGGCAAGCAGTACATGAGTACGCCCCCCCCCTCCCCCCTGTTCTGTATGAGGAGTAGGAACGGTGCTCCGTCTCGACAGGGATGCGTGGTAAATGGTCAAATAACTAAGGCAAGCAACAAATGAGTACGCCCCCCTACTGTGTATATGGTAAGGCATCCACGAAGCAGATACATAGTAATACCCATTGCTGTCTCTGGCAGTGGCCACACCAGAAATTAAATCAATTCGTTCGAGGCTGTCGTCCATATGCAAGTCCGCCTCACAGGAGGTTCTTAGCTTAGCAGGATGCAGCTCACCCTCCATGCGACTCGCCCAATACCCCACGGCGCTTCGCGCTTGGTGCAAGCAGTGTTTGCCTGGTTGGTGAAAACCCAACGTGCTCCGTCCCGGCATTGTAGGGGTGTGAGGGTCTATGGTCATACGACTACGACCGTGCACGACATGCGGCTTACACCCCCCCCTCAAACGTAAAAAAGTGCGCAGTAGTTGTATGTAACGAAGATAAGGAGAGTCCGGTAACTTGTAAGTGGAAGTGGGGAGAAGATGAATTACCGATCGTAGACCAGTATACGTACCTTGGCGTAGAAATCTCAAAAGATTGCTCTTGGGATGCACACATAAATAAAATAATAGGCAAGGGTAAGGCACACGTAGGCAAGATGGAAGCAGTCCTAACAGACTCGCACCTTGACACTAGAATTAAGAGATGTATACTGATGAATGTGATTGTACCAAAGCTAGAATATGCAGGAGAAGTATGGGAAGGGAACGCGAAGCTCGTAAAACAGCTGGAAACAGTACAGATGACAGCAGCTAAAAAAGTACTAGGATGCTCAAGTACGACGAGTAATACAGTATTGAGAGCAGAACTGGGAATGTACCCACTTAAGACAAATAGAGACGTGCGTAAGTTGAAATGGCAATATAAAGTAAAGAACATGCCAAATAAGAGGTTGCCAGCCATAGCTGATAAAGCTGTATGGGAGAAAGTAACCAAAGGGCGAGCTGGAATAAGGTGGGATAGCGTAGTCGAGAAAGTATGGAAGGATATAGGAAACCAAAAAGAGACGCTGGCCATAGAGAAATTTAGCGGATACAAGACAGAAGTAAAAAAAAGGATAGAAAGAAGGGAAAGGCTAGCACTGAGAAAGAAGGTGGAAGGGGAAGAACACTTAGAGATGTACGGGGGGTTGAGAGAAGGAATAGGAATGAAAAGGTATCTGCACGGCCCAATGGACTTCGCGAAAAAGCTGAAACTGCGATTTCGTGTAGGGGACCTGGACCTGCCAGAAAGAAGAAGGAGGTATACCAGTAGCCGGGAGGAGGAGGAAGTAGATGCACAGATGTGCCCATGTGGCAAAGCCATAGAGAGTAGAGTTCACATAGTGGGAGAATGTGAAAGGTACAAGGAGGAAAGGGATGTGCTAGAGGAGGAGATGAGGAAAATAGACGAGTGTGACATGGAGCAGTTTGGTACACTAAATAGTAGCGAGAAAACGATCGCTATCTTAGGAGATAGATGGTGGCCACAGGCGGCGAAGCAGGAAGGGGATAAGATTAGCAAAAGGTTTCTTTGTAATATATGGAAACAACGTAATGAGCGCCCAAGTGTTGGAGGTGTCTCTATTAGGAGTAGGAACGGTGCTCCGTCTCGAAAGGGATGCGTGGTCAATGGTCAAATGACTAAGGCAAACAACAAATGAGTACGCCCCCCCCCCCCCCCTCACCTTGGCGTAGGTATCTCAAAAGACTGCTCTTGGGATGCACACATAACAAAAGGAATAGGCAAGAGTAAATCACACGTTAATCACATGTAGGCAAGATGGAAGCGATCCTAATAGACTCGCACCTTGACACTAGAATTAAGAGATGCACCCTGATGAATGTGATTGTCTCAAAGCTAGAATATGCGGGAGAAGTATGGCAAGGGAACGCTAGGTTCGTAAAACAGCTGGAAACAGCGCAGATGACAGCAGCTAAAAAAGTGCTAGGCTGCTCAAGTACGACGAGTAATACAATACCGAGAGCAGAACTGGGAATGTGCCCACTTAGGACAAATAGAGGCGTGCGCAAGTTGAAATGACAATATAAATTAAAGAACATGCCAAATAAGAGGTTGCCAGCCATAGCTGATAAAGCTGTATTCGAGAAAGTAACCAAAGGGCGAGCTGGAATGAGATGGGATAGCGTAGTCGAGAAAGTAGGAAAATGTAATGTGGTGCTCTACAGCTATAGATGGGACACCGCAAAGATTGTTCGCGTGTTCTCTTTGGTAGACCAGACAGGCCTAGAGGAACGTTCTGAACCATCAGAAGATTCCATATATAGGAAACCAAAAATAGATGCTGGCCATAGAGAAGTTTGAGGGGTACAAGACAGAGGCAAAAGAGAGGATAGAAATAAGGGAAAGGTTATTCAATGGACAGTGATGATCGGGAGACGGAGGGGCACCAACAGCCCCGAGCTGTGTGCCCAGACAAGTACTGCCCTATGCAGTATGTCCCAGAGAGAAGAAGATGATGTGTTTATGTCTGGAATATTACAGCAGTACCCAAGGGAATACGAGAATAAGGAGAGTTGGGGTGGGCGTACGTTGGAGTGAGATGAGGTGGGAGCGCGAGCTCTTGCCCATCACGTCTTCCTACCAGCGGCCACAATCCCTCGTATGTTCCCGAACCACAAACCGAGGTCCATTACGAGCCACAAATCAACATGTCTCAATTCCTGAATAGCCCGCAATGTCCCGTTCACTATAGTCAATGGACTTGCCACATAATATCTACCAGGGTATGGGCTACTGTAAATCCCGTAATGCCGCAATCGCAACGGCCGATCCGCCACACTTAGTGGATATTACCTATATCAAACAAAGGCTAGCGCTAAGAAAGAAGGTGGAAGGCGAGGAACACTTACAGTAGAGATAAACGGGGGTTTAAGAGAAGGGATAGGAATGAAAACGTATTTGCACGGCCTAATGGACTTCGGGCAAACGCTGAAACTGCGGTTTCGTGTAAGGGACCTGGACCTGCGAGAAAAAAGAAGTAGGTACACCAGTAGCCGGGAGAAGGAAGTAGATGCACAGATGTGTCCCTGGGGCAAAGCGATAGAGTAGAATTCACATAGTGGGATAATGTGAAAACATGTACAAGGAGGAACGGGATGTGTTTGAAGAGGAGATGAGGAAAATAGACGAATGAATGTGACATGGAGAAGTTTGGTACACTATTCATAGATAGTAGCGAGAAAACGATCGCTATCTTGGGAGATAGATGGTGGCCACAGGCGGCGAAACAGGAAGGGGATAAGATTAGCAGAACAAATCTTTGTAATATATGGAAACAACGTAATGAGCGCCCAAGCCTTGGAGGTGTCTCTATTAGAAGTAGGAACGGTGCTCCGTCTCAAAAGGGATGCGTTACGTGGTCAATGGTCAAATGACTATGGCACGCAGCAAATGAGTACCCCCCCCCCCTGCTTATCGCGAGGGGGTGATTCAAGCGATGTGGCCGCTCATACTGACGCACAAGGCTGTACTTATGCATCGCACTTTTTTTGTGTTTTCCCGTTCCCGACGCACCCCTATATCTTGAGAGAACATCTAAAACGAGAAAACGAGAAAACGAGAAAACGAGAAAATTCCCAGCCTCACAGCAGCATCCCGAGCCAGCCGAATCAACCTACTTACAGCAAGCAGTATCTATCGCATTACTCGAATCGTACAGCAGTCGTACGTCGTACGAGAAGAGTTTTTCCAAGCACATCATCCAAGCCGGCCGAGCCAAAACCTTGTGAGTCTTACCAAGCACACAGCATCTAAGCACTGACCACTGATGACATAGGGCTTGGGTTAGGGTTCGGGTCGGAGGGTCGGCTTTACGCGCCAAGCGCAAAACCTTGTAGATATTAACGGCGCTGTATCAAGGTGTGACCCCACCCATCAATGTAACGCCGGCCCCGGACAAACATTGAAGGGTGGACGCACCTTGATAGTAGATCTTTATGGGGAGTTTCGTGTCCTGCTGAAGCCAAACCGTGGTCTTCGTAGAGAAACTGAAGCATGTTTGTGTAGAGGGTCTGCATCATCATAGCCGAAGGATGCAACTGGACGGAACTATCTATCTCACGCCGAACGCGAGGATTCCGAGGACCCTCGCTGAGAACGTGAGTAGGCATAATAGGGTAGTCGCTGGGTTGATCAACCAAAATACGTTTGTTTGTGTTTGTATCCCGGTCTGACGATGTCGCTGCCTGTGATCCTCGGGACACGAGAACCCCAAAGAAGCAAAAAGGTAGGTAGGTGTGGTGCGCTTTCATGTTTTTGTTGGACATGTTTATCTTGCTGTGTTCTACAGTAGTTGCGACTCACGCCGAACGCGAAGTCGAGAACTCTCGCTGAGAACGTGAGCAGACACGTAGATGCAAGGTAGCCGCTGGGTTGGTCAACCTAAAGACGCTCTGTACACTTATCCCGGTCCGAGAAATTTGCTGTCGGCGATCCTCCTGTGGGAACACCAGAACCCCAAGAAGCAAGGTGCGCTTTCTGTGTTTTCAGGGCATTTATTTGTTATTCCTGCTGTGTGGTCTATTTGCACAAGCCCAAGCCACACAGCAGCACAATGTGAAGAACACACACACACACACACACACACACAACGGCAGCAGTGATGATTGTGCGGCTTGTGTTCGTCTTGGATGTTCTTGGTGCGCAGTGAAGCCTTTATCTGTGATGCTCGTGGTGTTGTTGGTGTGTCCGGGGGCACGTGGTCACAGGACAGCAGGCTCCAAAAACTGGAGCGGAAGAGTACGACGTATCATATTATGTACCTCAGGGAAGAAAACTTACGTACGTACGTACGAGTCAAATCAAATCATTCAAAAATCAGTCAGATACGCAAGATACGCATCATAAAATAAGTGAAACACAAACACAGCAGCGTACATAGTACGTCGTATACTCCAGATCAGATGCATATCATCATATATATATCATACATACGCGTATCATTCGTACATATATTGCTTGAGTTGGCAATCTAATCCAAGGGGGGCCGAGCCGCATATGATACGAGGAGAAACAAAACTGCTGTAAAGCGGGTCGTCAGTTGTCAGTGTGTGTGTGTTCTTCACATTAAACCTTCCTTTCTACCCGTCGACATCCAGCACACCCAGTGTCCGTGCCGATTCTTCATCCTAAAAAGGTACCAGTTCTTCTGTGGTCACAAAACTACGACACAGAGATACTACACTCAGTGCAGTAAGCAGAGCAGACAATGCAACGCCATATACGACAGGCAAGACCTACCCTGCTAGCAATCCAGGTGCATGCGAGAGAAAAAAAGAGAAAAAAGAAAAAAGCGAAAAGAAAAAATAATAAAAAGTAAATATACTGAAGCAAATCAACAATCAAGCAACCAAATAAAAAGCATGACAAAAAAAGAAAGTGTCGCGCTTCTCCCAGAGGAGATGCGACCTCCAATAAAAACCAAATGAAATGAAAGAAAATGAAATGGACCGAAACAGCGCCAACAGAGCAAGACTGAGAACGACAGGATAGGACAGCCAGCCGGAGCACACCAAAGGCCAGCCGAGGCAGGTTTGTGCCCGTAGTACAGGCAGGTTCTACCAGCTAGTCGGTCTGGCACCTACTCTGTTTGCCGTCTTTTTCCTGCTTTCGTCCGTCCTGGTTTCCCTATGACCCCCCCCACCCTCCGTCTCCCTTCCCTTGGGCGCCACCCATACAACAACGGGTACGTGGCACTTCCAACTCAATTCCGTTTCGTTCTCGTGTAACACACGAGAGTCCCGGAAAGAGAACGGGGAATGACAAAAACAAAATGAATACGTACGTAGCTAAGCCACCAAAGAAAGTCCTAGGAAAAATACGGAAGGCGGAGAAACAAAGGCAAAAGCGATCACGGTAGGTAACATAAATAAGTGAAACAAAGTAAACGAAGCAAATGATGCGAGGGGTTGTAGCATCGCTGTCGTGCCCCCCTTGAGAAGCAACAACAGGCAATACGACAAGCAAAAAAGAAAAAAAAAAAAAAAAAAAATTGCACGAAACTAAAGTTGCTCTGGACAAAATGTTAGCAAGGATCTTCGGGGCGGTATGATACGTAGGCTGCTCATCATGCACTGAGTAAGAAACGTTTATTTGTTTGTGGGATCAAGATACCATACAGGCGTATACTGCTGTAGACCCAGCACCCAACCCCCAACCCTAATCCTGTACAACAGCAGTGTAACCCCAAACTGGACGGACCCAAAGCGGACGAGAAACGGACGAGAAACAAACGCGGCTGCGCCGCTTTCGCAACCACGTACTCGTATGAATATGTATACGTACTATAGCGAGAAAATGAGAACTATTCACACATCGTCCGGTAAGATCTTCCAGGGGTCGGGCTGTTCGTTGTTTGCGTTTGCGTTTGCGGGCTAGGAAGCACTTCCTAGTGGGATCAAGGTACGGGCGTAGACCCAACCCAACCCCCAACCCTAACCCTAACCCTAACCCTAACCCTGACCCCTAACCGGACCCAAAACGGGCCCAAAACGGGCGAGAAACGCGGCTGCGCCGCTTTCGACGATTTTTTTGTTGTTCCAAACTTGCGGACCACGATATACCTCCATACATCATTAGTGACTGTAAAATTCCCGGAAATATCCTGCCGGATGAAAAGTAAATATTACTGGAGAAAATTGTGAAAATATATTCTGCACGCGGACCACAATAATTACGAAATACGGACCACGCGTGCACAATTACAGTAGTTATACGTAGACATCGTACATTTTTTTGTTTTTGTTCATCCTTTTTATTATCTTCGCCCTTCTTTTCTCTCTCCTTCCCACTACGAGTATAATAATATACGTATTAATCATAATATACGTATTAATCACACCCTGGACAATTCCTATTTCAATAGTCTATTGTGTCTATAATTATTTTTGGGTGTAGTCCAAGTGTAGTCTATTAATTGGAATTGCCCAACCAAATGATTTTGATTGCAGTATATTAATTTGAATTGTCCGGGTAATTTATTTTGGATGCTGCCTACCAATTGGAATTGTCCAGACAATTGATTTTGGGTGCTGTCAATTAATTGGAATTGCCTGCACAATTATTTGGGCCATTCCTATTACAATAGTCTATTGTGGCTACAACTGATTTCGGATGCTGTCTATTAATTGGATTTGCCCAACCAAATGATTTCAATTGTAGTATACTAATTGAAATTGTCCGGGCAACTGATTTTGGGTGCTGCCTACTAATTGGAATTGTGCCACAATTGATTTCGGGTGCTGGCCGTTAATTGGAATTGCCGAGACACTTGATTTCAAATGCTATCTATAAATGCAATTGTCCAACTAAATGATTTCGAGTGATTTCTATTAATTGGAATTGCCCCGTCAAATTATTCCGAGTGAGATACATCAGTCGGATTTGTATAGCCAGTTTATTTCGAGTGTTGTCTACCAATTGTAACTGTCCAACCAAATGATTTCAAGTACGGTCTATTAATTGGAATTGTCGAGGTCAGAAAAAAAGATCGAACACTAACAATTGGAAGGTCAGGACAAAGCCTATTGACCCAACCAACAATTAAATTTGGAAAGTCAGCACAGAAATCTATTGACCAAACCACTCCTATTGATAAGCAAGACCTGAAAATAAGTGTTGAAACAATTTCAATTGGAAGGTCAGGGCATAAACCTATTGATCCGACCATTCCTATTAACAGAAAGGAACATAAATCAATTATTGAAACAATTCCAATTGGAAGGTGAGAGCAGAAACGGTTTGATTGAACAATTGCAATCGTGAGACAAGACCAGGAAATAATTGCTGGAACAATATCTATTAGAAGGCCAGGACACAAACCTATTGGCCGAACCATTCCTATTAATAGATGCACCACGAAATCAGCATCTCGACCAATTCCGTTTAAATGGACTTCCGGAAGGTCTACTGTAAAAGCAATAGTCCATTGCGGGTAGGTCCCATATCCTATTGAAGAAGCAATGGAGTATTGGAGTCTCCGGAGCGAAAAAGTTGCAGGAGACAATTCCAGTTAATTCACAGAGCTCTAAAATAATTGCTTAAGCAATTCCAATTAGTAGGTGGACTACAATATGTTGTTGTCTTTGCATTTCCAATTGCAGCAATATGGGAATAATCAATTGTCCGCCTCATTTCATTTAATAGACTTTTCGGTGGGTCAATTGTAGGCGCAATAGTCTATTGCGATGCCTATTGTCCAAGGCTTAAGCAGAAAGGGAATGTGAAAAAAAATCTTAGTGATTAATCGGCCGCCAAACATTTTGTCCGAAATATTTAATTTAATGTGCATCCTCCGAAATATGTTGTCTGGTCGATTTTGATTAATAGACTGCTTCATGAATCGTTTGCCTTTGCAACTTTAAGAAATAGCTTCCTCATGCATGCATTGATGTGTCAAATTCCTATTGCAGCGTCTGGAATCAATTGACCGGTAACATATTATTGTCGATTAAATGGAAATGCCTGATTGTCTGGACATTTGTTTTCGAAGCCTGCCAAATAAATGAAATTGCGAGGACAATTATGTAAAAAGATGCCAACTAAATGGAATTGCCCGCGCAATTAATTTAGAAAGATGTCAATTAAATGGAATTGGCAGCACAATTGGTTGAGAAGGATGTCTATTAAATGGAATTGCCAGGACAATTGATTTAGAAGGATTCCAACTAAATGCAATTGCCAGCACAATTTATTTGGGAGGATGCCAATTGAATGGAATTGCCAGCACAATTTATTTAGAGGGGTGTCAATTAAATAGAATTGCCAGCACAATTTCTTTAGGAGAATATTAATTAAATGGAATTGCCAGCACAATTGGCACCGAAAATATTCTGCAATTGTCCGTTAGCGTTACAATAGAATGGGATATTATATTTCAATAGACTATAGGTTCAGCAATGGGATTTCGGTGGTTACTGCTAATAGCAATTACTTCAGCCATTAATGTAGATGGGTGTATATTAGCATAATTTGGGTGGACGATAGAGCCTAGTGGGTGTCTGTTAATAGGAATTGTCTGTACCATAGACCTTGATGCGTTCCAATTAATTGGAATTGGCGACCACAATTGCCAGTCAATTGTAATAGGAAACTATGAATAGGAAATTAGACTATTGTCAATTGTCCAGGGTGTGGTATTAATAGTCGTAACTCAGATCTGGGGTCACAAAGTAGGCTCCTACTCTCCCTCCTCCCCCACTATGAAACGGTTCGTGCCTTGCATTTTTATCGCGAGGAGACTGCATTCATCAGCCCCTTCTTCCCTCGTCGACTTGCATCGAACAATCCTTGCTAATTACGGCTGATGATGTCATTCGTCAATTAAAAAGGTTAATAATGTTGTCAGAATCCGAGTCCGAGTCATCGAGACTCAGTCATTGACTCGCGAGTCCGAGTCCTTTTGAAGTACCGAGTCCCCAGGGCTCCAGGGTACAAGAAGCGGAAATGACTGAGTCCTCGCGAGTCCCCAAGGTACCCCAGCAAGGAGCTGAAATGGCTAAGTCCTCTCGAGTCCCTAGGTTACAAGAAGCTCAATGAATGAGTCCTTGCGAGTCCCCAGGGTAGCAGAAGCTGAAATGACTGCGTCCTCACGAGTCCTACGGGTACCAGAAGCTGGGTACCAGATGCTGAAAGGACTGAGTCTTCGCGAGTACCGAGCCAACGGGTCAAACAGAAAGAACCAACTACAGTAGTACGTAATCGATCAACTCGTGCAAGGGGTTGTCTCGGTTACGAGGTGCATTTGGAGAACACTCCGGAGGTTGCCATGAGGCGAGAGAGAAGATGTTATCCAAGGTGTATATTAGAAACCACCATGAAGAAGAACAACTGAACGGAAGGGGCTTCACCCCTCCGTTTCCAGATGTTACCCTTACCAAAACCTACCCGGGGAAACCAAAATTCCGCCGCATATTCCAGTTACACAAATCACACGAATGTATTCGCACGATCAGACACATCAGACATGGGTGCGACTTATGACGAACGTACGACCAACGGTTGTGACGAACAGCCTCCCTAGTCGCAGCACACTGTCATGATAATAATGTCTATATGCCGTACTTAAAGT
>MEHQ01004134.1:164495-187403 GCA_008828725.1 Saccharina japonica | reverse complement strand
GCGTACGAAGCAGGGCCTGGCATGCCCCTATACCGGCCATCGGATACCGTTGGTGTCGGGTGGGTTACGTAGTGCCTTGATCAGGCGTATTTTGAGCCACGACAAATGTCGTGAATCGTGATTTTGTTTTTTTTTAAGAAATTGTAAAAAAATTGGCGTCATGAATCGTGAGGTTTTTGTCGTAAATCACGACAAAAAAAATCACGATTCACGACAAAAACCTCACGAATCGTGATTTTTTTCGTTCGTTAGGAATGGCCCTAAAACCTACCAGGTATACAATTACCTATTTTTACAAACAATATTTGGTCCTATGTATTTACTATGGCCCCCCGTAACACCAAAGTCGTTCAGATGTCCTTTCAATTTGAGCCGATGTTCGAAAATTTGAGCTTTCCCTTGTATTGCTGTATTATCAAGACAACATTTTGTCCATTCTGGCGAACAGGCGAAGACGAAAACACCACATTTCACAGATGCCCCCAGTACCTACCTGGGAGTAAAAGTGTAGTATTTTCGAGAAAAAATGCTTCAGATATACTTCCGTGTACTCGCACTATTTCGGGTTTATGTGAGTACTGCAAGTATTTCGAGGTTCTTTACTGCGGATACTGCCAATGCTTCAAGCACTGGGGGGTCCAATACTGCGGGTACTCCTTGTACTTGCAGTATATAGGCTTGCTGTTCATACTCCCAGTACTCGCAGTATTTAGGCCGCCAGTACTCTACTGTAGTACTCTCAGTACTAGGAGTACGAAATGTACTCGCTACTCCGAGTATAGTCGAGCATGAAGTATACTGGGAGCATCTGTGCATACTTTTAAAGACTCGGCCGTCATCATACTCTCAGGTTCTAGGAGCATGTGACTGGCATTCGCAACATTACCATTTTACATTCACAGATGCTTGTAATTAGAGTACTATCGAGAAAAAACGCTTCAAGTACTTAAGTAGTGTACTCGCAGTATTTCGAGAATATGTACTGCGGATACTGCCTGGTACTCCAAGTATTCCAGAGTTCGATACTGCGGGTACTACTGCTTGTACTCGAGGTTCTGTACGGATCATGCTCCCGGCGCTTGCAGTATTTAGGCCGTCAGTACTCTAATACTCTCAGTGCTCGCAGTAGTTAGGCCGCCAGTACTCTCAGTACTCGTAGTACGAAATTTACTCGATACTCCGAGTATACTCGGGACTATGAAGTATACTATTAATATTAATAGGAGCATCTGTGCAACATTTCAAGAAATTTTAGCTATTATTAATAATAGCTCCTCCAATAGAAGCATACTCTGAACAACTGACTCCTCCTGTGGTATTTTTCAAGGGCATCCCAAAAACGCACACCGTGAAAAAAATGTACCAAGCGTTGAAGAAGTTATGGCAGCAAGCATTCAACACGGAGGGTCTTATCCACCCCCCATCCCCGGGGTTTCCGGGTGACTAACCTCTAGATGTTTCATCGGAGGAAGATAAAAAAATCACTCGCAATTTGAACACGCTGTGTTAGGACCCTCGGCTGGTCCGTGCCTTGCTTAGTTGTGAGAGCAATAACAATTTAATTGATACAGTTTGGTATGTCATCTACAGCAGCAAGCAGCAGCTTGTTGTGATTATGTTCAGATTGGCCGAGTGCGATATCTCAACAGAGAGAGACGCCTACAATATACCTTACCCTGACTTTGAGGTGATCGAGCTGGCGAAAAGGGCCGTCGAGAATTGGGATGCACAGAATGAGCAAAACAATAAGCTCCACATCTAAACGTTTGCACTTCATTCACTTGCAGCCAGCTACATACAGTTACTATTAATACTACAGCTCCTCACAAGCAACCACACACAGCTCGCGAAATCGAAGTACGCTCTTAGTCCATTCAGAACTGAAAAACCTTTTCCCACTCCAATTATCCCACTCTAATTCCAAGTAGTTTGTCCCCAAATACGTGGGACCAGTTCTTAACTTTTTTACTGCTCCAAAAATGATACCACACTAATTCCAAGTAGTTTTGTCCCAAAAAAGTGGTTGTAGTTCTGAAGGGGTTAAGGGGTTGATGGGGGGTGTGAGGGTGTCGTGTGCGCGAGGCAGTAGTAGAAGTAGCCGTAAGCGACCAGAAACGACTCACGAACGAGATATATGTTATTTTTTCGTGAACTCAAAGTTGTAAGCCAGCAAGCACAAAAACTCGCAAAATCGCTAAATATTATTATTCGTATTTTTCACGCGCGGGTGCTTAACCAATACAATAGCTACGTACGTACATCACCGAGGAAAATATGAAATTATGAACATATAAATTAATGATCCTTGCCCAAACTGCGATATGTCCTTGCACGAACTCGCTTTGCTCACGAAATCAAAACTTTACCAACGGCTTGATTGACATATTTGCGCGCAGAACACTTCAACAGGCTGTCGTGTCCCCTGGGCGCGAACGAAGGGGACGTGTTTCCAGCGCATATATAGACGCTTCATTTTTTGTCTATCTGCCGTGTCTATTACAGGAAACTTGCGTGAGGACGACCATGGCCTTTTTCCTCGATCTGTATTTTTTCACGCCACGAAAACAAGGTTTTCCCGATCAGATTGACAAGAGTTTCCAAGCGGCTTGATATGTCTAGTCGCAGTCACCCCACAAGCGGCTGTTTATGCCTTGATAGCCAACAACGCGAACGTGTTTCCAGCGAAGAACCGCTTGATTCGTCGTATGAGCGTATAAATCGCACGAATACATAGCGTTGAAAGCGAGTACGCATCATATCCAAGATCGCGAGATATTTGAGACGCAAACTGTAAAGATATATTCGTATACGAAGTATGTGGTGTAGTGGTATCATGCTACAGCAGTAGCCAAGAGAACACATCAGTGTTGGTTTTCAGGTCGTCTGACAATGGCTATCCTCGGAGCATCGACGGACTTTCGGGGTTCGCTAGGAAATGATTTTAAAAGTCCGAAATGTTGACGTAATTTGTGCCATATCGGAAACGTTGCGGCGAATTAGCACAAGATGCGCAGCCTCCGGTCGCCCAGAAGTGTGCACGGTTACTCCCCTCACGGCGTGTGTATTTCACCATCCTGTTGTGTGCAGACTGGCACGGTAGCTCGAGGGCAACCCTGAAGCATTTTTGCTTGGTTGACTATACCACCACATATTGATCTCCTACAGTACATCGTCTGCAAACGTCAAATGGAAGAAAAGTACAGCGATACATGACACAAATTCAGCACCCTTATGGTAAGTCCTGGTCACAGATATCGAACCTGATGACACATACGTATATGGGAATATGTTTTTCCCCGCGCCACCACCACTGCCGCCTGTCTTGCTTCGCACGAATGGCACCGTTGGTATCATCTGCAGGCAGCCTCCTGACACTCTCTCTCTCTCTCTCTCTCTCTCTCTCTCTCTCTCTCTCTCTCTCTCTCTCTCTCTCTCACCGCTCGTGGCGCGGCGATTGCCATCTATGTTGTGTGCGCTTCACCGACATTTCGTTTGTCCTAAATCGAGGGAACAGACGAGCACCCGTTCCGCACCCACAGATAAATGGAACCTAACACCGTCATGGCTCCGGCAGCAGCAGTGGCCTCGGACGAGAAGATACTCCAGATCGCCACCACGGCGCAGGACTACTACGACTCCGACGACGTCTTCAATTACTACCGACAGGTGAAATGAACTACACGTGGTGGGATAGAGGTATACCGCTTTTTGGCTGAAACATTTTTTTTCTGAATGATCTATTGAAGTATAAAAGGCTCCTTAACCCCTTAAGAACTGGTCCCCTTAAGACTATTTGGGGACAAACTACTTGGAATTAGTGTGGGATATTTTTTTGAGTTCTGACTGGGTTAACCCATGATCGTCGGAATTTCGTTCTTAAGTTGTTGCCGGTTTTTTGTTTCGTTCTACTACTGTATACTTATATAGGCCATGGCATTGTTCATCGGGTATGCAGTATAGCACTCTTCTTTTCCCTCCAAAATCAGTGTGCAGGCTCCTGCAGGTATAGAGCTATTCAAGTGACAACCCTCAGAAAAATCACGGTGCACCTGCATGCAGGCTATCGTAGCACGCGTCCTGAAAGGGATTTCGTGCCCGCAGTTTTCTGATTGGACATTTTTTTTGGATGGAAAGTTTGATTGGTGGAAAATCCTTGGTCGACATTTGTCGTAATCCGGAATCGTGGGAATAGCAGCATTAAAAACGTGGGAAATATGGAGTTCCTATAGAGGCAAACGTGCACAGCAGTACTAAAGCACACGTGGGCGACGGAAGAGGGGCATTCTTACGTGAAAGCCACGATGCAGCCCGGGAGTAAGGGAGACGAGAGACTGCGCTCATACCGCCGCACGGTTTCGTGTTGCAGACGAGAGAAGAACGGCTCACGACCTCGCGCAAAATACATGTATACGAGGTAAACAAAAGGCACGTACGTACGTACGTACGTACGTACGTACATACCTGGTACGCTTTTGTCGGTGCTACTTACAGCACTTCGTTTCTCACCCTGCAGGCTCCGTATGTTGTGTACGGGCTCATTACCATCGGGTCTCGATGTGGGGGTGCAGAGTCCGGTTTCGTCGTACGGCCTTCCACACGGAAGGCACAGCAGTGCCGTACCATATTTGATTCATACCCAGACGCTGGTGTCCAAGTTATTGGAGGAACTCCTCCCGCCCGCTTTCCAACGGTAACAGTATATATAGTAGCAGTGTTTCTTTGGGGGGGTGCCCTTCCCGACCTTGCCGTCCGCTGCCTATCAAGCGAGACACCCGTTGCACACACGCCTCTCACGAATAACCCCATCGTCCGTTCGATCACCATGGCTGGGCTGCTGTGTGTAGTTCAGGACGCTTGGTTTGTAACGTTTTGTTATCAGAGAGTGTGCCCTACAGCCTAATTTACGCGCTGGGACGTTGCAACATGAAGTTGAGCGCTTGCTTCGGCGAGCGTGTTCTACATTTGCAGTACGGAATGCTCCCATTTCGCGTGGTGCGTCATTGCGTGCCAGATCACAGGATACAAACTGGGTCCGACGCTCTGGTATTAATAGCTACCCTCGGCCATCGTCCTCCAGAATTCGATGCCTTCACTCCATCCTTCCTCAAAAGTTCATGGTCAAACCACCCGTTGCAAGCGATAACACTAAATCGATTGCGGTTTCTAACGCCCCTTCCCCCACAATGCTCATCCGCATCCCTCTCGCGCATCCCACCTCCCCCGCGACGTGCCTTCTACCACGTGTTCTGAACAACCCCTTCAGGTGTGGGGAGAAGAGCACATCCACTTGGGGCTGTACACCAACCTCCAGGGGGAAGACGCCGAGCTGGAAGGGGTGCCCAGGATCACCAAGGCCAGCTCTTTGAGCACGCAGGAGCTCCTCTCTCGGTGCTTCCCCGGCGGTGACGGTCCCGCCCCCGACAAATGCACCCTCATGGACATGGGCGCCGGGTACGGAGGGACGGCGCGGGTAGCCGCCAAGGAGTTTGGCTGCAAGGTAAGTGGAGGGGTCTCAAAGTGTCTCGTGTAGGTTGTTGCCTTTGTTCCGAACGCCGCGGTGAACGCCAGTGTGGGAACGGTTGCTCTCGTTCTACAGCTTCGCCGCTACTTCCTTAGGAATCGTGTATAGGAGCGTTTCACTGATAGGATATATGGGACGGAGAACGAGAGACACTTCAATGGTAGGAGCTATGGGACGGAGGACGAGAGCAAGTCGGAGACATGAAAAAGGCGGAGAGGGTAAGAGTGTATCTGGTAGAAGAGAAAGACAAAGATCCAAAGGGAACAGTGGCAAGAAACGAACAAAGGGACAGAGGGCAGATAGGGAGAGACAGACAGAGACAAAGGGAAGGATGCAGAGTGAGACGGAGAAAGACACGGAGAAAGGGCTGGGAGTCGATGGAGAAAACAAACGAAAGCCTTCGCTGCCCCCCCGTCGCAGCACCGAATGGTTCTATCGCTGGAATTGGAGTGGCCTCACCAGCTTCTTTCGGCGCCTTGCTCTTGCGTTCGGCTTGACCCGAAACACCACGGCAGCGTGTTAAGATGATGAGTTACCGGTACCACCAAGAAAAGCGTTTCGACAATTGCTGCGGTAGGGATGACGCATAACTTTTATGGGGCTCCTTGTGGAGCTCTACAGATCACGCGACAGCCGGCTTTGAGAGCGTTTGAAAGCTCAGTCCTATACACAGCCTTGTGGGCTAGGTTACCTAACGAAAGAGTATTGTCAAATACCAGTACACATCGGATCTTAGTACAGTAGCAGTGGTCCCCCTATAGTGCCGGTTGAATCGTGCCGGCTGCCCGCTGCAGTACCAGTGAAATCGCTTGGAACATACGTGTTGATTAACCAGTAGTGCGTGTGGCAGTGCATGGAGGAGTGCCGGCCGCCGTTATAGTGCCGGTATTGTTGACTACCACTCTGATCCAAAATATAAGGACCGTTTGTATATTAACATTCAGTCTAAATGGTCCTTATATTTCGGGTCAGACTGGTAGCGCATATCATACCGGCACTATTGAGGGACCACTCGTACTGTATATTGGGTATATAGCTCCTCAATTGCAATGGTTGAGAGGCTCCGTCAGCGATAACTTATCAATGGTTGGGGCTCTCAAGAGCACAATCTCTGATGTTTGCTGCGGCTCTTTTTGGAGCACCGAACACGAGGCGCGCGGAAACCTAAGATATACGCGACAGCAGCTGCTACTGCTGCTGCTGCTGCTCACATTTATCTACAGTAGGGGCTACTGATGCTGACGATGAATCCGCCCACTCCAAACCGACCCCCCCCCCCCGCTGCGCGAATCCTACCCAAGGTGGTCTGCATCAACATCGCCAAGAAGCAAAACGTCTTGAACGCGGCCATGAACAAGGCCGCCGGGCTAGACGACAAAATCTCCGTTCCTGGGGAGAAATCGTTTTTCGACACGGGCATGCCGGACTCCAGCTGCGATGTCGTCAGCTCCCAGGACGCGCTGCTGCACGCGGGGTCCGAGCGGCACAGGGCGCTGGCGGAGGCGGCGCGCGTGCTGAAGCCAGGTGGCAGGATGGTATTTACGGACTTCATGCAGGCAGAGGACGCCGGGGCCGAGGACTTGCAAGCGGTGAGGGGAGCGGTTGAGGACATTGACAGCTGGAGGGGGGGGGGGGGGGGGTCGGGTTGATTGCGAACCTGAATTTCACGGCAATTAGTTGATGGGCAGAGTGTTCGTGCCTCTCAAGCCTGCTGCTCCCCACTATCCGTGCCACAGTTCTTCGGCGCTCAGGGTGCATTGTTTCATTGCAAGAGCGCCGTAGAGCCTAAGGTACTCCTTCTGTTCCACATCGACCCCTCCCTGTGGAAGGGTGCACATCTTCCCCCCAATGGGGTGCCATTTCTCATGCCTCAGTGTATCCTACCGGCACTCCAGGACGTGGGGTTGTGTCGCATAGACGCGATTCTCCAAATAAAGACAAATTGGGAAGAACACCCCCGGCGTGCACGATCGCAATTTTTGTTTTTGTTTAACCCGCTCTTGCCTTCGTAGGAATCCGGGAGTTAGGCGAGGAGCTTGACCCAGCCCATTCGCTGTCAGCCGCCTTCTTGTTACTAGGGGGCAGGTGTGCGCGCCCGGTCCTCGCTCCACATGCCGTGGGCGAAGATAGCGCGCAAGAGGGACACATTTTAAAAGTGATGGAGACGTGTGTCTGCCTCGTGGTAGAACGCTCGATCCGTGAGAAACGAGACCTGCGCCCGCTCACCTTTGCAGCAGCCACGCTCACCCCCCCCCCCCCTCCATCCCCGATCGTTGTGTCTTTCGTAATTTTCGGCTACTGAATGCTCGGCGTCGCGTGGTCTTGCTGTTCGGAAGGTGTACAAGCGCCTCAGCCTGGAAGACATGGCCACGTTAAAGTCCTACAGGCAGTGGGGCAAGGATTACGGCCTTGAGTTCGTCGAATTCACCGACCTGACCGACAATCTTTTGATGCACTACACATCGGTGAGACCCCCGTCTCGCCACGACTTGTTTTCAAGGGTTTCCACGGTGCCGGGTAAGGCGACGCCACCGCGGGTTGCGTTTCCCTCGGGGACGCTATTCGCCTGGCCCTTGACCTCAGGAAGGAGGAGAAAAATGTGTCACTATTAATAGTATACATATATGTATGTTTCAAAGCCTCGTTTTCTTGCAGGCATTGCAATGCAGCTCACCCTACCCACCCATCCTAACGAGACCCCCCCAATGGAACCTGAGTACCATACGGAGGATTAGCGCACCACTATATAGCGCACCACTCTCCTAACCTTCCCCCCCAGCGAACACGCCTCCCTCGTCTCTTCTTTCTGTTGCCGTGCCTCGTGCAGATGCTGTACACTCTGTGACCTACCCGAAATCAAGTCTGGGATAGAGTGCCTATATTCCCCTTTTTCCGAGTGCACAACAGTTCATTTGTTTATGTTTGCGTCACAAAAGAACGTTCGTGCGCCTACCTACCTTTATTCTACGGCGGTAGTTGCACTGCAGCAGCAACCTGCCCTTCCCTTCCCTGATGTTGCGCTCGAGCAATGGAGCAAAACTAGAAATGGTGATGGAAGCACCAGCGGTAACGCTTAAGGGAAGTTGCATCAATAGCAGTGCAACACTTGAACACGCCCCTCTGTTCAGCCTTTTTAAATACGCGAGACCCCTGCAAGCTTTAAACCATGGCATTCAGAAAACTGACCCCCTGCCGACCGACACACGGAAATGAATCGCACCTGCAGCTCTATGATGTCCTTGCGTCTAAGCGCAAGGACATGAAGGACGTGGGGGAGGAGTTCATGGACACCATGTTGAAGGGACTGGCTTCCTGGAAGTCGGCGGCCAGCCGTGGTCTCCTTCTCTGGGGCTTCGTGGTGCTGCATAAACCGGTGAGCAAGCGAGATGGTGTCCTGCGGGGTTTGTTTTCTTGGAATAGACTGCTCCACCCGGAGGACAAGGCGTCGCTCGTTCAAGAGCCCATTCGCTCAACCCATCAAGCCAATGTACGGGGTGCGCATGTGATGCACACAGATGCGCACACGCACTTGTGGATTCACCTTTTTCCATAGGCAGTCATCGCTTGATAATCCGCACACTAGGGTTGAGTGTCGGGGGGGGGGTGGTTCCTTTCTGGATCATTCCTTTGTGGTGCGGGGATTACGCTGAGGGTGTTTGTTTTCCCCAACCAACGTCACTGTTTTTCTTGTGTTCGTCCCATCTAAGCCTTGTTGTGTTATTCCGTCATGCTATTTGTGTTTGTGCCCCACTTCCGAAGGTTTAAGCCGTCTGCTGGCACCAGGGGAGCGCCTGATAATGTTTCAAGACCAAGTTCGCGATAAAGACAGAGAGCCAGGGCGAGGGGTTGGGGGGCAAAGAGCTGAGTGCGACACTGGCCGCCCTTCACGCCACCTACCCCCTTGCCCGATAGATACGTATTGTTAATGCCGCCTCTAGGCGGTCCTGCCGTCGCTGGCATATTTCACGGGCATAAGGGTTGCCCAGATATGAAGGCGGGGGGGGCGTTAGAACGGGGACGGGGGGGGGAGGGGGTAAGCGGGGGTATATAGGCTTTTTGGGTTGCATCGCCGAGCAAAGGCCTGCGTCTTGGACGCGCGTCAACAGTGGAGAATGGGACTCAAGAACGAGTCGTTCGTCCGATCCGGGGGGTGTTGGGCTGCAACCAGCCCTCCAGGACCCCCACCCCCAAGACTTTGGTGGTGATTCTTCATTTTAGTAAACAAACGAGAGGTTGGAGGAGGAGGGGAACAGGCCCATAAGGGCGGAGACCTCTTCTGTGTGTGCTGTGAGTGAGTGTGAAGACGAGGAGAGGGTCGACATTCAAACCGCTCTGGACAGAAATAGAGCGGACGGCCAGGAAGGCACCAGCGCGTAGGCGTGCTGTGTTGCGCGCGAGTAACAACTGAAGGGAGATCACTGCTGTCGACGATCGCGGGAAGGGATGTTGTCTACATGGGTTGGCGGCGAAAAGAAGATTTGTTTTCGACAAAAGTCTAACAAGGAAATTGCTAAAGTCAAGCGCAAAATGAACAAGGATGGGGCGTGCGATACCTAATGTATTTTGTCTCCCTACCGTGGATCATCCAATGTAATTATTGGATTGGATGAGGCCTCCTGCGCCGGCAGGGGGTCCTCGCCTGGTATGCCCCCCCGCGCTGAGTGGACGCTTGGCTGGCGTATACTCAGCGCGCGGTAAGTACCCGTAAATGATCTGGGTACAAAAACCTATGAACACTACTGCTGGATGGGTGGGATGGTCTCAAGAAGTTCGTGGCCAACTCTGCTCACGAATTTTCGGGAGCGAAGAAGGGGAGTGACCTCTCTGGGATACCAATTCTAAGACATTTTTATCGAATCCGTGGTTCCATTATTTTGGACCCTCCGATGCAATCGCCATTTTAGTCATCATTTATTCTGTATCCCTACTGTGGACCATTTAATGTAGTAAGTAGTGGACTGGATGGGGCCTCCTGCGTCGACCCGTGGTCCCGCCCATACTTCATTGTTACGTTGCCTTTTCCTTGTAGTTGACCACTGGTCAGGTGCCGAGTTGTCCCACCCAAACTTCCTTAACATTGGATCAACCATTTTCCGCACAAGGTACAGAATCCTTCTTGAGCTTAGGCGACCGTGGTAGCTCGCTGGTGTCGTCGCAATGACAGGCTCTGGCGGCGTTATCGCTTACCATACAGTTCACTTCCCCAGTAGAGGTAGCCCCCATATAGTACACGACCGCCGACTCTGTCTTCTAGCCTCCAATGTTCATTATCTCGCCCCCCGCCCGCCGTCTCGGCTATAGAGACTAGCAGAGAGCGCCTCCTACGCGACAATTAGTGCATCGTGAAGTGGCTCGGCAGTTCTGCCGCCCGCGAAGGGGCTTGTCGAGTGGTCGTCATACGGGTTGTGGAGAGCGGTAGACTGCCCCGGCCACCTTCAGCCGAAACCACGTCGGTGTCCCTCTTCCGCCGAAGGGGTCGCTGTCGCTCGGGTAGACCTTGGCATGCTCTCAAGAACTTCGCGACCGACGTGTGAGCTCACGAGGTTTCGGGAGCGAAGAAGAGGAGTGACCTCTCTGGGATACTCATTCCAAGACATTATTATCGAACACGTGGTTCCATTATTTTGGGATCCTCCAATGCAATGGCCTTTTCTCTTCCGTACTTTTATTTCAGGACTAGTGTTATAAGGATTACCCTGGGCTGGGTAATCGATCGATCTTTCACCCCTATATCTCAGCAGGTAATACCCTCACATTTGACGTCGTCGAGGACACGAGTTCGAATCTCACTTCGAACGTTTCTTTTATAGAAACGCTTGCGCGTGCGTCCCTAAAAAACACGTCTCCCTGGTTCCCCGGGTATTGCAACGAAGCGGGTAGGTCAAAGCACGGCCGTATACGGTACCGACGTCCCAAACATCCCGCCGTTCAGAGGGGGGGAGAGTGTTATAAAGATTACCCTGGGCTGGATATTCGATCGATCTTTTACCCCTATCGCTCAGCAGGTAATACCCTCACACTAGCGCGTGGATTTCTTGGTCGAGCTGGGCGAACAAACTTCTACGAAGTAGTATTGTTTGGGTGAGATATTTTGAGTTCCTCGTGTACAGGAGGAGCTCAGAAAATAGGACGCCTCCCCTATAAGGTGGCATTTACTCCTATCCTACATATTGATTACTAAACTCGCTGGCCGCGATCTGTGCCGCTCCTGCTTCCCCCAAATCACTAGCCGCGATTTTTGCGTTATAGCGCGCGCTGCGCGTCTGTCCTCATGGTCACTTGACTCTACCGCTGTAATGTGCAATGTACGTGGGCCGACTCTAACGTGTGCCGAGGCCTGTATGCCACCCCCCGGCTACGACGTGCGCTGCTTGCCTCGTGATCCGCGCGCGTGCGAACCACGTACCCGTACGACGTGCGCTGCTTGCCTCGTGATCCGCGCGCGTGCGAACCACGTACCCGTACACCCCGGTGTCTGGCTATTCTTTAGCCGCGACCTCCGTGTGTGGTAATTTGCCCTACTGCGATTTTTACTTTTTGCTTGTTCACACCCTCAACCGAAGCAGGCGCTGCTGTGTAAATACTAAACCGCAACAGCACCCGTACACCCCGGTGTCTGGCTATTTTCAGCCGCGACCTCCGCGTGTGGTGATTTCCTACTGCGATTTTTGTTTTTAATTTGTTCTTGTTCACCCTCTCAACACTCTCAACAATACCACGCAACAGCAACCGCCAAGGCAGTAATGGAAAAACACACAGCAGAGGTCAGCACACATAATCATAATTCTTCGTTGATCACATTGTGCGATTAATCATATATGAGCACGTAAGTCATTATTAATTTTTGAAATTTAAATGCAAAATAAACACATTTATAGAGATATATATATATTTTTTTTCAGAGATATAGCGTGTACCAACACAAACACCAGTCACCCCCAGCACACAGGTAACACCAAACCACATAGCACCAGATACCGTAGCTACCCGTATTTAAGAGCGAGGGCCCCTATACAAAAGAATAGTACCAGTCAAGAAAGAGTCCCAATCGGCTGGACCCGCCTACGCTAAAACCTATGTATTTCCCACTGTTGTGGATAAGAGACAAGGCTATATACGTAGAGTAGTTTTAGAGCGCTGTTTTTCCGCCTGTATCGCACCTCTCTTAAATCGGGGCACTCGTTCGTAGGGCGTATGTTACGGTGTGCGATCGATACGTACGCGTATATGCACTCGTATCGGGGTACTCGTTCGTGTGGCGTACGTACGGTGTGAAACCGGTACGTACGCGTGTATGCCCTCGTATCGCTCTTGCCGAGCGAAATGCCCCGTCTCCGCGTATCAAGTCGTATCAAACCCATTCAGCAGCAGCTGTCAACTTATGATCGTGACGCACGCCGCAATGACGCATGTTGTTGGGAAGCTTGTAATGTATGCATGCATGATGGCGTTTGTACACGCTCGTGTTCCGTGGTCCCGTGTTCTCGCTACGTGGGCCTCGCTACGACGCTGTTATTACGTAGCCCCTTTCTCTACGCCTATATATAAATACGGCGTCGGTGTGGCATGCCCGAGGTGCTCTCTATGGATGTTGGTCTGCTACCTGGTATGATGTCGACCTGTTACAACATATGACCCACAACGTACCAGATATACTGCAGCAGCTGGACGTACCAGATATACTGCAGCAGCTGGTCACTGCTGTGTTTTTCATGCAGCAGTTGTTGAACCAGAACGGCCGCGCGGTTTTCCGCAGCAGCAACCAGCCAAGACCCCCCCCTCCCACATGTTTGTTATCGTACGACGGGGTGGGAGGTGCTGCGTTCGTGGGTGAAGTGGGCTACTCGTTCGTCTGCTGCACTCACTCTTTACCTCGAAAGACGTGACTGCTGTGGCTAGTTGAACTATTGCATCGCTATTGTTATTACTCGTATAAAGCGACTGCCGCTTCCTATTACTGCTGTAATTATATTATATTAGGACGGAGCAACCGAACCACGCGACCTGCCCCCGAAACCGGCAGTCGTTTTCTCTTCCCCCTGCCCGGCTTACCTCGGGATTCCCATGCTGGGTCAGCAGAAGGTCCACGAGAGCGCGGTCCCCCGATCCCTCGATCATTCCTCCCATGTACTGGGAGGTCGCTCCTGCTGCTTCTGCTGCTGCTGTAGAAGCGGTCGCGTCCACCGGTGCGGTCGCTGTACACGAAGAGGCGCCTGGCGAGGCTCCCGGGTCCATGGTGGACAGCGCCATGCTAGAGACGCCTCTCTCGATCCCCGTCTCCGCCGCCCGATCTCCCGCCTCATGGAGGAGCACGCAGTGGTCGGACGCCAGTAGGACTCCATTGTGGAGGGCCAACAGGACCGCATGCTCAGCCAGTATGGCCTTCGCGGCCTTGTGGCGGAATGCCGCTGACCCTGCCCCCCGGTGCGAGCGCTCCGCCGCCTCGGCGTCCCGCACTGCCTGCAGCCATTCTTGGGCGCCCGGCGCCGGCTGGAGCTGGGCCACCAAGCCGCCCCGCCTGTGAGCGAGCTCGACACGGTCCCCCTCCGAGCAACTGCGGTCGTCGGAGGTGAACACCCGCGAGGGGTCGCACACGGGTGGGGTGCCGAGCTGCGTCCTCACCATGCATGGAAGACTCGCCCTGGGCGTGTCCGCGGGTATGCGTGTCGCCGAGCTCCGGTCCGGGCGCGGGGCTGGCACGGCCGGTGCCAGCGTCGGGGCCGGCAAAGGGACCGGCGCACTGGCCGGTGTCGCCGTGGCCCTGGTCGCGGGGCGAGGCATATCGGTGTAACTCCTCTGTAGCTTTCCTGTGCCCCTCTGTTCCTCGCTGCTTCGCGTTCTTAGCCGAGTGATCGAGCAGGCATCGCATTGAATATCATACACTCGAACCAACCCTGGAACACCTCTCTTGTTCCAACGGCTGTTTCCCGCTGGTTGGTCAAAGATTTTACTGTTTATGGTGTGTCTTGCATGCTCGAGAGCGTGCCGAGGCTTGCTAAACTTCATGAAAAAACACGCGCAGTTTATTGGAATGCTGGACCCTTATGAAGCAAGTACCATAGAGGGGACAACGAAATGTACATGTGTATGACCACCGCTCGTCATCTATATGACGCTGAGGGTGTAACCTCATAAGGGTCATTCTTATCGGAGCCATACATTTCCATAATTCCATTTTTAACCCCCCGCCCGAGTTAACTAAACTGAACAGTAAAAAGCGAACGTAGGGACATAAATAGGCACCTACCTGTCAGTTGTTGTTAAATATGCTCATATCCAAGCTCTCCGCTTGCAGCAGGGTAGTAGCAGTAGTGGCTTCAAAGCCGCTTTTAGCATTTTAATATATTGTTGCGAACACTTCGTCATCTATCTGTAAGTGCGTTCGATTGAGCGATTGGTATTCAACCTTGAAAGGTGTGTGGTATCTACCCGGTACCCAGTATCTAAGATTAACTGGTTTTAGTTCCTGGGTTTACACGGTTGGATTTCGCTTTGTATCGGCTACGATTTTGTTTTTCACAATTTCCCTTGTGTGAAAAAAGACAAAATTCGTCACTACTGCTGTGGCCCTACCGCCCCACGGCGGTAGGACCTCTTATTCCCTATTGGGGGGAACCCTAGTAAATAGAACTTGTGTACGGTATACACAAAAAAACGTTATATTTGCCTAATTTTACTAACAATATTTGGTCCTATTTACTAGTATTTACTATGGTCCACCGTAATAGTATAAAAAAATAATGCCGAAGTGGCAAACAAAATGATTGTTGTTGTTTCATCGCCGATTATCAGTCCGTGCATATAATGTAATGCCGAAGTGGGCAACAGAGTGCTTGTTATCGTTGTATCGTCAAGGATCCAGTCCGTGTGGTCACCAAGACGGCTGGCTCCAATCTATCATGGATGCTGATGACCCTCCGAAACAACATCATCACCGATACACAGATAGGCTCCAGGAACTGTCTGGAGTGGAAGAAAGAGTGTTATCGTAGCCCAACGTGTATCACCCATAGTAGGCTTCAAGAACTGTCTGGAGCAAAGATGTCGGGAGACGGCCAGTCAAGGGAAAACGGACATCGGTCAAGCGTGTGGATCCGAGTGTTCTACACTAAAACCTAGTAGTTTATCGTCAGTCAAGGATAAAAAAAGACAAATTGTCGTCAGTCAAGGGCTGAAAGTGCCGTCTCCTGACATATTTGGTCTGGAGTGGAAGGATACCCTCGTAGCCCAATATGTATCACCCATAATTGGCTCCAAGAACTGTCTGGGATGAAAGGGTACTCTCGTAGCCAAATATAGATAGTGTCCGGTTGCTGGGCGCTGGATTCGCGTTTGGCCCCAACCATATACATATATATGTATATATGCTTGACCTCAAAATCCACGAGGGGGGGTGATTCGCATCGAATTCCACATCAGTAGTATAGTATATAATCAGTTACCAAGTAGGACACAGAGCAGAGTCATCATCGTCCTTGACGTGACTCCATACCAATAATCTTCGACCATCGATGCGAGTCGACGAGAGAACAAAAGGGCTGAAGGAAGACTTGTCGTGACAAAATGCAAGGCACGGGCCGTAGGGGGGGGGGGGGCGAATATGCGACCCTGAATCTGAACTGCGACTACACTAGGGGGGGGATAAAAGAACAAGGGTGCGAGGATCATAAATGGGAAGAAGAAACGAAAAACAGAAGAAAACAAAGGAGTAGTAGTACAGGCTGTGATTCATACAAAACGCCCCAAATTGCATCTTTCTGCCAAAAAAGCAGCATACTCGAATGTCACATACTTGGTATCATACTGGCCATGATAAACAGCGAAAGAGGGCGGCAGAACCCGCTTTTTTTATAAGGACCGACAGGGGAACTGGCGCTACGACCGAAAATGTGGCCCGGCCAATCACAGGCCTCTAAAGAGGTCAATGATAATTAGGCGTTTCCGTAGGAACGAAATAGTTTCATTGTTAACAGTTTTCTTAACGAACCAGTTCCAGGTACTCCAAGGCATGTGTTTTTAAAAGTTTGTGGAAACATTCGAAGAACTGACTGCGTAGGTCAATACCAATCAAGTGAAATTTAAAGCCAAAAGTTGATATGAGGTGTACGACCGAAACTAAGAAAAAATCGAAAAATGCTAAACACACACGTTTTGTTTTTCCCTCAAAAGCTCAAAATAAGTTCGCGCTATTTTTTTCGAAAAATAACCTGCTGGAACTTCTCACACGCCTTCCGTACCATCATGCCGAGGTTTTGACGGAGGGAGGGTGCAAGTTTTTTTCCCTCGCTAAATACATACCTGGTACTATACCTGGTACGCGTACATGGGTCCCAGAAAGTCCAATATTATTAAAAAACAAATACCAAAACCCAGACAACTCGCGAAAAACAAAAACAAAACATGCACCCATTCCTCCATACACCCCCACCCCTCGGCATAAGGGCACGGAAATTATGTGCGAAGCTATATATATGGCCTACAGTAGTACAATCCTCCAAAAACTGGACCTTTTGGACGCGTACTACTGTAGGATAGAGGTATACCGTTTTTTGGCTGAAACGTTTTCTGAATGACGAGGCTCCTAACCCCTTAAGAACTGGTCCCACGAATTTGGGGACAAACTACAGGGGTCCGCATTTTGAGATTTCCTCGAAAATTGTGGCAAGTAAAAGAAAATAAAAAAGTAGAATCATAAATAAAAACGAACCGCCCAGAATGAAGATACGTATCAAAACCAAAGGCATTTTACCCCACCGATTAGGCATGACGAAAAAGAAGGCCTGCTCGGTAACACAAGGAACTGGAGCTCCCTTCGACCCAATCCCGGCGTCATTTGAGCCCTTGTGGCCGGCACACTGCTCTCCGATCTGCCGGCAAGGCTTGTATCTCCGAGCTGCTGTAAATCTGCAAATCACTCGTCCCGAGTACGCCCTCTAACAAAATTAATGGGGCTCGAGCCAGCATCTCAGCCCAACGAAACCAAGGTTGACCTGCACGCCACAACCCACAGGGTCATTGTAACGTCGGCCGTTTCCAATTTCGTTGCTTGTATCGTTCGCGGGCTCAATTTCCTCGTACTCGTTCGGTGCAGGTACTGCTGTATGAAAAACGCAAATTACGAGTACTCGAACCAAAGCATCTACAATAAAAATCGTTTCGCCGATCGAGGAAACTTACGCAGATGCTGCTGCTTGTAGGTGCAACTCGTACTCGACCTAGAGAAGAGGGGCGCAAGGGACATTTGGTGTGGCTGTTGTCCTCTACTAGAGGATTCGAGGAGAGCAATCGGCGACGCAAATGGTCTCGCCCTTTAGAGGTAGGGCTGCCCTACGTCCAGATTCGCCAAGAGATAGATGCACCCCGAAAATCTCAACAGAGGAAATCAAGGACTTCGAACAGCAGCTCGTTCTCCCTCGACAAGGCGTCCCATGACCAGCTTCAGCCTCTCAAGTGGTCCCTCTGACCTCGGGAGACGGCCTCAAGTCGTCGCAGTCAAAAAGAAGCCTCCATCAGCGAGGCTTCAGCCTCTGATCTACAAGGATGATTTAGACGAAAACCGACGCGCCGCGACTCCACTCACTTCTGATACGACCGAGTACGAGCAGATTGACCTTGCGAGCGATACAAGCAACGGAATTTGAAACGGCCGACGTTACAATGACCCTGTGGGTTGTGGCGTGCCTGCCACCCCTGGTTTCGTTGGGCTAAGATGCTGGCTCGAGCCCCATTAATTTTGTTAGAGGGCGTACTCGGGACGAGCGATTTGCAGATTTGCAGCAGCTCGGAGACACACGCCTTGCCGGCAGATCGGAGAGCAGTGTGCCGGCCACAAGGGCTCAAATGACGCCGGGATTGGGTCGAAGGGAGCTCCAGTTCCTTGTGTTACCGAGCAGGCCTTCTTTTTCGTCATGTCTAATCGGTGGGGTAAAATGCCTTTGGTTTTGATACCTATCTTCATTCTGGGCTGTTCGTTTTTATTTATGATTCTACTTTTTTTTTTTTTACTTTTCATCATTTTCGGGAAATCTCAAATGCGGATCCCTGTACTTGGAATTAGTCAGGGACATTATGTTCAGTTCTGAATGGGTTAACCCCAAACCATCGGATTTTCATTCTCTCGTGTTTCAAATGTTGTTCATTGTATAGTTACTGTAGTTACTGTAGTTACTGGTATTGTCATGGAATTGTTCATCGGGTAGTAGCCCTTGTATTTTCGTCCAAAATCACCTTTTTTTGGGTGAGGTATATAGCTCCTATACTATAATCAATATAATAAAGATAATCAAATGACCACTTTCAGAAGGTAAAAAAACACACGGCGGTGCATGCAGGGTAAGGCACACTTTTGGGTTTTTGGGCGGACTTCCGCGGAAGCTTCCGTGGAAGCTTCCACTGCTTCCGTGGAAGCTTCCGTCACTTCCATGGAAGCTTCCGCGGAAGCGACGGAAGCTTCCGTGGAAGCGACGGAAGCTTCCGTGGAAGCGACGGAAGCTTCCGTGGAAGCGGCGGAAGCTTCCGTGGAAGCGATGGAAGCTTCCGTGGAAGCGATGGAAGCTTCCGTGGAAGCATGGAAGCTTCCACGGAAGCTTCCACCGTGGAAACTTCCACGGAAGCCGTGGAAGCTTCCACGGAAGTTTACTGCGGAAGCTTCCGTGGAAGCATAGGCGGAAGCTTCCACGAACGCTTCCGTTGAATGTTTTCGCTTCCACGAAAGCTTTCGCGGAAGTACGTCGTGGCGAGCTTCCATGGAAGCTTCCGTGGAAGCTTCCATGGAAGCTTCCGTTGAAGCTTCCAGGGAGCTTCCATGGAAGCTTCCGTGGAAGCTTCCAAAGCTTCCGTGGAAGCTTCCGTGGAAGCTTCCACGGAAGCCGCTGACACGGAAGCTTCCGTGGAATATGCCGCGGAAGTTTCAATGAAAGCGCCTTCAACGGAAGCTTCCAAGTTGGGCAAAGTTCCGCGGATGCTTCCATCGAAGGGACTTCCACGGAAACTTCCATGGAAGCTTCCGCGGAAGCGCTTTCAAAGGAAGCTTCTACGGAAGACGTTTCCGTATAATTTTTCACGGTCTCTTCCGTAACATCCATGTAACGTTACGCCAACACTAGCATGGAGAGCTACCACCGCTTCCGTGGAATCTTCCACCGCTTCCCGCAGCTCCCCGTCAGCTTCCATTGAAGTGATGGGAGCTTCCGTGGAAGCGGCGGAGACTTCCTCGATTCTACGCCCTGTCGTGGTGGTGTATACTACTAGTAAGTCAGGAAACAAATAAGCTTGTGAGTAAATGAATGTTAGAATATCCCTAGTACTGACTATCCCATGGCCAAAGTACGCAACAAAAACCATTGCAGCGCGAGTCTGGAAGTCCGGCGAGCAGTGTGTTTGCTCGTCTTTTCCCGCAGCTTCCAAGCTGAGACAAACAAGGCTCATCGTGTTAATGCGGTTGGTACATACGAAGTATGTGGTATGATTGCTGATTGTTGCCGTGAAATTCGTTGGCTTCCGTGCCACCGCCAGCGATAAACATGTGGTTACCATTGGGGAAGGTAGACACGACAAAATTGTGCGTAAACTCTGGTACACCGTCGTTGTTCCCGCGGGGCCGTCGGAGTCGTAAAACGAATGTATTCTGGACGTCGAGTAAAACGTTGTACTCCAGGCCAAGAAGAGGGAGACGCAATGTACTGATAAAACGGTAGGGCCGTTGACAACGTAAGAAGATATAAGACAAAGTCAACCCAAATACTGTGATCCCGGACCATCGTAAACGCGGCAAAACGTTGTGTGGGAACAAAGCACTATAAAACGATTGCTCCACAATTCATCACGAACATCCAAGACAACTTAACCTCGCCCCCTGGCGCGCCGCCTACGGCACTCCATCCCCCGATCCGCCGGCACACTTTGGGGGCAGGCTTCGTTTGGCTAATTAATGGTGTAGTCGACGCGAACGTTGATACTGTCTCCTTTCGTAGTGTTCCAACCTCTACTGGTACACCGCAAGGAGTTATGTCTAGTGCCCCCGCTGTTCCGAACGCTCCAATCAAAACGTAACACAATGCAGGCACAACGACGTTAACATGCCTCCACCCTCCCAGCGTCCGCCGCATATTACACTCTTCTTGAACTCAACCGACAACAAACATATTAATAATATGATGTCAAGAATGGCCGAAACAACCGCCAACCACCCAGGATACAAGATTGAGGCATGACGCCAACAAACTTGTGTGCGGCCTCGTCTCTTAGAGGCAAACCATAATAACTTCGACAACCGCATCAAACAAGTCAACCCTCGCAAGGAGAAAATAATACCACGGCAGCCCCGCGTAAGGCGCGGGGGGACAATATAAAAAACACGCACCTTGTGGCGTTCGTTCGATGAGTCTGCTACATTATGCACATACATGCAACAAATAGACGCCCGTGACGTAAACCTCAACTAGTCCAGGCGACCGGTAAGTTACAGCATCAACGCCATACGTACACATATATCGAAGGACTGATATGCCCATCGTCCTCCGCTGACTTCATCAATACAACCTTGACCACAGGAACCCGCGACAGCAAACAGCAGCATGTGGGCCGAGTCTGGGCCAACGCGCATACATGTGGCCAAGGTCAAAGTTCCACCAGCCAAAGCCGATTGCGTGCTACTTACATCTCGTCCACAGCAACCACTTTTTTCGGATCGTCCAAGTTTGTTTCAAACCGCAGCCGACAACAACGTGGTCCCCACAACAACCGAGTCAGCATCAAGGCATTACCGAGTTATCATGACCTGCGTCACACCTAACCATTTCAACGTCCGCCCATAAGTTAACCGCGACGAGAACGAAACCCGCCTTCATAGCCTCAGCAAGCGCTGGTATAGCCGAAGATGATAATAAGAACGCATGTAAGCAATCAATGATATACCCTCACCCCCCCCCCCCCCCCCCCCCCCCCCCGGGTCTTACCTGTCGTTGTAGTAAACACATCGACGGCATCACGCACCCAAAGGATTGTCGTCCAGGGAATCGGTTGTGCCAAGGATACGTGCACAAAAGCTTGAAACGAAACCAATGCCGCCATTTACATTGTGCACTATCTACTCAGTTATTACCTGCAATATGCAAGAAATATCTCATGACTACACTACAAAGTATGAAGGACAAAAAGAAACCTTATCCCAGCGTCGATCACGGGCTACTACATGAGACAAATTAAAAACCCACAACATACGGAATGCACGGGGCGTATACCGCGAGGCGAGGCTAACGGATGTTACGATTGGCAATGCCGTACACCAGACATCCTTCGTACCCAGTACTTAGTTAACCGTAATACACGAGCCCGTTGTTTATACAACTGTACAAAAACGCGCATGCTACCAGCGGCATATGCCATGGACGCACGGAGAAGAAACATGACACCGTCCCAGCGTCAAGCATTCAACAAGCAGTAGTTACATCACAAAGCGTCAAACTACCCCCCCTCCCCCCCCCCCCCCCCCCCCCCCGCACGACCACAGGAACGCGCCACCATCGGCGAGGATAGTATTAATGCATCGAAAAAAAAACAACAATATACCTTCCCGGCGCCCACCCCTCAGCACGAAGTAGCCCGGCGAATAAACGGAGCTAACTAACGACATAATATGCAGAGTCGACGAAAACCATAATAAATCAATTTCTCCCGGGCTCACGACCGGAACTCAAAATAAACCTCCGGTTTGAAACGGTACGAAGCGGGAAGACGCTAATATGACATCCTCCCAGTGTCGAACACAGAGGCCAGCACTCGCTACTAGCATAACCGAAAGCCACTTACACGGAATTAATAGGCAATACCGCGAGTCGACTCGAATGTCGAAACTTACGCTACTTCCTTCGCCACAAATAAACAGTACTCACGTGACCAACGCAAAGCCGGCCGCAAGAACACCCCACATGAAATGCACATGCAAGCACCTTCTTGTAGAGGCCAAATAGCCACAACCTCATGTAACCAATAACCACTTATGCCCTTTCCATCTTCCCGAAAACGGACCAACCGCACCAACTGGACACAACGGCAGTCCAGCCTCCCAGCGTCAACCATATTTCACTTTCCCACAAACGCCAAAATTCACCGAAGTTGCACCAGGAGCCGAGAGTCAGCGCGGACAACACGAGTGAGACTTTACACAACGGCAGGGCACCAACGGCGCACCCCACGTCTTTACACTTTACAAATAACCATGCGCCCCACCGACACACTGCAAACAGGCGTAGGCCTGCAGAGGCAATAGCCACCACATTTGCGACGCCCCTCACAGCGTCCAGCATTCCCCCAGCTTAACCGCCAAGCACCAAGCAAAAGGTGAGAAGATGTTAAAACAATACCCCCCCCCCCCCCCCCCCCCCCCC
>MEHQ01004134.1:96503-162574 GCA_008828725.1 Saccharina japonica | reverse complement strand
CACGGAGTGTGCGGCAGCGCGGCCCACGCTTAACAGACTGCCACCAATTTGCTTGACCAACCGCGGGTCAGCGACAGAGAGAGTGGGGTCGCAGTCTTAAGGTTCTAGCCTAGAGAGACGCCAAGCACAACAGCACCAAGACAAAAGGTGTGAGATACATCCTTACACATTAAGTATCAACAATACCCGGCCCATACTAACGAGAGTAGACTTCCTCGTCTCCCTGCCGCCCCCCCCCCCGCCCCCCGGCCCTCACCGGTGCGCCAAAACACTCCATTTACGCCAAAACACAGTTCTAGAGCCACAACCAAAACTGAAGAGTGCATAAATAGCACCATCTCACGATCTGGTTTGCCCACCAGATGGGTAGGAACTAGGTGCAGTACGTGCAGTCAGCAGGAGGAAACCATCAACCGATTAAGTGGCAAATTAAAAATATATGTCCTTTTTGACATAAATTATGGCACTATCTCTCTCACTCTCTCCGGAGGCGTATCTCCGACGTCCCTCCACATTAATATACCATGACTGGTATCATGGTAGCCTACTCAATAGCTAACTGTTCGGATGCTTGAACGTGCTGGCCCTTGTGTCTTTACCAAGAGCTGGAAGCGTACGTAGCGTTCCTTATGTCGCGCGTGCACACACAGTCACTGGTAGTTAAGCAAATAACGCAACTTCACGCATGCTGTTACAAGTCCGATAACACACAAACAGTCCAACGGCTCTCCAGCAGGGGGTAATGTAAACTGGTTACGACTAAACAAAAGCTACAGAGACGAGATAAAAATAAACGCTAACACAAGTGTCAACGTGTAAATGGTGTATTACCTAGACGCTGAAGATCATTAAAACAATCCTGACAAGGAACATGCAGCCAGGCTATGTCTCAAGATTCCACCGGATAAAAACAGCACACCTTACAAACAAAAAATAAAGGAAACAACCGAACCAATCCAACGAAAGCTGCTTCGTGCAATATTCGTATTGAAGTTTGTAAGCGATTTTTGCCCCCCCCGCCGCCCGTTCCCCCCGTCTCAAAAAGGACGCGTGGTCAATGGCCCAGACTACCGAAACCACAATGCACTTCAATGCCTTGGGGCGTATAGCCTTACATTTACCACAACATGACCATCATTGTCTAAGTCCACAGCTTAAACCAAGACCCGAACCCCGCCCTCCTCGACGAGGCACCTCTCGGACGGCGCATAAAGCACGTACGCTATTGTAGGGTTCAAAATGTTTGGCCTCCAGTACTGCGCAAAGTGTTTCTCTTACATTTCCTTCTGCGTAGATGCGGGCTTTTTGTGTTTGTCGACGGCTGCGGTGACTGTACTGTCCTGAGGGCAGCATTTATTGTCGTGGCAGACGTCCACAATCTTCAGCCACCCGTTCCACCTGAAAGTGGACAGCAAAGCACGCAAGGCATCGAAGAGCTATGCATTCTTAGTGCTATGCGCACGGAGCACACTAGGGCCGGTGGTCCCATAGGACGTCGTTACCGCATGCAAACATTGGGTTGGCGGTTGACCGTTGCTGTTTGGAACCCCCTATCCTCACTCTTTCACACTCCCTAGCCCAACACAAACATCTTATACGGCGTACGGCATGCGGCAACATGAATGGGTTAGGTTGGAGAGTTCAATATCGTGTCGCGAAACCATGGACAGGTGGACAAAACTCATACATACCTGTTGACCGTCGCCGACGGGCACAGGGGTGGCACACCAGGGACTGTCGATACGGTGAGAAGACGAGTTATTCGCAGCCTCTTGCCGTTGCCTTTCTTTCTGGTATCCTTTAACAAAACCAGCGCCCGGCTCCAGGCCCTCAAATTAGCCACCGTCTTACTGTGTTTGAAGGCAGCGAGGCAGCCAAGAAAGTCTTGCAGGGGCTCGTCCGGGTCTTCTTGCCCCGCTTGCCCAGCGCCTTCGTCGGTCGTGTCGGTTGACTCCGCGTCCTGGGGCGAAGTTAGGTCTTCCGGAAGGAGGGTCATGGGAAGTGAACGACCGTGGCGGGGAAGGTGTTGAGAGAAATGGATTAGACTAAGAACGGGACGACGAACTGGGTCTGGTGCGCCATTGATTGGTTATCGCGGTAGTCGCCGCAAGTTTCCAGGGAAGCATCCACGGCTCTCGTGGAAGCTTCCGCAGCAGGCACGGCATCGTCCCGTACAACGCGGGAGTTACTGCGTGGTATGCTTCGTAGAGAGCACAGCGCTGGTGTGGTTCCACACTGCGCGTTGCACGGTTGTTGTATTACATAATTGTGCTCGATTCACGTTTTCGTCATCGGGATGGGCCCAATTCGGGTGAGACGGTGTACAAAGCGGGATTGGGGGATGAACTCATGGATGGTTCCCAAGCAACCGTGGGAGCTTGACGTCATGTATTCGGAAGCCTCGTCGTGGGCAGACACTTTGAAATGGACGGGCGATTATATGTTTACTTTAATGAACTCCCACGGACAACAGGCATCATTGTACAGATTTTCCGTGTACATTGGAGTAAAGTAAGGTGTTTCGAGATAGAACACGTCATGTACTTCGTGTACTCTGGGTATTTCGGGGTTCGATCCTCCTCGATAATGCTCGTACTCTGAGTATTTCGGGTATGCAAAGCTGTCGATACTGCTTGTACTCTGGGTATTTCGGGGTTCGGTCCTCCTCGATAATGCTCGTACTCAGAGTATTTCGGGTATGCAAAGCTGTCGATACTGGTTGTACTCGGAGTATTTCGGGGTTCGACACTCCGCGATACCGCTCGTACTCTGAAAACTCCGGGTACGCAAAACTGCCGATACTGCTTGTACCCGGAGTAATTCGGGGTTCGATATTCTGGAACACTGCTGTTTACCGAGTGTTCGGGGGTTCGATACTCCGGAATGCTTTATATACTCCACGTATTTAGGGGTCCTGTACTGCTCGTGCTTTGAGTACTCCGGGTATTTCGGCAGTTCGTACTGCAAATACTTCCAGTACTCGGAGTGTTTCAGGGTTTCATACTCCGGGTTACAAGCAATACTCGGTGCATTTCGGAATTAAATGCTCCGAGGTACTCCGGATTAGAGTATTGCTTGGAGCATTTTACTCGAATGCTGATGTATTTCGGTGCTCACTACTCCCGATGCTCGGAGTGCTCCGAGTAATTTAGATGTTTGTACTCATGGTACTGGTTGTGCTCGAGGGTGAGTACGGCTCATTCTCCCAGTACTTGGAGTATTTGGGCCTATTGTACTGGTAATACTCCCAAGTACTCCAAGTACTTAGGCCACCAGTACTCTAATACTCTCAGTACTCGGAGTACGAAAACTAATCGATACTCCGAATATGCTCGGAGTGTCGAGTAAACTCCGAGCATGTGCGCAAGTATTGTCAATGCTATTTGGTACCATGTGTCCATATATATGTCGCTATCGTAAGCTACATACTGTGCATTTTTTGTTTGACGATCGTATGAAACGAAATCCCAACTTCAGTATTTGCAAGACCGTGAGTTCGAAACCACACGCCCAACACAGAACAATTAAAATTGTACGTATACAATGACATGCTTGTTCAAGGACTAGGCGTGTTTCGGGTATGAACACCCGGGACATGGACGTGTGCAACATTGAGCACGTGCCGGGACTATCGGCATAAATGAGCGCAAAACACACAATGTCAACTGCCGTAACAACGAAATTATCTGCGAACAAATCACTGCTGGCCTCACCTTCCCCGCCGTGGGACGAACCGGGACCCGCACTTCCGGAGGCGCTGCCGTTACCGGACACGCTCACATCTACATGGGTGGGTGGAATAGCCCCTGCGCCCCTCGGTACGGGAAGGTGTGGCGACGCTACACCAAGCGTCGCCCACCCCTGATGCCCTGTGACTGTCCCGCCGCCGTACCCGGGGTGGAAGCTATGGTGGTGCCCTTGCTGCGGAAGCATCCCTGCATGTGGCCATGGTCCTTGCTCGAAGCCTTGATGGGGGAACCCGGGGTGTGGCTGCCTTGGAACGCGGGGTGGATACGGGTCATCAAACCCGGGAGGTTTGAACCCCCCAGGGCTGCGCGCGGAGGAGGGATGCACGCCGGACGTCGAGGCTCCTCCCGAGCCGCCCAGAACGCTGTTCGCCTCGGCGTTATTAGTGCTGTTCGGGAAGTGTCCGCTGGGCGACCACTGGCCATGCCATCCTCTCGCATGCCCGTAGGCTCCGGGGCCGTCGTGGGCGGGGCGAGCCCCGTCGGTAGACGAGTGGGCGTCGCGCAGGTCGCTGGGCGAGCGCTGGCGAGGCCGTCCGTCCCAATGCCCGTAGACGTCGGGGGCGCCGAGGGCGGGGCGAGCACCGGCGCCAGATGAGCTGGCAGAGCGTAGGTCTCCGGGCGTTGACTCGCCATGCGGACGACTGCGTGGGAGCACAATGTTGTACCGGCCGTGTAGAGCACCGCTGGGCGTTGATCCCTCTTCCAAGGCACTGGAAGACTTCAGTGTGCCCCTCTCTTCAGCTCGAACCCTCTCCATGATGGCGTTCATTTCGTCTTCGGTGTACATCTGATGGGCGGCATGATGATATGATAGGAGCCGGCGGGAAGTTAGGTAGTGCGTGGTTTCTCGAGCACGGAATGTCGTGAGTTTGACGGTGCCTGGTGGGGTGTCTTTCCATGGGCAGCCTCGGTCTGTGCTACCTACCTTATCGTTCGAGAAACAGCAGCGGCAATCACTCCTTAATAAGTTGGATGTTATCATTTTCTTGCCCGTTGCGTTCGTGGGCTCGGCTTTTGGTGTTGTACATATTCCACTGTCGTTCTGCAAGACATCCTAGCACCAGCTACAATGGTTCCAGCGAGTTATTATTTTTCCGTCGTCGTCGTCCTCCTCTCTCTTTCTAGAGAGCGAGAGATCAATGACCGGCGTGGCCCCTTTCGTCGCAGGCCAAGCCACGGGATAACCGTTTCCGATTGGAGACATAATCGGGGTTTTTTACTGTAGAAAAACGCTTTTTCGATCAAGCTGTTTCTATTGAGAGCTGCAACGCCTAGCACCCGCGAGCAGCGGACACGAAGCAGTTTGAAACTCTAGTACCAACCGATCCCAGGAAGAGAAAATAAAACTGCATAATCGAACCGATTGACGATAGGGAAGGCATCCAGGCACACCCGACCGGATCGGAAACCGAGCTTGCGATTGTTATCGTTCATGGATGGAAGCGATCAATACTTGCGGCGAGCACACGAAACCGAGTATAGCATAAGCCCCGGCACTTGCCTTGGGCGTGCCGTGTTCGAAGTGCCCCCTGTTCTCCGCCGCAAGCGCGTTTTGGGCCACACTTGCCTTATGAACATGCCAGGGGTTTACAAGGCAGCCAAGTTTTGCGGGAGGGAGGTGGTTGAGAGACGATGTCAATGATGTACGTGGACGCGGATGCGGATGTACAACGACGCCACTCACTTGAGGCGAACACACCAATAGCATTGATATAATTTCGCTAAGTCGGAGGCCGAGCGAAGTCGCTACGCGGAAGCTATAAATGGAACGAAGACGGGCTGAACACAACGCGTGGTACTATCTCCCTCACAATGTACGCGACATGACTTCATACAATCTGATTCGGTCAAACCCTAGCGCCTGTTTCGATCTTCCGCGAAAAATAGATTCAATCCAACTCCTTGTTGCGTGAAGGGGCGCAAAACGCCCAGTGCAATGGGAATTCTACCGTTCCCCTGCATGACCCTAAGCATGTTCCACCGGCTAGCACAACTACAACAAACATGACCTTCGGGCGTTCTCTCCGTGGTGTTAAGCTATAGGACGAGAAGTGCTTACAACACGTCCATGAGCGATGCCCCCTGTAAAGCGCCCCAGAGTAAAACCAAATAAGCTGCTGCCCGTACTGTGGTCTCTTCTATGACCCATGCCATTTCGGTAGTGGCCGCGTCGTGTGGCCGCGTCGTGTGGCCGCGTCGTGTATAAGAAGCCCTACCCCATTTTAGAACTTCGACGTAAAATACAAATACACTACATGTACGGACGGGTCACTGTCAAGACGAGCGAAGCTAATGCAAACAAAAACAAACAATTACCTCGAGGCGAGCCTTTCGTTTGCCCTCTCTGTGCGTTCGTTTCTCCTCTCTTCTCGCTGCTTTCGCCACCTCACCGGCCTCCCATATTTCCGTAGCATTCACAAGCCTGTCTTCGGCACTCCGTTTCGTTCTCCGCTCCAGCTCAGCTTTCGTATGCGGTGACTCCAGCATGTTCGACACCGTCGGAATGCTTTTCTTAGTAGGCGGGCTACGTCCTCGGCCGGCGCGTGTACCCGTAGCTTGGATCGCGTCGCCACCACGGCCGTCCTCCGCTGACATATCCGTTCCACAGCCCCGGCCCGGGCCCCGGCCTGGACCTCGACCCGGGCCCCGGCCTGGGGTCCGACCGGGGCTCCGACCTCCACCCCGACCCGTGCCCCGGCCTGGGGCTCGACCCGAGCTCTGGCCCCGTCCCCGACCCGGGGCCCGGCCCCCGCCCTGGGCCGAGCCCTGTGACCTGCCCGGCCGCGAAGGCCGGAACCGCCGGCGGTACGAACACCGGTCGGCACGACCGGCTCGCAGGATAGGTCGACGTCCAACCTGGGCGTCTCGCTGGAAGCTGTGCTGCCGTCCGAGTCGCTGTCGGTGTCAAAATGCATTTTGGTACGGAACGAGATCCTTTTAAATGAAAAGTTAATTGGAGAGAACCCTACCTTCGATGCTTAAGCCTTAAGGCTCACGCGACATCATCCTCACACGAAGAACGTGCGTCACGTTGGCCATGACGCTTGTGTCGTCCGCTTTCTTGACGCTCCTACACACTTTCACAGCGCAAGGCTCCGTGGTGGGGGGGGGAAGGAGGGGGTGGTTGGTCGCGGGAGAGGGATAACACACGCGTACATGTGGGTGGAGTACGTAGCCACAATTTACGTCTTCGCAACGGAAGTTATTGGGGTTTGTTGGAAGTCCCCTGCACCCTCTATTTCGCGGTGTCGTTAACACCCACACATTTTTTTTTTGTTTGTCCATCCCATTTATTATCTTCGCACTTCCGTCTTTCTCCCTCCCTAGTCGTAACTCAGATCCTGGGTCACAAAGTAGGCTCCTCTCCCTCCTCCCCCACTACGGTTCTTGCCTTGCATTTTTATCGCGAGAAGATTTCAGCACTTTCTTCCCTCGTCAACTCTCGTCGAATTTTGCTTACCCACGCTATAATATGCGCTCTCGACAGACGGTGTCATTTGAGAATAAAATACGTGAATTGTGCTGGGGGGCGATCGGTGCACAACGTTTGAATGTTGAACAATCGAAACTCTCATGAACGTAATAAAACAACAAATGTCGTATGTCAGTTCAACGTGTCATGCCCAGGGCCACTTTAGCTGGCACTCTCTCACAAACTAGCGTCCCCGTTTAACTTTGTTGAAGATAACACGACGCCGAGAGTTTGGGTTGCATTCTTGCGGGAGCTGTCAATGGCGCGGGGTAGGGGGGCACAAAAAAACATCCACGAGAGCAACACTCCAATTTTTTTATTTCGGGCCTGCTGGGTAGTCGTATTTCTCACCTTAAGGGGCCCCTTCGGACAAAAAATATAGGAGCAAAAGACAAAAAAAATCATTTTATTCTCAACGTTGAAATACTATTTCTGGTATAATTTCCACATTTTCGTGACTCCCTACGGAAACCGGCATTTCTCCAGGTGTGATGCTCAGAATTTCGACCAACGAGTAGTTTCAGAGAGCCTAGGTCATGGTCAACATTTGTGTTTCGAAACGCATATCGATCGGACGCCTTGTTCACCACGAACAGTGCCTCTAACTCGAAAAGGACTCGCCATACCCCTGGTACCGAAGATGGATATGAAAAATAGCAGTGTCTCCGGCTGCTGGTACTGTTTTCACTCGGGTTTTCGACGAGGGCGCCGAGCACTATTAATAGTAGGTTAACGTACTCGAGCCTCTAGTTCGAGCGTCCGTAGCGTTCTACGTGGCCACAGCAGACTGTAGATACCAAACAGGAGCTCCGAAACGATCAAAATCATATTGCGGAGCACTTGCGTTTCGTGATGCAAACTAAGCAATTGTTGCCCTCCCTTGCAGATCAAAGAGCCCCAATACCTCCTACACACTATAACGAACAAGCTACCAGTATATGTTGGGCGGTCGAAGGTCTGAGCATTAGAACTGGAGCTATGTCGTTTTCCGTAAGTAGTACGGATATGGTGTTATTACACCAGAAATAGTATTGCTGCTGTACAAAAAACGAATAATAAATAGTTTTCAACACTCAAGTACTCTTTTTTTTAAATACCGAAGGGGCCCCTTAACTGAACCCTATATAATCCATGACTCAACACTAATTCCTGTACACTACAAGTGACTTGACCTTACACTGGGGATTGGGGACGAAACTACCTGACTTGATTGGGCATAGAGTCACTCCACATCCTTCAGAGCGGAAAGTATTCTTTTTTTTTTTACATCGGAGAGGAATCGAGACTTTTGGTCGTCTGTTTTCAACCCATTTAAGACGCTTCGCCGATGCCTGCCACATACCACCCAGCGAGAGGTGAGCACTGTAGCACTAAGGTGGGCCGAACTCTCTAACCAGCGCGATCCGTTGAAATTTCATGACGCAGTCGCTGGGTTTGTCGATCGATGTCAAACATGATAAACGGTCTATTTGTTTCCGATCGGCGAGGCATCAAGATTTATTGTCGTCTGTTTTCTACACACCAGTGGTCGAATGTTTTTTTACCAGACGCCTGACAGGCCGACGCCACGTATCACCGACCAACGCGTGAGCACTATGGAACTAGGGTGGGTCGGAGCCTTTTACCAGCGTGATCAGTTCAGAGTTCATGACGGGGTCGTTGGGTTTGTCGATCGATGTCTCCCGAGGATTCTCATAAAAGACAAGTCTCCAGGACCTGCCAGAACAGGAGTTTCATGAGTATTGTGCGGGCTTCGCTTGTGTAATTAAACCCCCCGTGGAGCTGTCCCGTGCTATTAATCCGGTACCTGGATTACGCTGGGGGGGTGCTGTGCTGTAACCGGTGCTGAACCAACACGAACAAACATCTACGAAGTCGTGCCGTTTGATTTATTTCCTAACTAACAAACTAACAACAGCATACATACAGCAGCAGCAACAGCAGCTGTGGCGGCCGCAGAAACAACAGCAACGGAACGGCAGCAACAACAGCAGCAACACTGTACGTTCGGCTTCGGTCTAGCGCTTGAACCCTCTGTACGGGTACTCGTAGCGGAAGTGTTGTGTAGGCGTGTCTCCTGGTTCCCCAACACGATGATAGATAGTGGTATTACTGGGCACGTTTATATGAATAGTTGCACGGAAGCGTGGAAGCTTCCGCGGAAGCTTACGTGGAAGTTATGGAAGCGTTCATGGAAGTAGCTTTCACGGAAGCTTCCATCAAAACTTGCATGGAAGCTTACGTGGAAGTCACGCCCCAGGACGCTTCCGTGGAAGTTACGATGGAAATTCCCGTGGAAGCCGCTTTCATGGAAGTTTCCACGTATACTTCCGCGGAAGTGGTTCCCGTGGCCACGGAAGCTTCCGTCGCTTTCACGGAAGCTTCCTCGGAAGCGACGGTTTGTACGTACAAGGGCTGTGCATCCATGCCGGCGTTTTGTTTACACTGCTGTACGTATAGTTATAGCGCGTAGAGGGGCGTACAAGGGCTGCGCACCCATGCCGGCGTTTTGTTTGTACGTACAAGGGCTGTGCATCCATGCCGGCGTTTTGTTTACACTGCTGTACGTACAAGGGCTGGGCATCCATGCCGGCGTTTTGTTTGTGTCCGCTGTACGTACGTACGAGTCGTAAGCTTCCGCGGAAGCAGTGGTAGCTTCCACGGAAGCTGCTCCCGTGGAAGCTTCCGTGGAAGTCCGTGGAAGCTTCCACGGAAGCTTCCGTGGAAGCCGCCGCGGAAGCTTCCGCGGAAGCTTTTTCCGCTTCCGTGGAAGCTTCTTCTGCTTCCGCGGAAGCTTCCATCGCTTCCGCGGAAGCTTCCGTGGAAGCGACGGAAGCTTCCACGGAAGCAGAAAAAGCTTCCACGGAAGCTTCCGCGGAAGTCTACACAAAAACCAAATAGTGGACTAGACCGTGCATGCACATCACCTCTACCGTACGTAGCATACGTCTTTGGAGGGCCATAGACTATGTTTGTATAATAGGTGCGAAGTTTCAGCGTTCTGTGGTACGATAAGAAAAACACTTACTGGTACTACTTCTGGATCCCCAGAAATTGGACCCGCGTGTTCCATTACTCACACGGGTCAACCCATAATATGCTCGGCCCGTTCCACGGGGGAGACGTCGACCCGTGTATGCGGTCCGTTCCAGGAGGGAGGAGTGTTTTCAAGGCTTAGATTGGGTAGTACCACCAGTAGCCCACCGGACTAAGACTCTTAAAGATCTGAAACTACAAAGGACGGCGTGATGGGCTACTTACTGATGATGATGATGATGTCCACAATATTTATGACGGACTGAACCAGCCCGCATGCTCATCTACTGTGTGTGCCAATATATAAGGCATGACCCTGATAAAAAGGGCTCGTGCCTGGTACACACTTATTACGTGCAGTGTCGCACATAATATACACACGTAGAACGCACAACTTCGCAAAAGTGTTTTCAGACATTTTATATCTGTCTGGGATCACAGCAAGCGTCTCGCCCTATCACCCCGTCCTTCGTGCTACTCCAGAGGTGTACCCTCCTTCGAGGCCAGAAACCACAGGTGGGTCCGGGAAAGTTAATGCCTCGGTCGTTCGATACTCTGGTTGTTTTTGTTCGTGGTATATGCCTTTGTAGCACCCGCCTCGCCGCACGCAGAACGTCCAAGCCGTATGATGAGTAGCCACGGCGCTCAAGATTCCCCATTACATGCCTTGTTTTCGTTGTCCCGTCGAAAGCGATCGCCAAGGAGGTATCATAGGCGCAGCCGATCAGTCCAAGGCTGGTCTTGTTACGACGTCATTCACAGCAGCAGTGCTGCTGTTGCAGCCTCCGCTTGCTGCTGAACTTTGACTTCCCGGCTTCATTGGTCCCAAGTTCCACGTCAAGTGGTGCTGCAACACCACCACCCCTACCTATATCCATCCGTGATTGTTGTGACCCTTTACTCCGCCTTGCGGCGTACAGTAGTAGACCCCTGCCAATAATGCTGCAGCCGACAATTCAAAATGATGAGCACGTGCGTTGCTACTATCGGTCCCATAGCCCATGTCCAGTTTTCGGTCCCGTAGCAAACCGGCCCCTTATACGATAGCTCAAATGCTCGATGCGGCGCCCTAATGCACCGGTCCCCTAGCTAACATCCCAGACTCGGTCCCCTAATGCACCGGTCCCCTAGGCCCAAAATCTCAGACTCGGTCTCCTGCACCGGTTCCCTATTAATAATGCACCGGTCCCAGGTTCGGTCCCCTAGTGCACCCGTCCCCTAAAACGCGTTACAGCTACCACCGCTGAGAGCGCTCCAACCTTCTTTGAGCTACAATCCTCCAAATGGCTCGTCCCGTACGAGGTCAGCACAGCACAGTTTCGGCGTGATTTATAAGGCAACCCAAACGAACAAAGGGCGTATCGTACTGACTTGTATAGGGGTCACCTCCCATGGGTATTATACTGACTGTCACAAACTTTATTTAGTACTGCCGATGTTGCAAAAATGCCGACTTCTTCGCGTGACGAAACAGAGGCGCGCACCGACCGCAACAGGGAAGGGGACGTCGTGAGCCGTACTGACTGAATGCTTGCAGTAGTAGGGGTCCGGGAATCTGAGCTACATACTACGACGTATCGGTGAGAAGGGGACCTATCGAAGGCAAGGGTCATAAAATGAGATCACCCAAAACAAAACTAAAGCCCCCCCCCCCTGGTGCAAAATGGCGTGCGCACGAAAGAGAACTTCGTAAACAAGCCCAACGAGAGGATCGTTACCACTGTACAGTAGCAACGTACCATTCTAGCGTTTCTCGTCAACTACTACAGCAGCGTGCTACTGCTACGATAGACGTATCGCTTTTTGGCTGTTTTTTTTTCTGAAAGACAAGGCTACTACAAGTAACTACCCCCAAAATTGTCGATTTTTCATTCTTGTGTTGCCATGTTGTTCATTTTGTACTTCGGCCATAGGAGTGTTCATCGAGTTCGTACGATCACTTCCATTTTCCCTCCAAAATCCGTTTTTGGGTGGGGTAGAGATAGAGCTCCTCAAGTGATAAGTGACCACCCTTATAAGGCAAAAAAGATGGTGAACCTCTATATACCGTAGCATGCGTCTGCGGTAGTAGTATGACGGGGGACCATATAGTAAATAGAACCTACGTTTAACACCAAAACCTATATATTTATCTATTTTTACTAACAATATTTGGTCCTATTTTCTACGAGGTCCTCCGTCATCGTGCAAAATAGTATTATGCCACTCTGATCTTGAATATAAAAACTTTTTTATGTTTGCATTGAATTGAAATGGTGCTTATGTTTCGGGTCAGATTGGTAGTTAGCAACCTCTTCTTCGTACGTAGCCCCTGGGCGTGGTAGATATTGGTGAGTTCGAATCCCGGAGGGACAGTCAGTCGTGCCTGGTAAGAGAGGCTTGCTTGCGTGGGCATCATCGATCGGAGGGCACATCCCATATAACGTACGTAGCTACTTGAGGTATGAGTCGAGCGCTGACCTCATCGCGCGTGATCAAAATCAAGGCGTGTACCGCGGCGCGCGTGGGGGGGGGCTGCTTTGCCGCTTTGAGGTCCCGGATCTGAGCTATGAACTACGGTAACACGATGCATGAAGCGGCAAAGTTCAACCCTTATGTAACTGCACTCACTTTTGTTTGGCGGGGGGGGGGGGGGGGGGGGGCTTTCTGAGTTTGCGTTGGCATATGTGTGTTGAAGTTAAAGGGGCAATACAAAAAGGGTGGGGTGAGCAAGCTGATGATTGATGATGTCTTTGAGACCAACGAGTACGGGCTTTTTATGTATACTGGTAGGTTGTTATGGTAAACACGCTGCTGGCGAAGTGTACATCAGAGGGGCAGGCATAAAATCCATCGATTGTTGCACGTGTGACAAATCGGCGGTACGAAGCCGTCCCCACTTCAACCAATAATATACTGTTAAGAAATACCTGGTAGGCAACAGCAGCCTATTGTCGTGATCAATGTTCAGAGCAGCAGGTACAGTGGTACAGCAGTCTAAGGCCTTCATGTTCAGTGGAGACTGCCCTGGTACGATCGTACTGGTAGTGCGTGGTATTAGCAGTGTCGCGCGAGTGGTTGTACTTCGCAATGAGAAATCGCTCTCGTGTTTGTACGTACGTACGCGTGCTTGCTTGCTTGCCAGGAAGAAGGCGGAACGTCATACAGGCTGGTTCAAGCAAATCGCCCCCAAATCATGTCAGCCACGAATGGATGCCGCATGCCATAAATAGCTATACTCAAATGTCATATATATACAGTGGGTACCCCTATTTAAGAGACTTAAGAGAGGTGTGGTCCAGGCCAAAAACAGCTCTCTTAACTAGCTTTTCTCTCTTATCCACAGTGAGAAATATATTGGTTTAGTGTCGTAGACGGGTCCAGCCGATTCGGTCTCTCTTAACTGTACTATTCTGAAAAAAGTTGCTCGATAAGAACGACCCTAAGTCGGGGTACCCACTGTATATATATTAATAATGATGTAGGAGGTATACTGATGTAGGAGGTACTGTACGTAAATGTTCGACCAGCAGATGGCAGCATGGTAAAACATGAAACGAGAGTTCGTATATATCAACGTGAACAATGTTTATTATTATCTTTGTTTATTGTTATTAGTTTCCTTCTTCGTCTACACAATAAACGCTTTGTCCGCACTCCTCGGCTTTAGATGAAGATGCAGCAGTGCAGTTTGTTGCTTCTGTCTTTTTTGCTGCTGCAGCTGCTGCTGTGCATTATGTTGACGCTGTGCTGCTGGCGAGGTAACCCGTTTCTCTTGCGTCGCCTTTACTATATTAAGACCACTCCGTAGGAAAGCCTTGTATATATATATATATTTAGGATCATCCTGACCTCTAATAACAGTATAGTAGTGAAAGAGGGTGATCTTGAAACGCATGCTGAGATAGAGGTGCACCATGTATGTGTTTTCTGAGCTTCTACCTTAAGGAGCTCCATATATATATGTCACCGAAACATGGATTTTGGAGGAAAACAAAAGTACTACGATATGTACATACCCGATGAACAACCCCACCCATGGTCTCATATAGTAAGTAAAATATGAAAAATGTTGTTTTGGGACACAAGAATGAAAGTCCGACGGTTTTGGGTTAAGGGGCCCGACTATATATTCAGAAAGCGTTTCAGGCAAATAACGGTATACAGAAAACGTTTCTGCCAAATAACGGTATATAAATCCAAAGATCCGGCCAGACCGGATCTGAGGGCGTTAGAGGCCCGCTGAACGTTGACCTCTCCCCTCAAGCTGACTCGATGTTCCTCCACTCTAAAAGCCTGATCAAGGTGTGTCTCGATGAGACCCTTGCAGTGCCAGAACTATAATAGTAGACCCGCTGTGCAGCAGCGGTAGCATTCTCCTTGCTATATTATAAGAAAGAACTCTGCTCGGTTACGTCGACCGCAACGACGGCTACAAGGGACCATCGCTCCGGGACCTCTCCAAGGCGACTTCTACGCGGCAGCAACGACGACGGCGGAGCCTAGTAATTACAGATATATATTTATTCATAAAACGTTTCAGCCAAATAACGGTATACCTCTGTCGTAGCACGCGTCAAGATAGCCACTACAGTAACTGTAGTTTGTTCTGTGTTGTTACGGACCTAGATGACTGGCGCTACGTAGGTGGCCAAACATGCCCCCACCACAACCAAAAGGCCTTAATTTTTCCATTTCTCATATGTATGTCTCGGCGTGCGTTATGTGCAGGTTGCACCTGCAAAAGTTTTGCGCAGGCTGTGTGTGGCAAATTTCATCCTTACCCGTCGACCCAGACCAAGCCAACCCCAGACACACCCCTAACCCGAACCCTAACCCTAACCCTAACCCGAACCCCAGCCCCTTGGGGAGCACGAGGTCGGCAGGGACAGCCACGCGGCTCCGCCGCGTGTTTTGATGGCGTTTTTCCAAAAAAAACATGCGGCCCAAAAGGCCAGTCTCACCCATTAAAACCGGCACCCTGCACAAAAACTTTTGCAGGTGCAACCTGCACATAGTACGCGTCTGTCACAAGTCAGGCGCTTCCGTAGGAAAAGGAATTTTTATATTTTCTTTTTTTCTGAACGAGCCGATTCCAGCTACGACACGCCACCAGGGCATGCAAGTCTGTGTATATGTTTCGCGCAACTATATTTTGTTTTATTCGAAGAAGTGGTTGCGTACTATATACGTGAGGCAGTTACTTTCGACAATCGTTAATAAATAAGGAACACCACCACCAGGCTATTATATTATTGTCGTGATACATGTTCAGTAGCGACTACAGACTACAACAAACAGTGTCAGGTATATACGTAACAAACAGTGTCAGGTATATCTGTATTACTGCATTATTATTGGTATACGTTTGTCAAGTATTAAGGTATAGGATTGGTAGGTTTATGTGAATGGTATGATTGAAATAAGAGGGGCATATATTGTCAGATGGCAAATGGGAAAAACAAATTTAGTAAGTTACGTCGTTGCATTAAAAAATCGCCTACCTGGTATTGTTAGTGTGACTTGAGCTTCGTAGCGTGTGGATGGGTTATTTTTTATATAAGAGGCACACGATATCTATATTATTAAATGATGTTAGTATGTCTGTCTGGAATCATGATGTCGCGATCCAGAGCGCTTCAGCCCCGCCTTGCCCCACAAGTAGGGAGGCTGGGTGCCACAACCAGTGGAATGCCGGGTCTCATGCCCCGCCGAGTCCTGGCCGTCGCGCGCTGAGCATTGCCCCAATCCCAAGGACAGTGAATACGGACGGCAATGTAAGGTCCATTTGGACTCTAAATTTATTCACCAATGGCCCTTATATTTCCGTATATATTGATACATCACAGCACACTGCGAGTACTGTCGTCATGGTCTCGCGAGTCTCGCGATCCAGGGCGTTGCAGTCCCACCTCGCGGCATCGGTAGAGATAATGCGAGACACAATAAGCGGGACACTGCGTCTCGCGTCGCGCCGAGTCCTGGCCGTCGCGTGCTGAGAACTGCCGACAGTCGTGGCTTAGTCGCAATCCCGAGGAAGTCCTGACAGCCATCCAGCCAGCCTAGCTGCTGACTAGTCGTAACAATTATGAATTTACGAAATCGGCAGCTGATAGGCTGACCAAACCCATGCCAGAGGCCGCTGGCTCTTTTTAGAAGATTGGTGCTGGATAGAACCATCGAGGTTCCACCACACCCGGGGAAGATAGGGCCCCCTCCCCGGGTCACGAACCCCTCCTTATCACTACAACTCCGACCAACCGGGGACGAAAACGGCGACCCCCCGGGTCGACACCGTCCCGCACGATGTGGAAACCCCACCCCCATCGGCTGTTAACTGATCGGCTGAGGCTCATGCAGCCAGCGGCACCCGGGGACGATAGGGCCCAATCCCCTGATCGTAAATTATTCCATACATCTACATCTCCAACAACCCGGGGACGAAAAAGGACACCCCCCGGGTCGATACCGTCGCGTAAGGTGTGGAAACCCCAACCCCATTGGCTGACTTAGAGTTATATGGGGCTCATAGAGCCAGCGCGCGGCCAGGATTGTCCACTCGGACAACATTAGGGTCCCGCCGCACCCGGGGACGACAAGGCCCCACCCCCTGTTCAAAATTCCTTCACTACATCGACAAACCCAAAAACCTGGGGAGGAAAATAGAGTTCCCCCGGATCAACCCGCCCCACAAGGTGTGGAAACCCTTCCCCCATAGGCTGATTGCTGATTTGGCTGGGGCTCATGGACAGCGCGCGGTCAGAGTTTCCCCCCGGGACAACATCGAGGTCCCACCGCACCCGGGGACGATATTTTTCCATCCCCGGATCCGGAATCCTTCCATAAATCTACAACACTAACAATCCGGGGACGGAAACGGAGTCTCGCCGTGTCGATACCGCCTCGCAAGGTGTGGAAACCCTACTCCCATCGGCTGATTGCTGACTGGCTGGGGCTCATGGAGCCAGCGCGCGACTGGAGTTGCCCCTCGGGACAACGGTGAGGTCCTTCCATACGTCTACAACTCCAACAGTCAGGCGACACGAACAGAGTCCTCCGGGCCGATACCGCGTCGCAAGGTGGGCCACCCCACCCCCATCGACTCATTGCTGATTTGTCTGGGGCTCATGGAGCCAACCCGCGGCGAGAGTTTCCCCTCGGGGCAACGTCACGGTCCCGCCGCACCCGGGGACGATAGTTTCCTTTCCCCGGATCCGAAATCCTTCCATACATCTACAACTCCAACAATCCGGGGGGACACAAACGGGGTCCCCCCGGGTCGATACCGCCTCGCAAGGTGTGGAAACCCCACCCTCATCAGCTCATTTTTTATTCGGCTGGGGCTCATGGAGCCAGCGCGCGGCGAGAGTTACCTCTCGGGATAATATCGAGGTCCCGCCACACCCGGGGGCGACAGTGTCCCATCCTCGGATCAGAAACGGTTCCATACATCCACAGCTCCAACAACCCGGGGATGGAAACGGACACCCCCCGGGTCGGTCCCGGCCCGTCGGTACCGGCCCGCACGACGGTTCTTACATTTATGTTCAGAGTGGTAAATCACAGCATACGACTACTGCTATACCAGGTACTACATATTGCTATTGGAAATGCAGGGCTAACACCACGGGCGGAGCCGAGGCCGCACCGCTAGTAAAATATAAAATATCGACTATGGGCGATAATGTTTTACTTGATAATGCGTTCGGATGTCTTGTTGGTGCACTCCTTTCTTGGCAGGCGGTAGCTACAGGCAGGTGTGCGCCGGTATTCAATAGTGATTAAACTACCTGGGCGGATGATCGTTATAACCTTTTACCAGTAGTAGCCCAACGGACTAAGACCTTGATAAATGGCGTCGTCGGCAGAACATGGGTTGTAGTGGCCGTGAGTTCGAATCTCACAACCACTATGAAAACGCTTGTTGAAGAAAAGCGAGTTTCCTCATGCCAAAAAACTGAAAATCACTCTTCTTTGGGCCCCCAGAGACTGTTAAGAACTTGGACTAGGCACGTACGGCCCCATGCGAGGACCGAAGACTCCGCAGTTCTGAAGGGGGGGAGAGTGTCATAAGGCTTAGATTGGGTGTTTTTTTTTTTGTTAACATTTTACCAGTAGCCCGACGGACGAATGGCTATAACACTGGCGTTTGGAAATCGAAGAAGATGCCCCATGTTGAGAATTGCCGCTTGCGGGCGAAAGGCAGAAGGAGAGACTCTCGTAGAGGGAGAAAAGCAGAAGGTGTGAGGCAGTGATAGCTTTTTAGTACGACCCTTCACGATCAACCTAGGAGATACATCTATAAGTACGGCCTACTACGCAGGTGTATGAATATGTACCCTGTGGGGCGTGGTACTGAGCGATCCACAATAATAACGTGATTTGGGTTTGGCTCGCAATGCAGCGTCCTCTCTGGCGTCGACGTAGGGATGTAGGATTTTTCCAGAGGGTAGTGGTGAGACTGTGCACAAAACCCTCCTATTTAGGAAACCCGTGACTCGACTCTCGCCTGTCAACGTAAACTTCCGAAGCGTGAAACACGCCTCTTGACCTGCAAAACGTGTGGGTTGCAGCCCGCGGCCTCAAGGGGCAGTAATACGTGAAACAATCGGATAATGAGCAGGCATCTCGATCCGAATCCCAAGAAGATTTTTGCTACGATAGAGGTATATTAATAGCACATTTTCAATGAAAATGTTTCTGAATGACCTACTAAGGGCCCATCTTAACGAAGGCAGCAAAAATTCAAGTTGGAAAAAATAAAATTCAAATTCGCTTTTCATTGGTCAACACACGCACCAGCACCAAATTTTATGCCCCAAGATTCTAATCTTTGGTGCTGGTGCGTGTGTTGACCAATGAAAAGCGGATTTGAATGTATTTTTTTCCAAATTGATTTTTTTCTTCTTCGTTAAAACGGGCCCTAAAGGCTCCTTAACCCACAATCGGGGTAATTTGATTGTTTTGTAGCATTTTTTTTTCCATTTTACATTGAGGTCATGGGATTGTCTATCGGGTACGAGCACTTTTAGTTCCCTCTAAAACTAGTTTTTGACTTGCTATTAGTATAGAGATCCTCAAGTGAGCAGCCTCAGAAAACTCTGTAACATGGTGCCCACCTCTACCGTAGTATGCGTCAGAATTCCATGTAGTACGTGTACTGTAGTATCAAGAACATGCCGTCCGCCCCGCTGGATTGCGCAAGACTTCAATGAGGGACACTGAAGCACAGCACCAACCACAAGTGCCACCAAAGCTTCGTCCATATCTGGTGGACCTGGGTAATATGATAGAGGTCAAACGTTCGATCGCACGTGTACTCGCAAAATTAAAATTGTATATTTCCCACGCTCGTAGAAGCAGTACTGTTGTTTGCGGCTCTACTGTCCACCCAGCAAGCTCATGTATTCTGTAACCACGGTCGAGGTGTTAGGGAAGTGGACTACCTAGATGTGATGACACCATCATCGTAATAATCATCACCATGATCATCATCGTAAACATCACCATCATGATGATCATCATCATCACCATCATCATCATCATCATCATCATCATCATCACCATCATCCTCATCATCCTCATCATCATCATTATCACCATCATCATTATCACCACCACCACCACCATTATCATCACCATCAGCATGACCACCATCATCACCATGATCATCATCATCACCATGACCATCATCATTTTGTGCCGTCTCAAAGGCGTCACGTTGGCCGCCACAGGCTGAGATCCCCCCAGTCATATATCAAAAACCACTTTCGGTCGGTCCCATCACGGTTTGTGTTTTATTCGCGGTTGTTGCATGCGAGAATTGCGACGACGCCTCGGGGTCATCCTCCACGCTTGACCCATGCTACCACAATATACGGCCGCAAACTCTTACATCACATATACTGCGCTAGATCTGGAAATAGACCAACACAAAATAGAGTGGAAGTGATATCCTAAGCCCTCGTCGTAATTTTCGAGTCCAACGAGTCACACCAATCAATGTTGCCGGTCGTGCTGCACAAACAAAGAGGCGTCTGAATATACCGTGGGTGGCCCTCTGCCCCCCCCCCCCCCTATAAATATATTATATATGTATAGGTTGGGTTGGCGTCGGTTAGCGACGACGCTGTAAAATACGCTTTTCACTGCGTGAGCTAGACAACCAGGGTACCGTTTTTTTCTTTTTTTTGGCGGTCACCAAAGCTGGCGGTCGAGTTAGATCATTTGTGCGGGGTGGAGAACCTTTGCTCCGCACAAGGGAAGCGATCGTATCACGTAGTGTGTATATGGTAAGGCACCGAGGAGTTGACATGTCTCCCGTGTCAAGTGGGCCACACCAGAAATTAAATTAACTATTGAAGCTGTCGTCCATAGCAAGTCCGCCTCAGAGGCGGTTCTTAGCAGGATGCAGCTCACCCTCCATGCGACTCGCTCAATACCTCACGGCGCTTCGCGCTTGGTGCAAGCAATGTTGCCTGGATTGGTGAAAACCCAACGTGCTCCGTCCCGGATTGTAGGGATGCGAGGGTCTATGGTCATACACTACGGCCGTGCACGACATGAGTACCCCCCCCCCCCCCGAAAGGGATGCGTGGTTAATGGTAATGACCAAGGCAAGCAACAAATGAGTTCGTCCCCCCCGCCCCCCTTTGTTTGTGTCGTTTTGGTTTTGATGGTCACCGTACTGGCGATCGAAATTTGACAATGTGTGCAGGGTGAAGAACCTACACTCCACACAAGGGTAACGATCGTGTCACGTAGTGCGTATATGGTGGACCACCCACGAGGCATTTACGTATTAATAGTATACTTTTCGCTGTCTCTGGAAGTGGCTACGCCGGAAAACAAAACAGTTAATTCGACGCCGTCATCGATATGCAAGAAAGTTCGCCTCATAAGCAGTTCTTATAGCACAGTAGGATGAGGCTCGCCTTGCATGCGACTCGCCGAACATCTCACGGCGCTTCGCCCTTGGTGCAAGCAATCAAATATCTCCCTGATCGGCGAAAATCCGTCGTGCTCTCTCCCGGCGTTGTATGGCCGCGAGGGTCTATGGTCACGCGTATACGGCCATGCACGACATGCGGCTTATACCCCCCGGTTCCTACCACCGCCTGTTCGCAGGTGTGTGGAGGAGAGTACGTCCATGTGGGCATGTACACCATGCTCCAGGGTGAAGATGCCAAGCTGGAAGGCGTGCCCAGGATCGCTAAGGCCAGCTTAATGTGCACGCAAGAGCTCCTCTCTCGGTGCTTCCCCAGCGGCGACGGCCCCGCTCCCGACAAGTGCACCCTCATGGACCTGGGCTCTGGGTACGGAGGGACGGCGCGGGTGGCCGCCAAAGAATTCGGCTGCAAGGTGCGGGGACCCCTCTCGTGTATTGCGTTCGAATCTCGCTTCGTTTGGCAGCAGCGACACGAAAAAAAGTTCGCGATATCTAGCCCCGCCGCTCAAGTGATTGCACTCCTTGTGGCACAAAACCGTACGTAGGGACTAGGAGGCGAAGGAAGGGAGAGGGTAAGGGAGGGCGACAGCAACAACAGTAGACATGTACAGGCTAGTTCGAGCTTAATGCCCCAAAATTGGTAAAGCGTCGGAACTTCTCGCCGTTTTTCAGGAGATGTATCCTGATGTGTTTCACATCTGTGTCGTGAGTCCCCCCTGCCAACCCAATAACGAAAGGTGTTTTTGTGGTTTGTTTTCGACAGATAGTTTGTCGTTCTTCTTTTGTTTTCGACATTTGGACTTACAGGGGATTCCAAAGTTCCGGCGAATAAAAAAACCCTCCGTTAACGGGTCGGCACGGGCTCATAGAACATTGTTCAAAACGTCAGGATCTAACTCCAATAAATGGCGTAAACTGAGCCTCCTTCATGCGATAACAGCAGTGCAATTTTAACAGCGTTGCCTCGTAAATACTTGGTTTCAGTATGGGGCCAACCTTGAGCGTGAAATATCCTACGCAGTCAGTTCTTCGAAGATTTGCGGGAAACTGTATACAGGCATGCCTTCGAGTACCTGAAACTGCCGCGCTCAGAAAGTAATGTGAAAAAAAATGTATTCCTACGGAAGCACTTGACTAGTACTTCGTATGACCTTTCGTGAAGGCCTGTGGTTGGTCGAGACGTATTTCCGTCGCTATCGCCAGCCTTAGTTCCTTAACAAAACAAGCTGGTTATGCCACCGTCTTCCTCTGTTCCTGGACGTTAGTACTATGCCAAATACGTGGCGTTTAGAGCAGATATTTCAAGCGACATTCGTTGCGGTTTAACGACATCGGTCAGCTTGAACCAGCCCGTGTACGGAGAGTAATCCCCCCCCCAAGCAGTCTTGGCGTCAACAGACGAAACTGTAATATTTCGGTACCCCCTTCCCCTTCTACATACGTACACGTCTCAGCCTAACATTGGAGTTGGGTTGTTACCATCAGCACCTTGTCTCTGCTGTACCCAACCGGATCGAGCGAACTACCTCGAGGTTTGTAGTGCCGGCTTGGCGCCACTCTTAAGCATGTCTTCCCCTCTTACATATGTCGGGTACCTCCCGGTAGCCCCAAGCAGGAGACTCGTGGAAACCCAAGAACACTCCCCAACAATAAACCGCTAACGCCAACTTCTTAAACCAAACCCCATGCGCACACTTCCCCAAGGTGGTGTGTGCTAAGAGAGAGAACGGAATCAACGCCGCCCTGACCAAGGCCGCCGGGCTAGGAGACAAAGTCACCATCCCCGGGGAGAAGTCGTTCTTTGACACGGGCGTGCCGGACTCCAGCTGCGACGTGGTCTGCTCCCAGGACGCGCTGCTGCACGCGGGGTCGGAGCGACACAGGGCGCTGGCGGAGGCGGCGCGCGTGCTGAAGCCGGGAGGTAAACTGGTGTTTACGGATATCATGCAGTCAGAGGAGGCCGGGGCCAAGGACTTGCAAGAGGTGAAGGTTAGGGGAACCAAGAGTAGAGGGAGTGGGCGGATGGTCGGGCGGGCGGATGAGGGGGGGGAGGGACGTTGGCAACCGGTGGGATCAAGAACTGGAACCACAAGGCGTCGTGTGTTTGTGCATTCCAGCCCAACTATCTTGGTCGATGTTGGGCCATATTTCACAAGACCAAGGTTGATATATTTTTACTATTGTCGGACTTCAGCGACTGCCTTTGACCCATCGATCCCTCTGGAAGGAAACGAAGTAGACGCACCTTCTCGCCGAGATGAGGGTTAATTTATTCATGATCGAATGAATGTTTTCAGCCCAAACTTGTGTGGGTGCTTCGCAACCTTTGGCGTGGTGTTTCGACGCATGCTACGATAGAGGTGCACCATGTTTTTTCTGAGCTCCTCACTTGAGGAGCGTTTTACCTCACCGAAAATATGATTTTGGAGAAAAATAAAAGTGCTGTCGGATGTGAAATCTCATGACCGAAATATGCGCTGAAACAGAATTCGTCACATAAATGAAAGTCCGACGAATTTGGGTTAAGGAGCCCGATCGTTCAAAAAACGATTCAGCCAAAAAGTGCTACCTCTACCGTAGCACGCGTCTTTTCCTCGCTTCTGAAAAGTGTCGGAGGGAAAATGGTGTGTTGGCGGTAATATTTGCGTGGGGATGTTTTCTCCTTGAATTGGATGCGATGCGCCAATTCAACCCAGCGGGAACAGATAAGCCCGCGGTCAACTAGCTACCATATCCCCATCCTTCCATCCTTCCTCTACCAAGAACCCGTGCACCATGCAAACTCAAACCACAATTCGAAACTTGCTACTTCGCGCGTTTCCGTACGCTATTGCACGCGAGGAGTCGTTGCGCTAGCCTGTTTCTCGCCCCTCTGCTAACGTGTGATTCGGGGAAGCCCTGCCAGCTCACGTTTTCGACAGCCTCATCACCCCTATCTCCAACCGTAACATAGAGCTCGGGGCTTTCTGCCACACGCCATGACTCTACCGCGCGATTCCTTGCTGTTCGGAAGGTGTACCAGTGCTTCCATCTGGACGACATGGCAACACCGACGTCCTACGAGCGATGGGGCAAGGACACCGGCCTCGAGTCCATCGAGTTCGTCGACCGGACCAACAACTTCGAGACCCACTACTTGTCGGTAACAACACTCCTCCACGCTGTGTATGGTTACGACGACAGCCACGCTGACGAACGACAGTTCACCGCAGGTTCCCCTTAGATTTTACGAACACAATCCGGCCAGCTTTGACGTTAGGGCAGGCACTAACGTAGAACGTGGTTCACACTGACTGGTTCGTTCAAGGACTGGTGCTACGGTAGGGGGGTCGCTTTGAAGTCCATTATTTTCAGCGGATGAGAGCCACTCCGCCGAGTGACCACCATATATCTTCGCGATTTTTTAAGTTTTAGCGCTTTAAGTTTTCGAGTTATGCACCACCATGGCATGCTTGCTACTCTGCGACAACAAAATATCCCTGCGTCCAGTTTTTAGTGAGGTACAGAGCCTCCACTCGCCCGAGTGGAGTAAACGTGGTAATGAAAATCAGGCTTCCCCCCCTACCGTAGCACCAGTCCAAGAGCGTTGAAATTCCACTCCCGTTCCGTCCACGGCATCATTCCCGCAGTCTCAAGGCCACACAGAAGATTGGCGCACCTCCAACCCCCGTCCACCCTTCCCTCCCCCCCCGCCCTTCAGCGCGTGCCTCTTTCTCCTGCCCCCCTTGCCTTGTGCAGACGCGGCGGACTCGAATCGGCAATCGATTGAGTGCACAGCCCCTTTTCAAGGGTCATAGATCCATGTCTTTAGTTTGTTCCAAACCGATCGTCACGTGAGCTCCCCATTATTCCACATCCGTAGACGCGCTGCTGAAAACTTAGGAGGGTGTTCGTCCTTCGTGCTATCGACCTCACCGAAACCGTCTCTGACGTTCGGCTGATGGCGCTATTTACGGGGAGTGCCGACCAAACCCCTTTTGAGGTCCTAAAGACATCCTTCCCGATCGTTTTTCGGCCCCAAAATATCATTGTTTCCGTCACGAGTCGACATTTACCCTGTGGGGGGCTATATTCGTCATTCATTCCTTTTTGAAGCGCTGGAGGTCCTCAAAGCCGGCAATCCCTTAACTGTGTCTCCGATGCTGAAAATGAGCTTTCCCTCCACATTTAACGGCGGCCTCCTGAGCTTGTTTCTAGTCTAATCCCAAGTGTTTGGTCGCCAAAATCGGACTAACATGGCCAAAAGGGTTAACACCCTCTCCTCCCTCAAAACCCGTACCGGCAACGCCTTTACACCACCGGAAGGTCCACGAGGTACTCACGTCTCTTCGTGGTGACCTGGAGGGCGTGGACGAGCAGTTCGTGGACGATACAGTGAAGGGTCTGGAGTTCTTGAACTCGGCGGTGGGGCGCGGCCTCATCCGCTGGGGCTTTATAGTGCTGCAGAAGTCGGTGGGCAGGCGAAGACGTCGTGCTGCCGGCGTTTGTTGTGCCTGTAACGTTACTGCTGCTGGTGTTGTGTGAAATGCTTGCGTATCTCGTTGGGGCTCGGAACCTTGGCCGAATGCTTGACTGAACCGAATGCGTGCGAGCTCAACGAAGGCAGGAAGCACCTCATGGCAGAGTGGGCGCACTGAAGCATGGTCAGATAAAAAAACAATACGCCGTGCATCGAAGCAGGGGAGTGTTCGGTACTTTGGGTGTCGCTCCTAGCACCTGTTTCCATGTACTGAGGGTGCTAGGGACCCCCGTGTCACTCAGGCTATTATAGAAGGCGTGCTTGAACGCTGTGTCGTCGTACAGTACGGCAGAGCTCGCTATAATGCGTACCTGCCGCGGGGAACCTCTCCCTTGGTGTTCGGCTCCTTGGGAGGTCCCCCCCCCTCCCCCCTACTTCTGATAAACACCGCCGGTAAGCCTAGTACGCCAATAACGCACGACGCTGCTGGAGGGGTGCAAAATGCGCTGCTCTGTGCTTTGTTTCTCTCTTGTCGTTGCGCAGGCCACGTGCTCCGAGAAGGATAACGTTGATGCCCTCACCGCGACTGCGCAGGGCTACTACAACTCTGACAACACTTTCAACTTCTACCGCCAGGCGAGAGCTGCAAGGATATATCTTATACTGCGCCCCTACAGGGCTGACATTGTCTCCGTCTTGCCAGCTTTGGTTATGGTGGGAGCGTTTCGTATGTAGGCAGAAAAAACAGATCGGAAGCTCGACTACTACGGCAGTCCGTGTATACTCATAGCAGTGGTGGCGATCAGATCAAACTTGCGCGTGTAGTACGCCATCTTTGCCATCGCCGACCAGCAGTCATGCCAAGAACGGTAGCAGGCCGCGATGGAGTCCCTGTCCCTGTCCCGTCGAGTCAGAGATATCGTGTCGCCATGTAGTCGGTACAAGAACTAACGGCATCATTCGGTCGACGCAAAGTGCGTTACTCCTGTGCTGTACACGACAATACAGGGGGTGGGCCGTCGATCATGAATGTATCCACTCCAGCACTACGAAGAGGACAATACTAACCCGGGCCACTCGCCTCTCACGTGACATCGCCTTTTTACATACGAAACCCACAGACGTGGGTAGGAGAGTGCATGCACGTGGGGTTGTACAACATCCTCCAGGGGGAAGACGCCAATCTGGAAGGAATGCCCAGGATCGCTAAGGCCAGCTTCCTGTGCATGAAGGGGCTTCTCTCTCGGTGTTTTCCCGAGCCCCTTCCCGACACTGGTACCCTCATGGAGCTGGGATGTGGGTATGGAGGCATGGCGCGGGCTGCCGCAAAGGAGTTCGGCTGCAAGGTGCGCGGATTGTCTCGTGCACCATGCCCATTTCTTATCGCCGATTTTGGCGCTTCTTCGTGTAAGAGGGGCTGGAGGAGGACTAACTTTTGCTAGGGATTTCAATGTCTCTTTTTCTTCGGCTATGTGCGGCGATATATGGGGAACGAAGGGTGGAAAAACAGGGCGGCAGAGAGAGAGACCGGGGGGGGGAAAGAGTTCAACTACTCGCAGAAACGTCCTCGCGTTGAATAGGCCAACCAGGAAAACCCCTCTATCTCACCACGTTCGTACACATTGAAGGTGGTTTACATCAACATTACCAATAAAGAGAACTGCGTAAACGCCGCCCTGACCAAGGCCGCCGGGCTACAGGACAAAATCACCATCCCCGGGGAGAAGTCTTTCTTCGAAACAGGCTTGCCGGACTCCAGCTGTGACGCCGCCTGCTCCCAAGACGCGCTGCTGCACGGAGGGAATGAAAGGCACAGGGCAATGGCGGAGGTGGCGCGTGTACTGAAGCCGGGGGGGAGGATGGTGTTCACGGACATCATGCAATCGGAGGAGGCCGAGGCCGAGGACTTGCACGACGTGAGGAAGGCGGTGACAGGAGCGGATGAAATACCAGATTTCCTTGGTGAGAAAAATTGGAACCAAAATGTGTATCCTAGGGGGGGGGGAGGGGGTGATATCGATCCATCCCCGTTTTGTTTCACCTCTCCTCGCAGCCCATGGCATATTGAAGTATATTGAAGCAACTTTACGGAGTTTCGTGAGATGCAAGTCATGCGTAATCACCGCATATTGAAAATACCTTATATTTAGATATTCTTGAAGCTACCTTACATTTACTGACATAATAGGTTAGTTTGGCGTCGGTTGGAGACGCCACTATACAATACGCCTCTCACTGCGTGAGATCGACAACCAAAGTACCGTTTTTTGTTTCGTTTTGTTTTCTCGGCGGTCACCGCGCGACTGGCGGTCGAGTTAGACCCATTTTGCGGGGTAGAGAACCTCAACTCCGCACAAGGGGAATTATCGTATCACGTAGTGTGTACCTGGTATATGGTAAGGCACCCACGAGGCAGTTACATAGTATACCCGTTGCCCTCTCTGGACGTGACCACGCAAGCAAACAATTGATTCGAAGCTGGCACCCATTGCAAGTCGTAGTAGGATGCAGCTCACCCTCCATACGACTCGCCCAACGCCTAACGGCGCGCTTGGTGCAAGCAATGTCTGCCTGGTCGGTGAAAACCTCACGTTGCTCCGTACCGGGATTGTAGGGATGCGAGAGTCTATAATCATACAACTACGGTCATGTATGACATGCGGCTGATGAGTGCACCCCCCCTCCCCGTAGTGAGCGCCCAACTGTTGGAGGTGTCTCTATTAGGAGTGAGGACGGTGCTCCGTCTCGAAAGGGATGCGTGGTCAAAGGCCAAATGACTAAGACAAGCAACAAACAAGTCCCCCCCCCCCCTCACAGCGCTTCGCGCTTGGTGCTAGCAATGTATTTCTGGTCGGTGAAAACCCGACATGCTCCGTCCCGGCATTATAGGGATGGGAGAGTCTATGGCCATATGACTACGGCCATGCATGAAAATGAAGTACACCCCCCCTCCCCCCACCCGCTCCTCAACACGTATTTTCAGATTGTTGATCACCAAACATGCCTCCATCGCGCAACATTATCTCGTTCGGAAGGTGTACCAGCGCGTCCACGTGGACTGCCTGGCCACGGTGAAGTCCTACCGGCAACGGGGTGAGGACTGCAGCCTCGACCATGTCGAGTTCGTCGAGCTGACCGAAAATCTCGAGGTCCACTACGGTTCGGTGAGGTTTCCCTTAGACGGTTCTGTTTCTTGCGATGGTGGCAGCCACGATGCCGGATATGTACAGTAGGGATGTGTAAACATATTTCCCGTGTCTCGGTAGACACAACCCCGCTGGCGTAGACCCGACGGAAGGCACATGCAAGTGAACACGTAGCGAAGCGGAATACACGGGTTGGCACTGATTGGATTATTCAAACGCGTTGAAATGCGACATACCCGCCTAACTTTTCCCAGTTTATCTGGCCTAGGCTCCACGCCGAAGGTGGGCGCATTGTCCCAGCCCCACAATTACACAATACCCAAACGCATGCTACCTGTACGGTAGAGGTGTACCCTATTTGTTTTGAGGCGTTTCCCTTGAGAAGCCGTAAACCTCACCCAAAAACTGATTCTGGAGGAAAGCAAAATCGCTGACTGATGAACAATCTCATGGCCTTAAGTACCAAACAAAAAATATTACCAACACAATAATGAAATTTCGACAATAAAAAAGCTCTATCTCTATCGTAGCACGCCTCCCCAGTCCGCGACCCCCTCTTGTTTTCCGTAACACTTGTGACAAACTCTACGCGTTCCATGCAATGTCGAACGCAAGCTGGCGAGGATACCTCCTTTTTTGTTTCGCTATCTCGTTGCGAATAAGATTCCAAGCGTTTCGATTTTCTAAGCACACGCGCGGGCCGCGTTTGTCCCATTTTTCTCCGCCGACACAACGTAGCTTCGGTTCTGCCGTTTCACCCGACCCCCCCTTTCCCACCCTGCGATCGCGCTACGTAGGGAGATTCCGCCAACCAAACGCCAGCCATGGTGACGTACCGCCAGTTAAAATATGTTGCGGAGGCAAAGCCCCCCCCGCCAGTCAAGCCATGGTCGCGAAGAGCTTGCTCCTTTCCACCAGTGTTCAATTGGCGGCGGATCCTATCACCGATGGCTTCGCGCCCATACCGCAACTTTCTTCGCTTACCCCCAAAGACCAATTGGTGGCCTTGTTTTTGCACCCGCAGGCCCGTGAGATGCTCGTGTCCCGTCGTGGTGACCTGGAGGGCATGGACGATCAGTTTATGGACGACACGGTGAAGAGCCTGAACACGTGAACGTCAGCGGCAGACCGCGGCCTCATCCGCTGGGGCTACATGGTGTTTCAGAAGTCTGTGGGGACGCGAAATTGGCTTGACACTGGGCCTATCGTGCTTGGAAGGCGATCGCGTCGTGACAGTAAGGGACCCCTTAGTTCTACCCGGACATGCCACAACGGCATCGAACGAAACCATCCGAGAAACACGTGTGATGTACGCGCGGGCAGTTTAACTTTCTTGTTGGGCCGCCTCAAGCGTGAAAGTATCGCACCTGGATCGAGTGATGTCGGGTCCGTCCACTCAATCAAGTGAATTGTCCTTCGTTCCGCGTTTCTGTTTTTTTTTTTCCCTATCAACGTCAAGCAACTCGTTCGTTCGCGCGCCCGTGCTGATTGTCCTTCGCCGCTCTGCCGTTTGGTGCAAGAACATGAAGCTCTGAACCGTCCGCTGGTACCAACAATTCACCGGACGGGTTTCAAGATGGGGCCATCATTGGGGGAGAGGGGACTTGAGAGCGACACATGACGCATTTTACATCGCATCTAGGATGACCTGCCGCAACTTGCTGCTGTTCGGAGACGAATCTGGCCAAGACATGAAGGCTGGTAAATAAAGAGAGGGGGTGGGGGTGGGGGGGTAGGGGATCCATTGAATGCATCACGGAGAAAGCACCTCGGTCTTGCGACCGTATCCACAAGGGTGGCTTTTACAAAATTGACCCCATGCTGCAAAGCGATCAAGGGGCCCGACAACATCAGGCGGCAGAAAAAATATCCGCTTGGGCACATACCATCGCCACGAGCCACAGGGGTTAGAAGGCTTCCGCGTCAACTACGAGCAGGGGGGAGGGAGAGGTTGTAAATGTACGTGCGCTTCATGAAACCCTCACGCAGTGCATGGGCACGCGGGAGTACTTTATTGAACAATATGGCACTGGGCGTTCCGTAGGAGCCCGACAAAGAAAGCGCGCACGCAGAGGGGAGGGGGGTGTACTCATGTCATCCATGACCGTAATCGTATGGCCATGGACCCTCGCCTCTCTACAACGCTGGGACGGGAGGCATGTCGTGTTTTCACCAAACCAGGCAGACATTGCTTGCACCAAGCGCGATTCGATGCAAGGTGTTGGTCATGTCGCGTGAAGGGCGAGCTGCATCCTACTACAGTAAAAACCGCTTGTAAGGCGGACTTGCATATCGATGGTAACTTCGAAATAATTGATTTGTTTCGGACGGGGGGGGGGGTGAAGGGAGGGCGAGGAAGACCCGTAGTGTGTGTGGTCCTCGTGACTGAGGACGTGCGGGGAAACCAGTAAAAGCGTTATGCGATAAACTCAGCGGGATTGCCTGCCTGTTACACCTACCTGGGAGAAGTCGGAACGCTGCTATATATCGCGTTTGCCTTGTCGTTTATATCGTTTGCATTGAATGCGTTCTTGGTCTTACTTATGCGAGAAATACGGAGAATCGCCTCTGGTAGCAGACGGGAGGAGGGGCGGGGGAGGTCCCGTTCACGCGACCGAGAGAGACCCAAAGACCCAAAGGCGTCTGTCTGTAACCAACCCCCTCCCCAACACAGGGTATTCATTCATGGTGAAAGTACGTGGGAACGCTGGGAATGTTAGGAGGGGAGCTCTGTTTCTGTGTATGGTGAGATCGAGGAGACAAGAGAGGGGAGGGGAAAGAATGAGTACGTAAAGTCGTTGCTCAACGCGCAGACGTGGTATCTACTTGCCGAGTAAACTATGTGCAGGGTCTGATAGGGGGGAGAGGGGGGGCATCATTAGTGCGTACAGAGGCCTTTAGCGGGCGGGGTATCAAGTTTAGAGTATAACACCAAGACGAAGACCGGGGTGCACGCTGTTCGCGGTACGCATAGGTCGTCCCGGCCTCCTCTCCTAGCAAGCGCTCAAACGCTGGACGTCTGTCCTCTCGGTGTGCAGGCAGTCGCCGGAAGGGGGCATCGCCAGCACATGTTGATCTTTATGAAGCCGATGATATATTGTTGTGGACAGTGCAGCTTCCGAAGCACATCAAATGGCTGTCGCTGGTACCCAGTGTGGCCGGAGGTGTGCGCAACGATCAGTCGTTTTGCAGGGTGGAGGCTGGCTCCCCCTACGCCGTGGCGGGGACGGTGGTTGGTACAAGGAATACGCACCAAGGCCGTGTGCAAGCAGCGGCCCATATCGGGCAAGGGGGGTAGAGGCGGTCGGGACGTGCACGTTGGCCGGGGAGTGACATACATGTCTGTGTTCTCTAGCGGGCGCACATCATGCAGGTGCGGACGGTCCAGCACGGCCACGATCGACAACCACAAGGTCGACAACCCGTGCAAATCCCCCGGGTCGGAACTCTGTCCAAACTGCCAGTGGTGGCGGGCGGGATACTTCCCGTTCGTGTCTTTCTTGGGCCTTTACAGTGTGTTCGAAGCTGTGACAATGTAGGTCACCGTAGGGCGGCGTGCATCATTCCGGTCGTACCGGAGTAAGGGAGTCCCTCGCGGTAGAGACATAGTCGGGTGCCTGCACAGAGGCTAGCCGTATGAAGTGATAAGGGCAGTCCCGCCGTCGTATGCAGCAGACAGCGATGAGAAGAGTGGCGGCGCGTGTATAGTACGCAACGATAAGGAGAGTGGAAGAGTTTTTATATCGATGGAGGGTGGGTAAGACTGGCAGAGTGGGGATAGAAGTATAAACGGAGCGTGAGACTTGCGTCACGCCTTGTATACTGTACGGGTTTCGCAGTAACAAAACTGTCTGCACCTGACTACGCGGGCCCATCCGGTGGAAACATTGGCCACCAGCATACACACAATCGTAATCGGCATTGGACTCACGGGTAAAATAGTTTGCGCCCAACGCCTGTTCGCATGGAAAGAAGCCGACGCCCCCAACACACACGATACTGAGGCAGACCGATTCGCAAACACTCCTGTGCTTACGAACGGAACGAAACGAGGACAACCGGCTGGGTTCAGTATCCACATATTCACAATGCCTTCGCACACGTATGACATATCCTGGTAGCATTATACATATATCTAAGAAGTCGCACCGCGATAGGATGTTCCCACCACTCAAGCATAGAAGGTCAGGTCGTAGTATTAACTGCATTGGTTGGAGTACCGGTAGGCATGGCTAGACAGCCGGGAGTTGTGTGCTGTGCGCGCCCTCGCGTCCGTTATGATCTTCGACGCTCCCTTTGTTCCCAGTTGCATCACCTCAAAGCTCGATACACGCCAATAAGCTGATGTCGCCTGTTTCTTAACATCCCCCCTTAATGGAAGTCGCGTTGCAAATATAGCCAATGTTGCACACAAAGGCCAGTACAATCGCTACAATCGTTACCCTGTCGATTCTTGGAAAACTAACCGTGGGATCGTCGCCTCACTTAAAGTGTGTGCAGTGAAATGACATTGCAACTTTTTTTCCATTTGCACCGTTGAGTTTCTCAACTCAATCGCATGCATGCAAATACAGGGACTACCAAGTTACATTGAACCGAAAAAACAAAAACGTCAAACAGCAATATTGACCCCTTTAAATATATGCAAGTATGCGTTGAAACCATCATCTTTGGGAAGGAAACGCACGGGTTCAAAGTCTGCCGTGAAGTGCACTGATCTCGAAAACAGAGCACCAGGTAAGCAGCTCCTATGACACCGCCACAACTACACGAATACGCTGACGCCGGTCTAAGAAAAATTCCAAGCCGTGTTGTTGCTGATGATGCTGCTGGCGCTGCTGCCGACGGTGCTGATGTTATAATAGCCGATGAACCTCATCTAGCCGCGGGTCTAGCCTATGTTGCTGATGTAGCTGGTGTTGCAATGTGTCTGGTATTATAGCTGATGATTCTGCTGGTGCTACCGACGGTGCTGATGTTATAATAGCTGATGAACCTCATTTAGTCGCGGGTCTAGCCTATGTTGCTGATGTACAGTAGTAGCTGATGTTGCGAATGTGTCTGATGTTATAGCTGATGATGCTGGTGACGTATAGCTAATGAAGCTGATGCTACCTCAGGTGTGATACGTACGTTGTCCGCGGTCGGCACAGTGTGGATCCTAACCTCGACCAGATTCCAATAATACGCGGTTCTGCTTTTTTCGAGCATTTTTTTATGGGTGCAGTTTATCCCCCGAACGTCAAGCAAGATTCTCGTGTTGTAGTGCGAAGTTTGTTGAATAACTCGCTGGTCTGGCTGACCCAGATTGTGCTGTAGATGCACGGTGCTGGCCATCTGTTTAATGGGATGTTTGGTGCACGCACGGGTGGGTGGGCGGGGACGCCCCCCCTTCGAGTTTCATACGAAGTAGAAAGTGGGCAAAATACAAACAGACCTTCTAAAGCACCGTTTGGGTTGTCAAAAACACATGCTACGTGAGGAATTGTCTTACGTTCTGTGGGCTTTACGTGGTGATTTACGTTCGAAAGATGCTTGTCAAGGTCGTACTGGTTGATGATGCGTGCTTCCGTACGCACATCCGTAACTCATCGGGATAGCAATGGGTTCCAAAGCCCCACTTTCCGTGTACCACAGGCGTCGTCCAATTATGTTTTTCTTTCTTTTTTCAAGTCATGATGGAAACGTATTGTTGTCCGTCCAAAAACTCCAAAAACGACCGCAATTGGCGATACATACAACAGCAGTGGAACGAGTAAACTAGGATATATCTGAGGCGAGCCCAATCGTAAATGCCCCCAGATTAAAATAAGCGCGTTTGTTTGTGCGCGTGGCTCCTACGCTCGGTACTCGTTGCTAGAGCTATACCTGCCTTACGCGTGATCTACCCTGCCACGCGAACAAAAACGTGAAATCGCCACAACGCCAACACCGTCAGGCGACCCCGCCCACTACGTGTCATGTACACCCACCCACCCACTCACCCACCCACCCACTCACCCACCCACCCATCACCTAGCCGTGCTATACTGCCCACCATGCTCGTTCGCGACTGTGGGTTGGTGTGCAACGCTGCTCGGAGGCCTTCTGGATCACTAGCCTACTGCAATACAACGCCATCAGCGAGAACGACGGCAAATCCAGAATAAAACCCACCAACAACAAACAGCTACGTATCGCCCCCCGCCCGTTACCTCTTTCTCTCCCGTCGCCACCTCCCATCCGAAGCGACGAAATAACAACAAAAAGGTCCGACAATTTTCACATGCATCCTCCTCGTGGGAGCAAGAAACAGCAAAAAAGCTGGAAGAAACTGCAAGAAACACAAAATTTGCCACCCGGACAACCATCCGCGAGACGTCTCCATACCGGCTTTCACACACTGCCCCGATCGTTCGGCGATTGGTCATCGCTACGGTACTCGCAAGACACGCACACGCAACGCAGAATCGTTGGTGGATTCCCCTCGCCTCTCCCTCCTCTCCCGCGTGTTCCCGCAAGTAACGTGCAACCCACAGCCTTCCTCTTGTTTTGCCCTTTCGACTTTGATGCTCTTGCACACCCAGACCGGACGCGATGCTGCTCGACCCACGCTACCTTTTACTCCCCCCCTCCCCTACGCCCTCCGTCGACACATTGTACACAAGCTCCCTGTCAAAACATGATTGTGCCTTTGATCGTGGGCATCCCTCTCCTCCCCTATAGCGTGTGGCTGCACGATACGCAACATGCATACGTACCCTACCCCCCTCCTCTCTCTCTTCCCCCTGTCTAGCGCCTGCACGCAATTGACACATTTATCACACACACAATGTACTTGGCCTAAAAAATGGGAAACGCTAGAGTCGACGCTATCAGCAGCGTTCGTATTTCCGCTAAGTTGCAATACATAGCTCGACTGAATCCCATGAATGTCCCTATTCCTAAGACCTGATATAGGCTGACCCGCCCTTCCTTCTCATTCATCGCAGATCACAAACAAACAAAATGGAGCTTACTCCCCACCCCCCCCCCCCGTCCCCTCCCCCTTTCCCTCTTCTCCTCTTCTTTCCCGGCGCTATTATTTTTTGGGCTCCTCCTGCGTAACGCCCCGTACCATATTCTTGCGATAGAGCACTTACTCCCTCCTGCCTACAAATGCGTGAGGGATCCATGAGGAACAACTACCGTCACCAGTCGTACTGTTTCCCCACCACGTTCAACAGAGCTCCCCAGATTTTTCAGCTGTACCCCCCCCCCCACCCCCGGTCCTCCACCGCGACACCACGTGCCTTCTCTTTTGAGGTGGTTCACGGAATACCTACAGTAGATCTAGTTGCTGTGACACGGGCCACAAGCTGGGGAGCGTTTACACCGGTGATGATGCCAAAAAAGGCACCTACACTCCACACCCCTTCCCTGTTTACGTATATACGCGTCTCAAAAAAATTGTTCGCGTACGAAGGAAAAAAACGAGTCGTACATATGGCTCTGAACCGTTCTCGCGTAGAGCTGCCGTGATGGCTCTCAATTGCTATGATACGAGAAAAGGGATTAAGTCGTGTGGCTCTCCAGAGAAAAGGAAACACGTTAATATTTTGTATTTCGGGAGCTTATTGGACCGAGCGTAAACGGGGCTTGAGCCCCAGATGAAAAGAAAGGCGACGTGAGCGGAGTCATGAGTCGCAATCGGAGGCGCCTCCCGCCCCCACCCCTTGTATGTCCCTCGCGGCGCTTGCCAGCTTTTAACGATGCTTGGTCTTGGGAGCCCGTATCAGGCGTTCCGGTGATATCTGTGGACAGCTTTAAGCCTTGGGAGTCTTCGAACGAGGCGATAAGAGAGACGAACAAGAGAACACAGTCGCAAAAAACGATGCAAAAAGAAAAGTCATGCGGGTAGGTTAGTTGGGTCATAGGGGGAGCAAAACAACTAACATGACATCGTAAAGGAGTACGCTTGAGACTTCTACGGCAATCAATCCTGTGTACGATGTTCTATGTTCAAGCGGCACACCGAACTACTACTCTAGGGAGGGGGGGGGGTGCCTAATGTTTCTCAGGGTACTCATGTGAAAAGAGGTATACCGGTATACTTCTAACCCAAAATTCGAGTTCGAATTAAATTAACGAGTCGGACAGATCGCGACCTAGATTACCTACATCCTAACCTGCCATTTTGAGATATTGTGCAGGATCTGTACAGTACAGACCCGACCCAGGAAAACACGTTCTAGATCATGCAGGCTGTACGGTTCCCACCCAGCAACACGAGTTGTAGATCATACAGATCGTACATATCATACAGATCATGCAGATCAGGAATACATCTGTCCTGAAAGGTCGAGACCATCAAGTGGATTATCAATAGTCGATGCTCTGCCCGAGGAGTGGAAAATAAAATGTACACGTAACCAGACTACATTGGCCAGGCGTACTGCACTTCACAAAACATTGTTCAGAGCACAAATGGCACTGTAAATATATTCAGGAGTTCCTCATATGGGGAGCTCCGTCGATCAGGGGGAAGTTTGGCCCCAACCCCCCCCCCCCCCCCTCCTCCGGTCTAAGGTCATACGACTACGGCCATGCATAAACGTGAAGTACACCCCACCCTCGCTACTGCGTTATGGCTCATGATCAGCTGTAGATATGAGCATCACGCTCGCCCGAAGCACCGGGGAACGCGCTGTACCACTTCGGCTGGAATTGGCCTATATATATATATACCCCTCAGACTGACCTTGCTACCACTGCAAACGCTACGTATGCAACTCCAATACCAAGCATTTTAGACCCACAAACGTGATACAGGTACAGTTGCACAAGAGCTAGAGCCCACTTTAGGACGGCCTCCTTAGCACAGCAAACCCCCGACAGGAAGCAATCTCGGCGCGGGTGCAGCTGTGAAGAATATCAGCCCGTTTTAGGGCGGCCTCCGAAGCACAACAAACCCCGCAAAAGTAAGCCACCCGTCGACGTGTTCGCAGTAGGGACGGTTCTTGTAAGGACAGCAAACCCCGCCAGGAAGCCGTCTCGACGTCGTAGGCGTAGTTTTTGTGAAGAGAAAATAACCCCCATTTTTTTGTGATGACCGCCTTCCAAGCACGGAAAAAAGCCCAGTCAAAAGGAGGTCATCCTCGCACCACGACTGGCGCATATGCTCACCGACTTCTGCAGCACCAAGAAGCCCCAGCGGATGAGGTCACGTCCCACCGCTGACGTCCAAGCATCCAGCCCCTTGGCCATGTTGTCGATGAACTGCTCCTCCACCCCCTCCAGGTCGCCACGGCGAGACAAGAGCACCTTTTTTACCTGCCGGTGCAAAAAAACAAGGTACCATTTTTTATGTTGCCGGGAGGAGCAAGAGAGGTCAGGTAGAGGGGGTCATGTCGCGGAGGAGGGAGGAGGGGCGAGTCGTAATTCAACGATTCTTTACCAAAACCAAGTCCGTGCGAAACATCAAACTATACTTCTTCGAGGCGTGCGCCTTTCCAAAAAGCAGATACCAGCCGGATTTAATATATCGGGTCGACTGGGTTGCCTCTGCGAGGCGCAAGCCCTCGACACACGCTACTGATACACACCAGCAGCAGTAATGTTATCGCCCGAGGCGCCTCTCTGAGTCTACTGCAACCTGTACCACCCTAATTACTACTACTATGTTGTGCACGAGTAGCATAATAATGGTTTAAGCGTGTGGAGCCTTTCGTCAGGCTCCCCCACGCTGCTGTAGCAAATGCAAAACTCGAAGCGCCAACCCTGCCCGCAACTGTGGGCACCCTCACAACCATGGAGGGTGTTGGGGGGGGGGGGGGGGGGGGGGGGGGGGGGGGGGGGTTCTTACCGAGCTGTAGTGAATCTCGACGTTTTTGGTGAAGTCGTCGAACTCGACCAACTCGAGACCGTAGTCCTTGCCCCATCGCTCGTAGGACTTCGGCGTGCCCATGTCGTCCAGGTGGATGCGCTGGTACACCTTCCGAACAGCAAGAGGTCGGTCAAGATATGGAGGCGTGTTTCGTTATTGAAAAACGCCAACATACACATTGAGGGGGAGCCCGTCGGGTATTCACCGACCAGGCAGACGGGCATTGCTTGCACCAAGCGCGAAGCGCCGTGAGGTGTTCGGCGAGTCTCATGAAGGGTGGGCTGCTGCATCCTACCAAGAACCGAATGTGAGCGAATTTTCTTGCATATGGATGGCAGCGTCGAACGGCTTGATTCTGTTTCCGGTGTGGCCACTTCCAGCGACAGCAATGGGTATACTATCTAGCTGCCGCGTGGGGGGAGGGGGGAATGCAGCCAAAACGTTGACCTGGCGCCGGTGCCGCTTTGCAAGGCTGCGACACCACCAACAGGCGGGGTGCCATCGCCATCGCCACTGCGCCGTGTGACACGCAAGGTTACACACTTGCGTCGGACATTTTCCAAGCGAGGAGAGCACAAACGCGGAGCGACGCATCTATGGGACAATCCCGACGACCCCGCTTTTCGACTATGCCGGTTGCGGGCCCGCCCACCCACCCACCCACCCACCCCCCTCCCACGGCCACCCCCGCCTGCTTATACCACCCCGCTCCTGTCTCCCACCCACACCCGCCGCCTGACCCCCTCCTAACCCTCACCTCGTGCAGGTCCTTGGCCTCGGCCTCCTCCGACTGCATGATGTCGGTAAACACCATCCTGCCCCCGGGCTTCAGCACGCGCGCTGCCTCCGCCAGCGCCTTGTGTCGCTCCGACCCCGCGTGCAGCAGCGCGTCCTGGGAGCAGACCACGTCGCAGCTGGAGTCCGGCATGCCCGTTTCGAAGAACGACTTCTCCCCGGGGATGGTGACTTTGTCTTCTAGCCCGGCGGCCTTGGTCAGGGCAATGTTGACGCCGTTCTCTCTCTTGGCGACGTTGATGCACACCACCTTGGAGAGGCGTGCGTGTAGGGAGGGGAAGGTTTGACGGGGGTAGAATGCGGGGGCGGTTGGCGTCAGCGGTGTAACCTAGCGACATGTTCGGTTCCCACGCGCCTCTTGCTCAGCAATTGAGGAGGTGTCATTCAGAGAGAAGCGTGTTCTTGAGGGCTGAAACATATAAGTATCCCTCCCTCCCTCCCGCCCTCCCTCCCTGCCTCCCTGCCTCTCTCCGGCCTTCCCTCCCTCCCTCCCTTCTGTCCTGTACTTTTCAGACTTGACGCACCAGAGCACAGGAGCTACGTGGCAGGACAATAACAGCGTTTCCCATGCTGCCACGCACAAAGTGCCACCCGAAACCGTGATAATGACTACTGCTGTACAACAAGGCACGACACATCTCAAACCCTCGCCCAGTACCTTCGCAGCCGCCTTTGCAGCCGAGGTCCTTGGCGGCCACCGGCGCTCTGTACAGAGAACCCCAAGCAAAATAATATGAAAACCTAGATTACTACTCAGCGCCTCCCCCGAGGTTCAAGCTGTGGGCTGACTGGCAGTCAATTTTTGGTCCACCAATGCCTGCTCATCCATAATAAATAATATCAGGTGCGTTAATATGATACGGTATTTTATAGTGTGGGGAGCTACTTGACGGCTATCCTTGACGGCTTCCCTTGACGTCTGTCATTGACGGCTGTCCTTGACGTATTTCATTGACGGATTTCAATGACGGATGTGATTGACGGACGTCCTTGACGGATGTCATTCCCGGATGTCCTTGTCATTCCCGGATGTCCTTGACGGATGTCCTTGACGGGTTCCTTAACGGGTTCCTTGACTATGTCATTGACGGCTGTCCGTCAAGAGGCAACAGCAGTGCCATCAACCAAGATCGTGGCCGGACGGTCTGGTCTCACCTTGCAGCCGAGCTCCTTGGCGGCCACCCGCGCCGTCCCTCCGTACCCGGAGCCCAGGTCCAAGAGGGTGCACGTGTCGGGCGCGGGGCCCTTGCCGGCGGGGAAGCACCGGGAGAGGAGCTCCTGCGTGCACAGGGAGCTGGCCTTGGTGATCTTAGGCACTCCCCCCAGCTCCGCATCCTTGCCCTCGAGCTTGGTGTACAGACCCACGTGGATGTGCTCTCCTCCCCACACCTGCAGGAGGGCGGGCGGGCGGACTTGTTTCATTAGAACCAGGCGATGGCGGGCCGGGGGAGGGGGAGGGGGGTGAAACTCGCGTCCTATTGATAGCGTGGACACGGCAATATATGTTCTGCCGTTCACCGTACGAGTATGTCGTAGATGCGTACGTACTGGCATACGGCATACCCGCTCTGTTCGGAAAATGTCGAGAGTTTGTTTGGGATGTATATGGGGTGAACATCAAAATGCACGCTACACTTCCGACCAAGATCGGTACTATTGGTGGGTGCTAATAGTGGGGAGCTTGCCTCCTTTTTCGGAGGAGGGATATTTTTCATCAAAATAATTGGGCATACGCCACCGAAAAACGGTGACTTTGGAAAAACGCCTACTTACAGTGGAATGTTCTCCACAGAGACGATCGCGCATTGCTCGGCGATATACACCCGCCCAAATTGCTGACAAAATCAGACTGGAAACCCGCCAGACAGATGTGTGTTTGCCTGAGCACAGAGGTGCGCCGCTCGGGGTTTTTGCACTTTGTCCCCGTCGCTGAAAAAACAAAAGTCAGCTTCGGGATTCGTCGTAGGGGGGCGTGTTGTTGCTTTGCGCGTGATACAACACACATACAGTCAGAAGTGTGTGTGTGTGTTTTTTTTTCTTCTCGCCTGTCGGTAGAAGTTGAAGGCGTTGTCGGAGTCGTAGTAGCCCTGCGCCGTCGCGGCAATGGCGTCCACGTCGTTCTTCTCCTTAGAGGGCGCCGCCGCCTGCACACATAAGCAGAAAACCAACAGCAAGAGCAAGAGCACGAGCACGAGCACGAGCACGAGCACACCCACCGTTCTTTATTGTTATATTTTGAGCGAAGCATACCGGCGGCCGTAGAGACGTAAAGTCGAACATAGCCAACGAAAAAACTTTCGGAACCGTACCCATGTTTTTGGGGCCAAACTACTTGGAGTTAGTGTGGGATACTATTTCGCAGTGGTTAAAGGGTGTTATTTTTTTACCTACAACAAAAACGATTATCACACACTACTAGAGTTCCAAGTAAAATTGCCGTAAAAAGAGCGTTGAGTTCGCACAAGGGTGGCGATCGATTTTCAGCGATCGATTTTTTGCAGAACGGGAAGGTTGCCAGCACCAAACAAAAGGAGCGTTCGGAATCATCTGGTCGAGAGCCTTCCGAAAATACAAAAATGTTCGACTTGAAGCTTAAGGCACCCTTACCGTTGCCGAGAAAACAAGCGCTTAAAAAAACAATCGCACTCCCTGTGGCGAACTCAACGCTCGGTACGGTGGTCCCGAAACACGTGCGGGCAGTTACAATGGAAGGTTTTCCCCGGGCCCACCCGCAACAATAGTACCATCACATCTTAATAAAGCTCGTTAAACCCCCCCCCGGCATTGTAGGGATGCGAAGGTCTATCGTCATACGACTACGGCCGTGCACGACATGAGTACACCCCCCCCCTCCCCCTCCGGCCTGGTTGGTGAAAACCTAACTTGCTCCGTCCCGGCATTGTAGGGATGCGAAGGTCTATCGTCATACGACTACGGCCGTGCACGACATGAGTACACCCCCCCCCTCCCCCTCCGGCCTGGTTGGTGAAAACCTAACTTGCTCCATGCCGCCATTGTAGGGATGCGAGGGTCTATGGTCTATGGTCATACGACTACGGCCATGCACGACATGAGTACACCTCCTCCTCTCCTGGCCTCCCACATCTTCAAACACATTGCGTGCGTTCGGCGCTCTAGGCGTATAGGCTACGCTTACAGTACATCTAAGGCGTTCGTCTAACCACAACAGCCTTCCAAACCCTGCAAACCCCGACGCACGCCGTCTCCGATATTGCCCCGCAACCATATTTAGCTGCACCACGATTCGGTTAAAATGGGACATCCTCAAATGGGGCACCACCCCCTCCACCTCCGACGAGATACTTCAAGTGTTGTTCACCCAACCGTACAGCCTTCCAAGCACGGAAAACCCCGCAGCATATTCCGCTTCCGCTCCTGCTCTCCCCACCTTTTGCATCACTATGAACCCCCAGCGGATGAGGTCGCGCCCCGCTGCCGACGTCCAGGCGTCCAGCCCCCTGGACATGTTGTCGATGAACTGCTCCTCTACACCCTCCAGGTCGCCGCGACGAGACACGAGCACCTTTCGAACCTACCGGTGGAGCCAGCAAGAGGGGGGGGAAATGCGGCGTTACGCAAGAAGCATATTACAGCGCTACTCGGCAACGAAAAGTAATATTTTCAGCATAACTCAACTACAGCAGTAGCTGTTACACCACTACGTGTGGGCGGAAATGTAAGGACCGCTTTGTTGTTCACATTAGTGCACCAACGGTCCATATATATCCGTTCAGAGCGGTATTCGTGCGGGGGGGGGGGGGGGGGGGGGGGGGGGGGGGGGGGGGGGGGGGGGGCGATCCCCGTGGACGTCGTTCATCGATCAAGGCGCGACATCCCGAGCTTCCGGCAGCGCGTGCGTCATTCTAGGGCTTCCATGCCAGGGAGAGAAGGCGTGCGCGGTATCTACCTCGCGCACCCTTCGTACCACGTGTTCCTCCCGAAGCTTTCCATCGCAGGAAGGAGAAGGCGTGTGCGGTACCACGTACACCCTGAGGGAAATATGTATATATATATGGTGGTTGACGGAACTCTTGTCCCTTGACGGACGGACAGCCGTCAAGCGACTCCCCACACTACAACTACGTATTACGGGGGAAAATAGTAATCAGGACCAAATATGATTATTAATAGTAAAAATACTGGAATATATTGTTTTTCTTTGTGTTCGTCCTGGGTCCGGATTACTATGCTCCCCCTACTACTGATGTAGTACACATGTATGTAAGTCTACGGTTTTTCGTGTTTTTTGGCGTATTTTAGTGTAATTTTCAGGCCAAAACTAGACCGTCGATTTGACGGATAGCCGTCAAAGACAACCGTCAAGGAACTCCCCGCACTGCAACTAGTATAGTCAAGTCTAAACAGGCCTTGACGGGCAACAACTGGACCGACGGGCAACCGACGTATTTTATTGACTGCCAACCGAGATATGTGCTTGAGGGGGGGCGGGGGGCGGAGTACCATGTGTATTCCAAAGAAACGACTGCACGACGCGACACAGTAAATAACTAGAGGTGGCAAGACAGTCGAGAGGAGCGGTACAGTGAGTGAGGGTTAGATAGGAGCGATACGATACTCAATACCTGGTATACCGCTATTAATAATTCAGTGTGAGCGGTACCTGTAAAATATATTAAAAAAGCGGAATCAACTGCTGAGAGCGCCTAGTATGATGGCATGGGTAGGCGCAATTCGATGCAAGTCGACGAGGGAAGTAACGGGCGTGAAATCTTCTCGAGATAAAAATTCAAGGCACGAACCGTAGTGGGGGGAGATTGTTTGTTGTTTTATCTTTCACATTAAACTCGTTTCAGTGCATCCCTATAGTCTGATTAGCAAGATTCACGGCGTTGGCTCACAAAGTGCAGAGCCATCAGAGAATCCTAAAGAACAGCGTACATAGGCAGGAAAGGATACACAAGTCCGAAGGAGGTACACCTAATCCCTAGGCATGTTATTGCTGTGTCCAAAAATGAACTACACGCCCGCAATCTCATTCGACTACCAGCAGCCATTCGTCCCCCCCCCGCCCCTCCCACTCTTTACCAATGAATTTGCCGCTTACAGCGTAACTACTGTTCTGAAGTGCTTATTTCTGTACAAAAAACACACGGTAAGGCGTGGGAACCAAGATGCGAGCACGCAGACTGCTGTCTGAAGTGCCTGCCGGAATGACAGCCGCTGGGCACACAGTGAAAAATAACAGCAACCAAAGGCCATCACGTTCAATGACAATTGCCCAAATCTATCTGAACGTCGTTGTTAGGCACAGCATTATTAAACATTCGGCATGCGCCATTATGGAATCGTTTCCACATTGAAGGGGTCTTCCACGATAGGCACACAATGAAGGCACCGGGTGTGTCCGCGCACATCTCTGCCGCGTCTTGTTCAAAACCAGCTGAGTCATCACACAGGACCCGCAACGTAAATTCAGGGGAAAAACGAAAAAAACAAAAATGATTGTACCGTACGTCACGGGTCGATGTCCGTCCGCTGCTCGGATGGCTGATGCACGGCTCAACGCTCCAGCCTTTCTCTGATCGGCGGTCGGCCCAAAGGTTCAGGGCGGTAGCGCTCGAAAGAGTCCAACATGTGCCCGTTTTCCGCCTCAGGTGAAAGAGGCCTCGACCGATAACCAACACTCGAATTGAAAGGTGCTCTTCGATTTGACCCATTATGATGGCCAACAGTAATTACATTATTTCGGGCATAATCTTCGAAGAGCGTATAGAGGAGATCGACTAAAAATGGAAGATACTTCTTGGTCCTTGACCGCAATCCGATCGGCGTTTGCTCCGCAATGCTACGCGACGATGGACGCCTGAGCAATGCAGAGCTGGCCAAACGCACTCGTGTGTCAACCCTCAGCGCTGCCTCCTGGCCCACCGCCGCACCCGCCGCCATCTTTCGAGCGTCGGCATCATCGCGCCGCGTGCGGCCGAGCAATTCGACCCGCAATTGCGTCGAGCGCGGTGTGCGCGTTGGTGATTGTCGGCGTTGTGTGCTGGGATCGCTCGCACCCCTAGAGGCTTCGCTGCCTTCGAGGCGCCGCCAAGCGCGCTTGCGGTGTGCTCGACTGCACTGGGTTGGCGGCGAGATTCGACTATTTCTTGAGATCAGGGTGCGCGCGTATGGCCGCTTCAACCGTCTGCGGGGAAGCGCTGCTGTCGCTCCCGGTGTCGACGGACGCTACCTTCTTCGTGAATGAGGAGTGGTCGACAACGCGCCATTGGACTTCTGACTTCGAATAGCCATAGCCATCGAACTCAGCTCTGCTGTACGGAGCCAGCCCTGTCCGTCCCAGGGATCGGGGCGGACGTGGGGCAAAACTTCCTCGACAGACGGTTCCCACGAGCACAGCATAAGCGACGGTTCCTCACATCGCTGTCTTTGCGTGACCCGCAAGGAATGCGCGGTTTGGCGCGCGACTCGGAGCAGAGTCCTCGAGGCGGCATGATGGGCTGGCCAGCCCTCACCATAGCTGGAATAGACTGATATTCAGACTGCCGAACGCCTCTGCCCCGAAGCGTCATTGTTGTTTGGCTGCGACCAGGTCGGGGACCACCCGCCAAGCTCGACTGGGTGGAGCCCAGGTCCGTGCTTGTTCTGAAAGCTCGGAACGCTGCTCGACCCGCCGACCACAAGCCATGAGGTCATCGACGCAGAGTTCGTTGCCCAGAAACTGAAACGACGCCAGATTTCAGTGCTTCGGACGCGATGAGAAATCCTTGAGTCTGTTCGCTCACGTGGCATGTCGCACCGCGACACTCGAGAAGGGCGTGGAAGGTAAAGAGGCGTGCACACCAACGATCACCCTCGACGGACAGCCTGGAAGGGGATTGTCGCCGCCTTCCGTTAAACTCGAGGCCATCGACGTAGTCCGAAACCGAAATCCAATCTCCGGCGCGCGATAGAAATTTCCGATCGTCGTACTGAATAGCGGGCCCCGATCCTTTGGTCGAGAAAGGGGTCCAGATCGCGTGACGAGCCCTCGCCTCGTCAGGCTTTAAAGGAATTGCGTGTCGTATCTCGAACAAAACAAAGCCTGTAGGGAGACCGACCGGATTTGCTCGACGGTCTGATTTAAAACGGGTTGCGTAGAGGCCCGGCACAGGAACGCCATTTCCCTCGCTGCTCGAGGTAGGTATAGTTGTGCGAGTCTGTTGGTCTGATTGCGAGGACTGATAGGCCACTGCGACGCAATTCCAGTCCTGCGTTCAAAGGCAGTCTCGCGCGAGGGTCGGGCCGGGGCTCACTTGCCACCAGGTCGATGCGGAATCCTTCGTTCGAAGCGTCGCTTCGAGCGATTCAGCCGGTTTGGCGTCGCCGGACACGAAGCAGGCAATGCCGCCCATATCGCTTGAGCGATAGCGCGCTGAGCGTGATCCTCGCAGGTTCGTCATTGATTGTTGAGAGAATAGTATCGAGCGCAGGTGGTGATCCTGGTTGTGACGAAGACCTCAGGGTCAGGCATGTTCCATCACGGTCGCGTAGGCTTCTCCGGGTCGCGTGAAGCGTCCCGATTCCGGTAGTCGGCGAGGGAATATCGCTTGACCCCCCGCCCGGCAAAGGTCATTGAATCCCTCGGATGCATTGAAGGTGTTGTTGGACATCTTCGCTAGCGGCAGTCGGGATTTGCATTAGTCGATTGTCGGAAGAGAGGAAGCGCATCACTTGGCAGCTTGTAGAGGCTTGTATTGGGCAACCACGGATGGTGTGACCTGCAAGTCTATTCGAAGCATTGCAGGTGGGTTACCAGCGGCGCATCTGGTCTTCTCGGTGCGGATAATCTCGCGGTGCTTTTCACCATCGCCCTCGGCTGATTTGGTGCTCAGAGGCCAATCTGGGACATCACCCTCCACGCTGCATGTTTCTGCGAAGCGTATCCGTGACGGGGAAGTCTTTCTCGGCATTTCGAGGGAATAATGTCGACTGCAAAGACCCCGCCCGCTGGCTGTGTGTAGTCGCCCTGACCCGCAAGGTTGCGACCTCGTTCGGGTTGCACGACGTGAATTCCACGCGGGTTCACCGTTTTCCATCGCGACAATACGCGACGAGAAGATATTGGTCCCGTTCGAGGGTCACCGGGTTTTACAATCACGATGTGGGGCTGCTATGTCCCCCTCTCAACGCCAAGCATGCAGCCTTTGACGAGGATGCAGATCCGTGAGCAAGGACCTGACGATATTGGAGCGTTTTCGTCACGCTTGTCGTGCGGACCCTCGCTGTCGATGGCACGCTCGGCGACCCTCTCTCTCCTGCCTGCAGGAAGAATCCATTAGTTGTGACCATGTTGTTTGACACATCCTTGATGAATATGGCGGCACCGCCGGCGCTATTGGCCACCGACTCACCGTCCCGCCCGGTTTCACAAAGCGATAGTAGTGCCGATTCCACACCCACGTTGCCGCGCCCTTGGCCGACTGCTTTGTGCGTAGATACCGGTGGAGCCGGCGCCGCTTTGCCTCACATGATGCCGTCGACAGATGATCGAGACCTTATTCTGCCGAAGCAACCGAACTGCGGCTACCGCCGGCCTCTGGGAAAGATGCGAAGAGTTTTGCCCGTTGGCGCGGGCACAATGGCGTTGGACAGCTTCACTTGAACCTTGCCGCCGACGCCCAACCACTGCCGCTGCGAATCGTTGCGCGCCTTGGCTGCCATCAAGGATCCGCGACGCCACGCCGCGCAACGCTCTTGAGCCAAGATTACCCGCCGTCGAGCCGCCACTCGGTTCATGACGCGGAGAAAATGAATCAAATCGTGCCGTTGATATTCACGCGACCGCGCCGCCGAGGGGGGGGGGGGGGGGGGGGGGGGGGGGGGGGGGGGGGGGCGGGGGGGGGGGGGGGGGGGGGGGGGGGGGGGGGGGGGGGGGGGGGGGGGGGGGCGGGGGGGGCGGGGGGGGGTTACTCATGTCATGCATGGCCGTAGTCGTATGACCATAGACCCTCGCATCCCTTACAATGCCGGGACGCAGCGCGTCAAATGTTACACCGACCAGGCAGGCAGACATTGCTTGCACCAAACGCGAGGCGCCGCGAGGTGTTGGGCGAGTTGCATGAAGGGTGGGCTGCATCATACTGAGAAAGAGGGGGCTTGCCGCGGCGGCGAATCTCACCGATTCGTAGTGAATCTCGATGTTGGCGGTCAGGTCGACGAACTCGACGAACTCGAGGCCGTAATCCTTGCTCCAACGCTCGTAGGACTTCGGCGTGCCCATGTCATCCAGGTGGATGCGCTGGTACACCTGTTTTTTTTTTAATATATTTGAATAAAAAAATGAAGAATTAAAAAAAAACGAATCGGGGGGAAGCGGTGGAGGTCAACCGCGGAGGCGGGGGGGGGTAGTGTTGTATTCATAAACCATGTTTCCCCCCACGCTGCCCAAGAGATTTCATTCAAAGCAGTTGAGCCTCGGCGCTGGCACGACCGCGCGTGTTTACGCTTGTTAAAGGTGGGAAAAGGGTCGGGCGAAAGGGCGTGTCCGTTTTTAGGCTAGACACCATCGACTCTATCGTAGGGACCTCGAGCCCCGCTCTTATCGACGGCACACACAGTCGGCCTTTGTTTGGTGCGCAGCAACAGCAGGACGCTCTTAAACGAGTCCAGCAGGCAGACAATCAACTTCCGCCCGAGGGAAAAAAAAACTCACAAATACAACAAATCTACAGCAGTAAGCACATGCTGAACGCCGTGCCCCAATTCCTCCTCCAACGCCCCCCCCCCCCCCCGGTCTATGGCCATACGACTACGCGACATGCATTAACTCCGCGAGTACACCGCCCTCCTCCCCCCCCCTCCCCTCCCCCTTCCCCTCACCTCCTGCAAATCCTTGGCTTCAGCTCCCTCCGACTGCATGATGTCGGTGAACACCATCCTGCCCCCAGGCTTCAGTACGCGCGCCGCCTCCGCCAGCGCCCTGTGTCGCTCCGATCCCGCGTGCAGCAGCGCGTCCTGGGAGCAGACCACGTCGCAGCTGGAGTCCGGCACGCCCGTGTCAAAGAACGACTTCTCCCCGGGGATAACGATGTTGCCCTCCAGCCCAGCGGCCTTGGTCAGGGCGGCGTTGATTCCGTTCTCTCTCTTGGCGATGTTGATGCACACCACCTTGGGGAGGCGTTGCCATGGAGGGGCATACCAGGGCAGATGGGAGGAGTTCGGGGGGGGGGGACGTCGTACGTCCAAAAGTTGGTCTCAATTTGTTTTGGCGAGTTCGGTTTTTGAGGCCCGTGGAGAAGAGGAAGGACGGAGCGCGCCATTTCCGACAAGACCAAGACTACGGTCATGACCACGACCGAGACACCAGCAGCTAGGGCAACAGTTTGCGCCGCACGTACTCGACAAGGGGGGGCACGACCGAGCACAGAAAACAATAAATCCGGGTGTCCCGCACACCCACGGTTGCTTCGCGCCAAGCAGTCCACACACAACTCGTGCCGGGCACCTCACAACTCCTCCCACTCCAACCGCGACTCCTCGGCACCAACCGTGGCGCTCCGCAAAAGGAATGCCGATACAAAACTAAGCAAAAACCCAAACCTTAACATTGACATCGTTTTTAACCAGTTCATTGTAACCACCAAAACGCCGCGAGACGGACCTGTACCCTGACATTTACTAGGGTACCTCGTTCAACCCGGCACCTGCAGCCAGTATACAATATCCAACGCCCTCCCCCGTACGGCCTAACCTCACCTTGCAGCCGAATTCTTTGGCGGCCACCCGCGCCGTCCCTCCGTACCCGGAGCCCAGGTCCATGAGGGTGCACTTGTCGGGAGCGGGGCCCTTGCCGGCGGGGAAGCACCGGGAGAGGAGCTCTTGCGTGCACAGGGAGCTGGCCTTGGTGATCCTGGGCACTCCTTCAAGCTCGGCGTCATCGCCGCGGAGCTTGGTGTACATACCGACGTGGATGTGTTCTCCTCCCCATACCTGTGGGAGGGGTTTCGATTGGAGTAGGGGGTGGTGGGAGTAGGGGACGGGGGACGTTTTCGTCTGTGACAAGTTACCTACGGGAGGGTTTCGTTCGAAAGAGAGGGTGAGGGGGGCGAGAACGAGGGAGGGGGCGTTCTCGTCTGCTATACTATTAATACCCCCCACAGGGATCAAGGAGAAAATCTGGACCCGTATTCCATTCGTAGGATCGAGTCATAACATCAGCCGGCGACACACAGTGTGTTGTGAACTGCTGTTGTAACTCAAGTTGTTTCAGCCGATCGTCAGCAAAAAAAACATCACCAGGAGATTCGAACATAGCAAGCAACTCCCCGGGAAATAACTCAGGGTCATCAGGAGACTATTATAATAGGAGAATCTTCGATTATTCTGTGTGCCCGCATAAGTCGCGTATCGATTGCCGCTCGATTCGCATTCCCACTCTATCACATGTCGTCGGGCTTGTCGTGCTGCCATTTTGGCCATGCCGATAAACCCCTTCATGTACTGCCCCTACACCTTTAAACGCTATTAATACCGCTACGAGTACTACTACTACTACTACTACTATTACTGCCACTACTACTTCACAAGAAAAGCGAGGTGCGGCAAGCCGCACCATGTCTTCGGCACGTGGTGAAAAAAACGGGATTTGCGATAACTACTGCTGCTGCTGACAATTATTAATCCTATTATAACTACCACCGCCACTACCACTACCACTGCCACCACCACCACCACTACGACTACCTCCAGCACCAGCACCACCAACCACCATACTACAAATCTAGGACACGCTGCCGGTGACCAGCTTACTGACGGATGCACCGCAGGCTAACGAACCAAATCGAGCAGCGCCAAAACAGAGGCAACCCCGTAACAAACGCAATCGAAGCATCGCACGCAGAGCTTGCAAAAATGGATTTCGACCTGGCCAGCTGGGGGTGGCGTTTTAGACGTTTATCAAAATCAGTTCCTGCGAAATTATCCAGCCCACAGCTGAGATCTCTTGTTAACGTGTTTCACAAAACTATCACAACTACATCAGCTGTGAGTTCGACCGGTTATTTCGTGGTTGATTCTCAGCTTTTTCGAGCTGCGTAATACGTCCGCTGCGCAAGTTCTGCATTCCAGAAAAATGTAAGGGTATTGTTGTGCAAATATTACGATACGTCATTTGTTAATTAATTCGGCGGACGTACAAGTTGATCATACTCAGCTTTTCAAGCCGTGTGGTAGGCCGCTCGCGCGAGTTTTACACTCATTCCTCGCGAAGGATACAGGTCTACAAAACATATTGGCAACACCGGCTCGGGTCGGGGTGTGTGCATGTTGCGGCAGCCGCACATTTTGTTGTATTTTATTCGGCGCTACAGGCAGCGAGCGGCGAGACCCACAACAACGCACCCGCCCGCCCCCCCACATGTTACTGTTACCCTATAAGTCGCCCTTGAAACCGGGCTGGAGGCGTTGCTGGCAAAAACTAAAAACCAACTTTCGTGGGTACAAAAAAATGGCAAACGATCGTGTCTTAACCCCTCAAAAGTTCACCTCGCTTTTCGGTGACAAACTACTAGGAATCAGAGTTGGAGGATTTTTTGCACGAAAAAAAGGGCCGATGTTACGTACGTACTCGAAACTGAAGATACTTGCAGTTGTATTGCGAGTTTTGTCTTGCAGACTGACTATACAACAGAATCGAATAAAAGAGACAGCAGCAGCAGAATGTTCGGTTCGAGTTATACGCGATACATGATAAACCTCTGTAAAATACTGACATTTGAGTAGGACAGATCTTGCCCCACATAAGAATAAGAACTCCAGCCTGGCTCTAAATAAGATGTTATTAATTGGTGTCACGCACGGTGGTGTGACAACATCGAACATCGTCATCATCAACATTCTTAACCACCACCACCACCACCGCCATCATCACTACCACCACCACCACCACCATCACCATACAGCAGTATCCGATATGTCCGTACAGCGGTCGAGTCAATGAATTGATTTGGTTCACCTGTCGGTAGAAGTTGAATGCGTTGTCAGAGTCGTAGTAGTCCTGCGCCACGGTCGCGATGGTGTCCATCTTGTCGTTCAAGACCATCACTGCAGCAGCCATGGTGCTACCGGCTTCCGTCTAAGCGTGCGACGCTTACGCTTGTCCCTCTCCTGAGCAGATTAGACGACAAAAAAACGCGGCGGAACCCACACGAACGAGGCGACAATCATCGCCACACGTGGCCAGGACGTGGAACATCAGCGGAGGCGGAGAGGGGGGGGGGGGAGAGGGGGGATTACACTCGTCCATCCCCTTCATCAAACAGCGAAAAGCACAGCGAAACCAACACAAAAAATACGGCAATCACCGCCGTGTGTCGCCCGCGTGTGGAAACATCAGCGGAGGCGGAGAGAGGGGGGGGGGTGTTCAACCACACGCCACGGTGGACAGGGGCGTACTTTGTTCGAGCAACAATCCTCGGCGAGTTCATATGGGCGATGCGGAAGGCGTGAGAGCCTGCTCACAATCTTGGGAACGGTTTAATTGAGCGGGTGACCGTGGCGGCGGTGGGTGGGTGGGTGGGTGGGTTTGGGGTTAGGTGAGGGTGGGGGTAGTTGGGGGAGACGGGTGGGCGGTCGGTGGGGAGATAGCAGGGGGGGGGGGGGGGGGGGGGTGGGGGGGGGGGGGGGGGGGGGGGTACTCATGTCGTGCATGGCCGAAGTCGTATGCCCATAGACCATAGACCCTCGGATCCCTACAATGCCGGGGCGGAGCACGTTGGGTCTTCACCAACCAGGCCGAGATTGCTTGGACCAAGCGCGAAGCGCCATGAGGTGTTGGGCGAGTTGCATGAAGGGTGAGCTGCATCCTATTCTACCCACGGGGGGAGGGCCGCTCACGGCTTATCCCATCATTGATTGCAATATTCGTGCCTCAAGATATACAGCAATATGGCTAGGTTGATATTTTCTCAGCATGTTTCACGGCGGACTCGGGTCTGCTATCAACGCTTACGGGTACGTACTGGTGTGCAATGCCTGTGTATCATGTGTCTGTGATTTTTTCCACGCTGTACGTATGGTGGTGGTGATATAGTGCCTGTGGAGTGGTCAGGGTTCTGTCCCAGTTCTCGGGTTTCGTATACAAACAGGCGCATCAAAAAATCGTCCTGTGGCAGGGGCAACCGCAGTCATTTCTAGGCTACCACGAGAGGCTTGCTGCCAAACATGTACTCGAAGTGGTTTGACCCCTTGAATGACCGCCCCTTCACTAAAACCAGTATAATAAGGTCGAAAGAGGCCTTGGCGCCCCGAAAAAGACAAGTCTCTTTTTAGCATCTAATTTTTCACGTTCATCACTTTTATATGCTACATACATATATACAGCAAACTATAATAGATGACGCCGAACTTCCGAACTCCGAACGGGCACATTAGTGCTGCTGCAGGGCATGGACCTGTGTATAGGACGGGCTGTAATGCTGCGATTGCAGTATCATAGAGCCTACCCAAACAGCAGTCACCAGTCACCATTAAAACGGGAAGTCTCTTCGACTACTGGACTGTGTGGGGTAACTGCTATTCTACGAGTACATGCGCGATTGAGCGTTCGACTATAATGGGGGGTATGCGGGTATGCTGCCGTGGAGGCAGTTTTCTAATGATGTTGTCCGAGAAGTATATACTGCTGTTGTATACGTACACGTACAGCGTATAACGTACCGGTAGACTGCGAGTGCTGAAAGTTCAAGCAGAGAATAGGTAGAGTGTGGTGGGAATACGTACGAATACCTTTGATTTCGAACGCAAAACAGCGCCCGCAACATGCAAAACATGCGTTGCTGAGTTTGTGCGCTACATATATATATATTTTTTTTAAATAAAAAACAACAACAGCTGTGAGCTCGAGGATTTCGTCGAAGCTCATCTTTGCTAGCTGAGTGCAATACTTCGATCGCGCGTACTTACGGATTTTATATGTCCTCATGTAGGGTGTACATCCCGTATGAGGGGGGCACAATCTGAGGCTGTAGAATTCAGGAAGTGTATGTCTATTTGTGGGGGGAGAAATAATTAAAATACATTAAAATTGAAATTAAACAGTCTGAAATAAACATACCAGGTATACTATATATATACTGCTGTAATCCCCGCAGCTGTCGTGGTTGTCCCGCGACCACCCTCATCCCGCCCAACCAATACGACGTATAGCGTTTAACATACAAGCCGCACGGTCAGGTCGGAGCCCTAATACCTGCTCGTCACAACGTGACATAAAAACGTTGTGTTCGGCTGCTGCCTCGCAAAATACAAAATATGACGACGACTGCTGCTGCCCCAAGTTTTTGCGCAGAATAATTATCGGCTGACCTGGCTGACCGACCCACCGATCGTCTTTGTAAACTCGTCCTGATGGCTGATGACCGTGGGTGGTATCTGGTATCACTCAAGGGGGGCCACCACGAGTATAGATACCGTAAGCAAATTCACAGATGCTCCGAGTACCTTGGAGTAAAGTAAGGAGTATTGGAGATAAAATACTTCAGGTACTTCGTATACTCGGAGTATTTCGGGGTTCGATACTCCGGGATACTGCTCGTACTCAAAGTAAGGAGTAGTGGAGATAAAATACTTCAGGTACTTCGTATACTGTACTCGGAGTATTTCGGGGTTCGATACTCCGGGATACTGCTCGTAGTCGGAGTATTTCGGGCATGAACACTCTCGATACTGCTTGCACTCGGAGTATTTCGGGGCCGGATACTGCGGGTACTCCTTGTACTCCGAGTATTTGGGGCTTCAGTACTGCTCATACTCCAAGTACCCCGAGTATTCAGGCCACCAGTACGTACTCGTACTCGGAGTACGAAATGTGCTCGATACTCGGAGTATACTCGGAGTGTGCAGTACGTTAAGAGCATCTTTGATAAAGACTCGGCCATCATTCCTCCCAGTTTTTTTTGCAATTTTATTTTCCATCCTATTCATTATCTTCTCACTTCTGTCGTTCTCCCTCCCTATTAATAGTCGTATTTTAGAAAAAAAATACTTCAGGCACTTTGTGTACTCGCAGTATTTCGGTATTCAATACTCTCGATACTCGGAGTACTCCGAGTAATTTAGATGTTTTACTCCGAGTACTGCTTGTATTCGAGTAGAGGTACTCCTAATACTCCCAGTACTCGGAGTATTCGGGCCTTCAGTACTACTCATACTCCAAGTACTCCGAGTATTTAGGCCACCAGTACACTAAATAATACTCTCAGTACTCGGGAGTACGAAGAATATACTCGGAGTATTGAGTATACTCGGAACATGTGTGTGCAGCTTTGCAAAGATGAGTTTCGACGAAATCCTTGATCAGGTGTGCCAACTACCAACTGCTTTTGTTATTGCAGATCAAAACGTCAGCAACTATCGCGAGCAAGCTGGAAGAATGTTTGGAAGAATTGTTCGCAATCTCCGTCGTGGAGTCGTAGAAATGGAGAATGAAGCGCGCCATCTCTCTCTCTGTGCGTGTGGCTTCGCAGTCGCCCCGCAACAAAAGCAGAGACTTCAATCAAGTACCAGAGGTTAGAGAGTTTGCCATCGCCCCATGAGCAAGTCAACAAGAGACGTTGAGAGGCGAGACCACCGCACAGCAACACCAGCAGTACGTTCACACTTGCTTGCTTGCTGCTGCTGTTGTTGTTGCTGCTGCAGCTGCTGCCGCAATGGATGAGTATAATCCCTGGTACGGTATGTACATGCTCGTACGTACAAAGTTCTACGTAAAAGAGACGAAATTCGTTGTTTTTATCTTGATCTTTGTATGCAAGGGAGAGCAGAGACTAGCATCAGCGAAGCGAACTCTTCGGATTTATTTTCTCAAGGATATTAAAAAATTAAAAAAACAACAGCTATGTACGATACATGCACGAATTTATACAGCAGCAGCAGTAGAAGCGACTGCGCTACCAAGAAGTGGCCGGCACCGCCCCGACTAGGGTGGGCATGTTGGGCCTTGCATCGTGTTGGAGCGTCCCCAGCGGGGTTGGAGGCCCCAAGGGCAAGCATGTGTTGATGGCTGGCAAGCAACCACGAGATACATATGCGGATTTTGCAACACTCGTACGCATATACTCGTACTCGTACATACCATGGTACATACTCGTATTGCAAAAAGGGGGGGAGACATATTCGTAATCGGGTTGATGTACGTATGTACCACAGGTGCAACGAAAATTCTCCCTCGGGAGGCTTGAACAAAGACTTGTGCCCCGCTGGAGCACTCAGCGGTGGTAGCCACAGGCGTGCTCGTCGCAGATAGGAGCGTTGGTTGCTGGTGTGTTTGGCTTCGCAGTCGCGAATAAGGAGCAAGCTACGGACGACGGTGCACACAGAAGCAGTATATACGGGTACGTAGGCATGAAAAATAGTTGTTGATTCCAGATTTCCATCACACACTCGAGGCTCCGTGCAAAACAGTTCAAAGTTCGAAACTCGGGGAATGCAAAGCCAGACTCGCAGCAGCCGCCGCCAGCTTCACCGTCGTGCATATCCAGGCCCAGCCGACCACCATGAGGTGGCAGTGCCATCCAAGGCTCGGAAAGGGGGGCTATTGGGTGCCGCGGCTACGTACCACGTACCCCGAAAGCGATTGCGAGAATTCCTACTCGAGGCGGGGCGGGTGCAGAAAGCAGAAAGACACGTCACACCTCACGTTGCGCAACACGGAGGCCACCTCTGCCTGTCGAACACTTGCCATGCCCTAAAACGTCGATGCGTTCGAATCTCACCTGTTGTTCGGAACGGGGTGGGTGCTTGGAGCCTGGCGGAGAGTGTTGCAGCGAACCTTGTGGTGGTGATCCCCGGCCTAGCTAGACGTGAGCACGTGGTTGTGCAGTGCTGTGGGACTGCTGCTGCTGCTGTTGCTTTGTGAGACACAAGCTTGCACTTGCAAAATCTATTCGTTCAGAAACGTGATTTTTATATTTTTAATCGCGATATTTTTACGAAAAATGTTAAATGTTATTCCGAACCGACACATGAAACCGACGCTTTTTCTCTCTCTTTCTCCGGCAGTTTCTGTTTTCTCGTTTTCTCGAGATATCTTGCGTACGTACCAGGTATACGTATACGCACAACAAAACGGTCAAGCAAGACTTTCAGTGAAGAAGACTTTACGCCCCCTCAATGCCACTACACTGCTGAGTAAAGCGTATCATATGCCCGCATTGAACATTGAGCCTCCATTGAACATTGAGCCTCAATGTTCAATGCGGGCACATGATATACGCGTAGTGATACATGTCATACATACTCGCAATACAAAAACGGGTGCATGTATGTGCAGAATACCCAGGGACCGGAATGATCCTCATAAAATCCGTAGCAAGGGACCCAACTTGCAAAGTTATGCGTACTACCTGGTACAGAAGTATATACACAGCAGTGTAGCTGTACTGCTGAATGGAACGTTTTTTTGTCGATTTTGTTGGATTTCTCAAACGGCACACTGCTGTTGTGCGCCTCCCTGTGGTCCACGTTGGCGTACGACCAGCGGTATGCACAAACATGGGGTACGCGTACAGAGAACCAGTACGAGTACGCGTATAGCTTTGCGGTAGTATTACCGCGTCCTGCGTAGACCTGTAAAACATATCTGTGGGTGCCGTGGATGTTCGGCCTGCATGCTGTGTGAGGGAGTCCACAACATACAGCAGCAGAAGCTCACAACAACTTGCCGGTACTTCGTATAACAGTACCAAAGGTCACGAGTATTATACGTAGTGGATTGTGTGCTTCGACTCTCCTCATGAAAAGTACCGGTCGGTAAGGTTATAGCCTATCAAGCAGGCCACGCGGTGTCACTTACTGTGCTGTGTGCGGTGAGGTTGGAGGTTAGAATAACATCTAGAGTCTTTTCGTGTTACCCAATCCAAGGGCAAAAGGGTAGGTCTGAAAAACTTGGGGCCCAGCTCTTGCCTGGCCCTGGAACCCTGCTCCCTATATACGTAAAGGCCTTCCAAGCAGCACGTCACCTCTTATCCATCTTCCCAATCCTGAGTGTTTACAGGCCATATCAGAGTATTATCGTAACACGACTGTGGCCGATTCTGATGAGCCGAGTGAATGGAAATAAATGTGTCAGATTCACAGCAAACGCTTGTTCCACGAACTACTGTACAACACTAATATTCGAAGACGAGGTTCCCCGAAACCCACTCCCATTCCCCTACCCTCCGAGGCTGCAAAGCCTCATGCAGTAACGACATACGGGCGAAAGAGAGGCTGTCCGCAAGGGGCTCGAAGATTAAAGAAGCCAAAGCTGCTGGCACAGCCCCACCGACGGGGGGGGGGGTACACTCACGGTATGCATGGCTGTAGGTAGTCGGGGGGGGGGGGGGGGGGGGGGGGGGGTGAAAATGCGTCCTGGAAAACAGAAGAACACAAACTAACACCATATTCCCAGCGAGTGGGGGCGGGGCGGGGGGCAAAAATGCACCCTTAGAAACAGAAGAACACAAGCTACAGCGATATCCCCAGCGACGTGAGGGGGTTGCATCGGAAACGGAAGAAGATTAACCAGTACAATGAGTAAGGATAGTCCTGTGCCTCAGTATGAGCGGCCACATCGCCTGAATCACCTCCCGGCGATGAGCAGCAGGGGGGGGGTGTATTCATGTCGTGCACGGGCGTAGTCGTATGACCATAGACCCTCGCATCCCTAGCAGCGCGGGGGGGGGGGGTGTTATGGTACCGCCTTGGCAAGCCTGCAGGACCCATGTTCCAAAATTTGGGAATGCGGAAATATATACCTGGTACTTCGTATGACGTAGTGCTCAGATGGCGTTTGCGTACAGGGAAAACAGGGGACGAGTCAAGAGACGAGTCCCGGTTCTGTTCAGACCGTCATCGTCTCGATTGGATTACTCGTATTTATGGCAGAGTTTTTATAAGGAAATGCAACAAAAGAGTGACAACGCTGGGTCTGCTTCATAGGCAGATAGATCTGGAAGGGGATACGCGTGTGTCCCATGGATACCCTCACAGGGAGGTGGCAGGACAAAAACAAATACTAACGGTGAAGGGAGAAATAACACATCGAGGTTGAGAAACGTGGGACTCGGCTTTTGGCTCTCCCTGGAACGCTGTGCCCTGCCAGGTATACGTATAATAGACCATCCAACCGATACACCATCCCGTTCCCCATGTTCCAAATCCTGGGTCTATATAGGCTACAGACCTTACAGAAAAATACGACGGCAAAGGGTCAACAAAGTAATTTATACTGATAATGGTATAGAGATTTTTTATACGCTTACAATACCGGACTTCTAATCCACCGCAACAAAAACACGAGGAAGAGGATATACATTAGGTAAATACTCGAATGCATTCGGTGTACCATGCACTCAATCAAGAAAATTGAAGCGTACGGAAAACGTCCCTGACAATGATTCGAACTCCAGCAGTAGTAGAGTACAACAGGGTCGGCCGTAGCCAGCAAACCCTTTTGTCGAATAAGTGGTATTCCTCCCTCTTGAATTCAGGGCCAACCCGATTGTGGGGCTGCGAAGCGACCAGGGCGACTAGCTATTGGCTACAGCACCGGCAGAAAAAAAACTAAAACCACACGCCACCGAAGTTTCACACGCAGCTTGCAAAGTTCACAACGGAGCTTGCAAAGTGTACAACGCAGCTCTTGCAAGGTTCACAACGCAGCTCTTGCAAAGTTCACAACGCAGCTTGCAAAGGAAACAACGCAGCTTGCAACGTGGAACTATGTCTATACCGAACAAAAAAAATAGCCGTTGACGGTGCCTAATCGTTACTGGTATGATAGGAGTGCTGGATAAAACAAAGTGGCTGAATCACCTCCAGACTGTTGACTTTACGCCGACGACTATACCTCATACAAACTGATACTGCTACGACCAGAATTCAACAGCTGTCGTAAGAAAAATTGCCGCGACGAGGAGTAGTATCTGCACAAAATCTCCGGCACAACACAGGGTCAACATGGCCAAAAGGGGGAGGAGGGGGGGGCGTACTCGTTCGTTGCTTGCCTTAGTCCTTTGACCATTCACTACGCATCCCTTTCGAGACAGACCACCGTTCCTACTCCTAATAGAGAAAGGGGGGAGGGTGCGTAGTCATTTATTGCTTGCCTTAGTCACTTGGCAATTGACAAGCAACAAATGGCAATGCCTCCCCCTATTAGGAAGGGAGTCTCCACAATGCCCCTTATTAACCCGGTCACATAATACTATTAATATTTCTTGCGTTTGCCATCCGACAATGTGTAGCATGAGCTTCAACATTGATCCCTCAGAAACACTCCACTCCGAAAAAAGAAAACCACGGACAAAAAAAGTGATGACATTATCGCGTTTGCCATCCAACAATATACACCATGTTCACTGTGTTTAACGCCGTCCATTAATATATACACAGCCCATGATCGAACAAGCCTGCAAACTAAAACATCATTTTTTTTGCAGTTTATGCGCTGTTGACTGCAAAAAAGTACATCGAACAAACTTAATCAGTTATCCGTGACGACTACGTTTGATACCTCCCATAATACGGTGTACCTGAGCAACCTGGTGCCACGCAATGTTTCCCTTGTAGTGTTGCAGCATGCTGTACTTCCTAAGCTGTTGTTTGTATGTATTCCAAGCGGGCGTTGAGCCTGAGTCGTGACCACCGGCTAGGTTTCTATAAAATGAGCTATTATGCGATGAAATCATCATCATCATCATATCATCATCGTCCTCATCGTCACTATCGTCATCATTATCATCATCAGCATCAATACCATCATCGTCATCATCATCATTCATATCACCATCATCGTCGTAATCATCACACTATCATCAGCATAGCCATGTTTGTCGCCATCATCAGCAGCATTAATTCGTTCGTTTTGGACCCTTATTATCTCACACCTTATCCGATTTCCCATGAGTTCCGCACTTTTTACTGGTTGCTGGTGTCCTTCTGAGAGGGCAATACCTTTATAAGCCGACGAATATAACCAATAACCAAGCAGATGTGTACCCGCTCTGTTTTCCAGACGACCCGTTCAACCTCTTAAGAGTATTATAATCATGTTTGGCATCCGCCAATGCACAGCATGAGCTTTAACGTCGATCACTCCTAAACGCTCCCAGCAAGAAAATAAACCAAGGGCAACAAAAACGTAGCATGTCGCCGATCGGACTCTCTGTCACCGGCACGAGTTGGTGTGATTGCACGCAGAGAGAGGGCGGTGTGCTCCTCACATCACGAAAATGTAGGTGTCTCGGTTATATCGGCGAAAGGGCTAAATCATATACTGCTACCCCTTTAAGTGCGGCACACACCTACACGGCGCCACCGCAATGACCGTCTCGAAACAGCACCCCCCCCCCCCCCTCCCTGAACGACCTGGGCGTGGCTGTACTACAGTAAGTCCTACCATACCATGGCTCCCCCACACAGCAGCCCTTGGTATCCCCGGCGAAAGAAGAGGCGCCGCGGCCAAACTCAGCCAGCAGCGGGCGTCAAAATGTGGTGTCCGGGGTGTGGCAAAATATCACTACGACCTGTTATAATGTTTGGGTGTCAGCGGTGGAGCACTCGACTCTGGAGAGCAGAAGCGTGGGTTAACATCCCCATTTTTCTGCCTTCTTGCTTTTCGCTGGGGGTGGGTTGGGTGGGTGGGTGGGCGGGCGGGCGAGTCGGTACTGTAAATAGTAGTGGGTGGGTGGTTAGGTGTGGGTGAGTGGGTTTTGGTGCATGCGGATGGGCGGCCGTATAGTTTGCTTTGTACGTTACAGTCTTTTTACTACAATACCACCAGCTGATGCTGTAGCGTACCACTATACATGTATGTTCATATAGTATGATACGTGTTCGTGGGTTCAACTCCTGGTAACCTCTCTTCTTTCTGGTTCGCCAGAAACCGGTCCTGGGAACGAAACTTTGCTTGGTACCAGTAATAGACACCGAGCTGTCCGAAAATATAAGATAATTTTCATACGGATATTCATATCCAAGCGTCCCTTAAATTTACGGACAAAATTGTATTAAATCCTGAGATCCAAGAAGATATGGCGGCGCTGGCAAGAAGGACTCAACCCTGGGGATCACTTCTGTTGTCCGATTGGCGGTACCTACTGGACAATGGGAAGCACATCAAACACACCCTACGGGCAACAACAACGGCTCCTCAGTGGCGATTGTTGGTGATCATGATAAACTCAAACTGCGAGAGAGGTCGTGCAGCTCCCACGACCCAGATCCCAGATCTACAGCTGAGATCTACGCTCCTTGGGGTTTCCAGGATTTCCCCCGTTTCCCGTGAGGCTTTCATTGGTCGCGCTAATCCAAACTTCCAGCTTCAGCACCCGCTGTGCCCTAAACCTCGACTTAAACAACCGCTGCCTGGATCACATATCGAGCCATGCACCTTGAGGGGCTGTTCTTATCACCACAACGCTAGCACATCAACTGCTTGCAGAAACATGAGCGTTGAACAGTCGGCGGAAACAAAGTATCCCGTGTTGATACGCCTCCCAAGGTGCATGAAAACATTCAAAAATGAAAAAAACAAAACAAATCAGCAAAGGCTCACAGACAGAGCCGGCATCTTTGTCTTCGTGTGTCTCCAGGCTTTGTGCTATCCGTACAGCTACTAGGGCTATGTCGGGCGTGGCTCTACCGGGAGCTGACCGTGAGCCGCTGAGAATTCTTAAGCTCGATGAGGATGTCGTCAACAGGATCGCCGCGGGAGAGGTATGCTACGAATTCGTTTTGTTGTTCAAACCGCGCAGAAGGCAGCCACAGCAGCAGCAAGTACGCAAGGCCGTTCAAACACAACACACCACCTCCATCACCTCTTTGCCCATAGTCTACGGTTGCTATATCTAAGCAGGGAGTAGTGAAAGATGTGTTGGCTGTCCACATCCCACTGCTGTCCCCTCTCAGTGTCGATACGGCTGACACATACTATATTGAACCGCAGAAGCTACAGCTCTGCCTCGTGCCTTTTTGAATTTCAGTGTGTACGAGAGTACCCTCCTAGTATTTCGAATCGCAGAAGCTCGTACAGCTCTGCCTCGCGTGGGACGTCGTACAGCAAGGTTTGTTTCTGCGTTTTTGAATTTCAATGCTTGTATCATATGTACGAGGTACGGGTACTATTATACGAGTACTTGTCATTGTGCCCTTGGAGTATCATACTGCTGTACCCCGTATCGTCACAGCAGTGTACATGATACATTTTAATTTCCATCATTATATGCGTTTGGACCATAACTACGAGTACTACGAGTACTGCTGTTGACCAGCACAGCAAGAAGAGTGGTACGAGGCCCTTGATGCTTGATCCTTGAAACAGGTACGTATATGCACCCTTGAAACAGGCACCGCCTGACCCGCGTCACCCAGCAGGACTCATCTCGTACAGCATGTCCCATCGCACACCTGCCTTTTTTTATTCCAGCACGTGTACGACACTCTGTACCCTGTGCGCGGTATGAGATATAGCAGCACAGGACACCTAACAACAAGCAGGAAACCTGGCCCAGGCTGGATTTCTTATTGAGGAGAGGGTGATTTCTACGCTAATTTCAAGATAAAAAATATCGAATTTCTTATTTTATTTAAAGTGTCAGACCAACTATTATGGGAAATTTTTGAGCCGTGATTTCTGGCGATTATTTTTCTAGTTTTGAGGATCCAGAAATATGTGCATGAGAAATAAGGACCATCTATTATGGCTTCTCATTTTTAAAACTGGTTCTGTAGAGTATTGGTTCGTCTTGTTCGCGTCAAACGACGCAAAGCCAACGGCCGCCGCACCACCGCGAGCGTGGTCTCGGCATCCAGTACGGGTGGATTTTCGCCGCGGACGTCGAATCGCCATCGCTGCTGCTGCCGCCACCGCTGCTGCTGCTGCTGCTGCTGCTGCTGCTGCTGCTGCTGCTGCTGCGACGTCGAATCGCCATCGCTGCTGCCGTTTTTGCCGTTGCTGCTGCTGGTATCGCTTCCATGCGAGGGAGAAGCGAATTACACAGGATCATAGCCCGTAGGTACAGCTCGTCGTACGTGTGATGCCTTGGCTTGGGTGACAGATATACTCGGCAGATGGGCAGCAGTACTGCTGCTGTAGTGACAGCACACAAAATTCAAGTAACTCTCAGTTCCTGGAGGCCGGAGAGACCGCCAGGAACTGGGCTCAGTTCCTGGAGGTTTTGCAGATTTTTGCCCCCTCCAGGAACTGAGAGCAAAAATAACGATGATTTCCTGGCCCATAATAGATGGTTCTGATTTTTGGGTTTCGGAGATCGCTGAAAACTACAGAAATCACGGCTCAAAATTTTCCCATAATAGTTGGTCTCAGCCTGGATTTCTTATTAGCCTGGTTCTTATCAGGTGTCCTGTACTGTACGCGGTACATTTCCATCGCTCCCCATGTTTAGAGCATGATCGGACCCAGATCATAGAGTACGTCGCATCATGCCATACCTTACCCTTGATGTCCTTGAAAACAACCACCGCCTGACCAGCGTCGCCCAGCAGGGCTCACCTTGTACGGCACGCCTCTGTTCCTTAGTCCACGGTATGGATAGACAGATAAGCCGGAAGCCTTCCCTCAGAAAGTACGTCGGAGCTGGAGAGACTCCTTGTCGATATATCTTAGGACGAACATTTCCAGCGCCAATGCTCATCACAAATTCCTGATACAAACGAGTACGTTGTTGCTTTATTTATGCTATATCTCAAAATTATCGCTAGGCATTACCCGGTCATCGCTACAGCAGTGCATGTGGGCGTGCCTTGCCATATGTAGCAGTGCTTCGCCGGTGTTTGCGCTTTGCAACGCTGTCATATGATATTTCGTTGGGTCATGTTGGGGCATGGTACATGGTACAGCACTACATAGTCTCGGGGGAGTGGTATTCACGACCACTGCTGTATAGGCGGGATTTGAACCTCGACTACGGGGACGTTCAGGAACCATCCCCGTGTGCCAGGCCTTGCGTTTCGGGTTGGAGTTAGGGTTAGGCGGCCCCGACGAGTATTCGTACTACTAAGAGCACGAGCACGTATAATACCTGTAGAGAACCAGGCTGAGATTTGACGAGGAGTTAATGTACCTGGTACAGCAGTATCTCAAGTTGCTGAGTGCTCGTAGACACAAATAGCCAAATCATAGTCCAGCCCATCAAGTGTCCTGTTTCTTGCTTATGTATTATATGGTCCATGCAGTACAATTTGGCCTATAATGTTTCGGGTCATAACGTTCGAAATACGACAAATTGGGCGATACTGCTACTATAGCCGTGGTCACCAGGGCCGAGCGAACAAATACGTTTTTGGCATTTTGTTTTGTTCGCCCACATTAAAATCAAGTAAGTTACAGCTTGCCAAGGGCCAAGATCAGCTACTTCTCACAAAACCATGAATATCTCATCGGGCTTGCGTTTTATATAAAAAGGAAAGCAAGTTCCGTCCGTAGAATGACGAGAGCAATCGTTTCCCGCCCTTTTTTTTTAGGTTGGCTGGGTGACTTTTACGAACGAATGATCCGCGTGTGACGTCCCGGACACGGTTTTTGTCAGTTTTCTTCGTCAAAAATTATTATTTTTTCAAACGGGAAAAAGTTCCACCTTGCGATTTCAAAAACCCATTGAAATCCGCCTTCAGATA
>MEHQ01004134.1:58740-89676 GCA_008828725.1 Saccharina japonica | reverse complement strand
TGTTACGTTACATTTTCATGCATGGACGCGTGCTACGGTAGAGGTTAGCACTTCTTGGCTGAATTGTTACCTTTTCTGAACGATCGGGCCTCCTTACACCCAAATTTCGTCGGACTTATCATCTTGTGACGGAATTATTTTCAGAATTTACTGCGGTCATTAGATTTATCATCCGGCAGCAACTTTTGTTTTCCTCCAAAATATTTTTTTTTTCGGTGTAGGTTATGACGCTCCTTCTTAAGTGAGGAGCTCAAGAAAAAACATTTGGGGCGCACCTCTACTCGTAGCATGCGTCCATTGGCCGTAGTCGTAAGACCATAGCCCTCGCATCCCTACAATGCCTTGGACGGACGGGGGTGGGGGCGGTTCTACCGAGGACAGGGGCCCGTTTTCTGTTGTTTATTTTTTGGCTCCCCCGTTGGTTGTGGGTATGCGTATTTTCGGCAGCGGGCGGCTCAATAATCCCCTCTGTGAGCGGGGACAAGGTTATCGGGCCGGGCTTCTGGAGCATTGTCTTGCTTGGAGCAGGCCACAAGCGAAGTGTTTTTGCGTAGCTTGTTGTGTGGAGGTGGAGGGGGGGAGGCGCAGGGGGCTGGGTTCCTTCACGGCTGTGGCAAAGTGCGTTCATTGAAATAAAATAAGTGGGCGTTGTGAGACTCGGGCTCTGCTCTCTCGCGCGCGGAGGTTTGTTGTGGCTGGTGCGTCGGTTGGTGGTGGTGGGTGCCGGTGATGTTATCGTTGTGGCGGTGTTGTTGGTGTTTGGTTGGCGCCGCTGCTTCTTGTAGTTGTTGTTGCCTTTTTGTTTGTCAGTGTTTGGTGTGCGGTGTTTGTTCGCTGGTACTTGCGCCTACGCTAGTCCTCTCCCCCGCAGCTTGTTCCGGTTACCTTTCGATGGCAGTAGGTGGATGTTAGAGGAGAGCGCCCGCGGTGACCCTTCATTCGTCCCGCGGTGTGGCATGTGCTTTTGTTGTTGTGGCGTGATTATTCAAGGGAAATGAGCGTCAACAAATTTCCTCGGCGTTTCGCCTTATTATTTATCGCCCCCCCCTCCCTTCCCCCCTCTGGGTTGGCGTCGGTTGGCAACGACGCTGTAAACATCCGCCACTCGCCTGCTGTGAGCTAACAAACCAGGCTGCCGTTTTTTTTTGTTATTTTTTCTGGCGCCGTCCACCCAAGCTGGCGGTCGAGATAGATCAATTTTGTGCGGGGTGGAGTACCTTTGTTCCGCACAAGGCGGAATGATCGTATCACGTATGTTAATTTGGTAAGGCCGGTATACTATTCCGCGAGGCAGTTACATAGTAAAAACCCATTGCTGTTTCTCCGGAAGTGGCGCCACACCCGGAATTAAAATTAACTCATTGAAGCTGTCGTTCCAATGCCTAAGGTCCGCCTCAGCAGGCGGTCTTAGCAGATGCCAGGCTCACCCTCCATGCGACTTCGCCCAATACCTCCACGGCGTTTTCCGCCGCTTTTGGTGCCAACCTAAGAAAAAATAAAACAAATCCCAAATAAAACCCAAAAAAAATAAAAAAAAAAAATAAAAAAAAAAACAAAAATAATCATAAAAAACAAAACAAAAAAATAAAAAAAACAAAACAACAATAAGTAACAATCGCAATGTCTGCCCTGGTTGGTGAACCCAACCGCGTCCGTTCCGCAATTGTATTGGATGCGAGGGTCTCATGGTCATTCATTGACTTACGCGCCGTGCACAACATTGAGTACACCCCCCCCCCTCCACCCCCCCTTCCCTCGCCCCTACTCCCTCCCTCCCTCCTCCCTCCCTCCCTCCCCCCCTCCTCCCCCCAACCTCCCTCCCTCCCTCCTTCCCTTCCTTCTTGGGTTTCTTGTTTTCCCGGGTGGTTGGCTGTTTTTGTTCGTTTGTTTTGTCTGCTTCTCGTTCCGTGCCTATCGTGCCTGTCGCTGGCCTCAGGCGGAGGAGCTCTTCTACAACATGGACACGCGGCGACGCGCTTTCAAGAGCCCCGGGGAGCAGTACCGGGGCATCCTTGACGTGGTGACGCGGTACGCCGTGCACTTCGGCGACAGGGGTGTATCCTTCACCTGCAAGAAGGCACGCACATGTATACAGTATGTGTATACTCTTGGATGTAGAGTGCCAATCCTTCACCTGCAAGAAGGCACGCACATATGCACAGTTTGTGTATACTCATAAATGTAGAGTGTCAGTCCTTCACCTGCAAGAAGGCACGCACATATATATACATATACTTATAGACGTAGAGTGTCAATCCTTCACCTGCAAGAAGACACGCACATGTTTATGTATATACATGTATCCTTGAAGATGTAGAGTGTCAATAAAGTGTTGTACGCAGGAGTATAGTTGACACTGGTGATACGATACGCCAACCCGGAAGTGTGTGAAAAGCAAGAAGACAGTCGACAGGACTAAAACCGATAGGAGGTATCTATAGTCTATGGATACAGAAGGAAAACAAAGACCTTTTCAGAGGTGTACGAATGTGTACCAGGAATTAAAAAAAATGCCTCCGTTCGCATAGAAATGTTTTTGTTTCCTCGATAAAAGCTGAGGCGCGTATATGTTGTACTTGGTAGGTGACAAGCACTGCAGGCCGCAACAGTCGGGGGGGGGGGGGTGTGCAAAACGCCCCCTCCTTTCCCCCCACCCACGCCGCCGCTGCTGTCGCCCCTCGCTACCTAGCTAACCCGCTTCTTTCGCGGGTATTGCCGGCGCTCGACCCCGAAACACACTGACAAAGCGCTCGTTGTTGTTGCTGTTGGTGGTGGCAGTAGCAGTAGTGGTGGTGGTGTTTTGTTTTCGTTTTGGTTGCTTTTATTCTTGTTCCAGTTGCTGTTGTAGTTGTTGCTATACATGACTATTGTTATTTGCTGCTGTTGCTGTGGCAATCTTACAACTCGTCGCCTCTGCTGTCGTTGCTGTTTGCAATCTAACAACTCGTGTTGCTGCTGTTGCTGCTGCTGTTGCTGCTGCTGTTGCTGCTGCTGCTGCTGCTGCTGCTGCTGTGTTGCCGCTGCTGTTGTTGTTGTTGCTGCTGCTGCTGCTGCTGTTGCTGCTGCTGCTGCTGCTGTTGCTGCTGTTGCTGCTGTTGCTGATGTTGCTGCTGTTGTTGCTGGTTTTTGTTTCCTTCCGGTGAGCTCAGCATGGTCTGCCCAGCCCAGACCTTCACACCCCCAGCAAATCGACCCGGCTGGGAAACATTCGGACCGCGTTCGGGCCGACTCTGTCGCGGGAGCTGGTCGAACTCGAGTGCTCGCAGTCGGAGGAGTTGCTGGACGAGGCGATGAAGGGAAAGGGGACGGGGACAGGGGATGGTGAGGAGCAAATGGGTCCGGGCGATGGCGGGCGGGGGGGAGGGAGGGGGGGGGGCGTACTTATGTTTTTCCTGCCTTAGTCATTTGGCCATTGACCACGCATCCCTTTCGACACGGAGCACCTTTTCCTACTCCTAGTCGAGACACCTTCAACCTTTCGGCACTAAGGACGTTTCTTCCATATATTACGTACATTGTTTTTCTTATCATTATTCCCTTAGGTGTGTACGGGGGGTAATTAGATATCGGTTGACGGTTTTCTTACACAACAGGCATGTAGCAACAGCTGCCGATGCCAACATATCTAACTGTGACGGTTTATGTGATTTTTTTTTCACGCCGATCGCTCGCAATATAAAAACACCACGAGATGATCTCCGGTGGGGGATGATGCAAGAACATAAAACAAAACCACGGTCTGTTGTTTTGGCCCGTCAATTACCTTTTCAGGCGTACTGTGATATTTTTAGTGTCGGTATCCTTGACGGATATCCTTGACGGCTGTCCTTGACGGCTATCCTTGACGGGTACCCGCCAAGGATCAAGAGTGCCGTCACCCAACGTCTTTGATGGGGAAGGGGGGGGGGTGAACACGTGAGTACAGCAGTTGTCGGTTTGACGTTCGTTTTGTTTACGTGCTCACTCTGTTTGTCCAGTTGATGCGTCAATCCGGGGACGCAGAAAATACCCCCCCTCCCCCCGCCCTAAAAACCATAGACTACGGCCGTGCACGACATGAGTACACCCCCCCCCCGCCCTACATTATGTATATATAGATTGGGTTGGCGTCGGTTGGCAAAAACGCTGTAGAACGCTGCAATCACTGCGTGACAACCAGGGTACCGTCCTTTTTTTGTGGCGATCACCATGGCTGGTGGCCGAGTTAGATACTTTGTGAGGGGTGGAGAGTCTTAACTCCGCACAAGGAAACTATCGTATCACGCAGGGTGTACCCTGGTATATGGTAAATCACCCGCGAGGCAGTTACATAGCGCACCCATTCCCGTCTATAGAAGTGGCAACGCTGGAAAAAAAACGTCAGTTGATTCGACGTTAGTCATCCATACGCACGTAAGTCGACCTCGCAGGCGATTGAATCTTAGCAGGATACAGCTCACCCTTCATGTGACTACGTACGCGCTGAACACCTCACGGCGCTCCGTGCTTGGTGCAAGCAATGCCTCCTTGGTCGTTGAGAGCCCGGCGTGCTTCGTCCCGGCATTCTAGGGATGCGTGGGCCCATGGTCATACAACTACGGCCATACATGATCCCCCCCCCCGCTGGCTGCAGCAGCACGCCTGATCGTGAAACACCCGACATGCTCCGTGTCCGGCATTGCAGGGATCGAGGTGTCATATGGCGTCATACAACTATGATACAGCCATACATGATTCCCCCCCCCCCCCCTATTAAATATCATGATATATTTATAGCGTTTTGGGGGTTGGCGTCGCGTAGGCAGACCGACGCTGTAAAACACGCACTCGCTGTCGTGAGCTAGACAACCAGGGTTGCCGTTTTTTTTATTTTCGGCGTGTCACCAAAGCTGCGTCGAGTTAGATCATTTGTGCGCGGTGGAGAACCTTTGCTTCCGCCAAGAGGGAATGGTCGTATCACGTAGTGTTTAATATGGTAAGGCATCGCGAGGCAGTTACATAGTTAAAACCTGCTGTCTCCGCGAAGTTGGCCCACACCAGAAATTAAATTAACTCTTTGAAGCTTGTCGTCCATATGCAAGTCCGCCTCAGAGGCCGGTTCTTAGCAGGATGCAGCTCACCCTCCATGCGACTCCGCCCAATACCTCCACGGCCTTTCGCGTTGTGCAAGCAATGTCTCCTGGTTGGTGAAAACCAACGTGCTTCTCCGTTCCCGGCATTGTAGCGGATGCGAAGCCGGTCTATGGTCATCATGACTACGGCCAGTGCACGACATTGAGTCCCCCCCCCCCCCCCCCCCCCGCTTTCGACGTGGCAGCAGGACGCCTAGCGCGTGAAACCGACATAGCTCCGTCCCGGCATTGCAGGATGCGAGGCGTCTATGCCGTCATACAACTAACGGCATGCCATGAATATGAAGTACTGTTACCCCCCCCCCCCCCCCCCCCGCGCGCTCATGGCAGACGCGGCTCCAAGATTTGCTTTCCGGGCGAAGGGGCTCGTGTCCGGGGCGAACTACAGCGCAAAGGTAAGGAGGCGTTGCTGGGAATGACCCCCTTATGATAACTTATCCTAATCTATGATCACCTTGTGTATGGGGGGAGGCCTAGCACCGTCGTTGGGCGGTGGGCCGCAGTCGCCGCGGTCGACACAGGCGCCTGTATGTGTGAAGTGTGCACGCGGCGAGTGGAGGTGGGGGGTGGGGGGCGTACTCATTCATTTGTTGCTGTCCTTAATCATTTTGGGGGAGGGGGGGGGGGAGGGGTACTCATGACATGCATGGCCGTAGTCGTAAGACGATAGACTCTTGCATCCCTGCAAGGAGGGGTGGAGCGGGGGGAAGGAGGGGGGGTGGGTATAGAAGCAGGGGGGGGGGGGGGTGACATGGACGGCAGAGGACCGATGTCTGCGCGATCGCGTGTTTCACACATTCACGCTTTGGCGCGTGCACAGCATCAGAGAGGCCAAACGTCCCAGGAGGCCGCGGTTTTGACCTCGTGACTGACCGCCCCCTAACACTAAAAACAGCATGATAAGGCCGAAACAGGCCTTGACGCGGCTAGCAATACGGGTCTCTTTAGCATGCTTGCCGGCACCAGGTGCGGTGAAGAGTGATGGGCCGAGCGTGCTTGCTCCTCTTCCTGCCCCCCGCTCCGTAAAAGTTTGGGACACCAGACACTAGGTAGTAGCGAGACAAAACGATCGCTATCCTGGGAGATTGATGGTGGCCACAGGCGGTGAAACAGGAAGGGTATGATACTACTGTAGTAAAACAATCTATGTAATATATTTGTCTGTCTGTCTGTCTGTCTGTCTGTCTGTCTGTCTCTCTGTATGTCTGTCTGTCTCTACCCCCGCCCATCTCTCCCCCGTCGACCCCTCCAACCCACACCAAACCGCCACCCACCCCTCCCCTTCCAGCGGCCCCAATTCATCCTCTTCATCAACGACCGACTGGTCGAGAGCTCGTCCATCAAGAAGGCCATCGAAGCGGCTTACAAGGACGTCCTTCCCAAAAACACGCACCCCTTCGTCTACCTGGGGATAACGATGCCAAGCCGCCACCTCGACGTCAATGTGCACCCCACCAAGCGAGAGGTGAGGCGCGCGAGTGGGTGTTTTCGTTTTCTTTAGTCCTCGGGCGGGTGGGTACAAATTGAGCTTAAGCTCACCACTACCCACATATAAATACATTATGCCTTGTGTCAATTCAACCCGGGCTCTTCGCGGATCGTACCCCAACCCACGAGTCGGGTCAGGTTTTTGTATCTCACGGATCGGATCGGGTCGGGTCGGGTCATGTCGGGAGGTTTTCAAACTCTCGCGGGTTGGGTCGGTCATCCTTTTACCCGACCAGACCCGACCCGGTCTAACTTGGCCCGCGAAGCTTTTTGACACGACCCGTGAACAGCCCTGAAATTGAACTCTGCTCTGCCGCTGTGCCAAGGTGTGCTCGTTAAAACGAGGTGCCTACGAGTAGTGGGCTACTGTAGTTCAAGTCGCGTGGCTGTGTAGGGCTATTATCGGGGGAAGATATATAGTACAACAGTAGTAGTTAGAACCCAAAATGCTTACGACGTAGTAAAAAGAGAGGGATGCATGCTTTTTTTATTCGATTGTGGGATCGGATTGCCATCGCGCCCCCCGTCCTAGTGGGTAACGCTCGGAATAGAATAACCAACTAAAGGCAGTGGGTACCCCGATTTAAGAGAGAGTGTCCAAGATAAGAGCATTCGGGATTTAAGAGCGGTCAAATCGGCATGTCCCGCCTATACTAAAACCTACACATTTCCCGCTGCAGATAAGAGCAACGTGTAGTTAAGAGCACTTGTTTTGGTTTAAGATTGTCACGAGGCGCTCTTAAATAGGGGTACCCACTGTATGCGCTTTGGGGTTCGACAATTCCCGCTACGAAGCATGGATTTCCGGGGCACCCCCCCCCCTCGCCACGTATATATATACTCTACTCTGGGACACCAAGCCCCTTCGGGCTCTTTTCACACAAGAGTAGTGGTTGGTGTCTTGCGGCGCGGAAGTTTCGCTCCTATGTGTGTTTTCACCCCCCCGCGCCCCAAGCGTGTTTGTTCTGGTTGGTGAAAACCCAACGTGCTCCGTCCCGGCATTGTAGGGATGCGAGGGTCTATGGTCATACGACTACGGCCGTGCCGTCCCGGCATTGTAGGGATGCGAGGGTCTATGGTCATACGACTACGGCCGTGCGCGACATGAGTACACCCCCCCCCCGCGCGCTCTCTAAATGGTGTGAAACGCCGCCGTGGCAACTGGGTTAAGGGAGGCGCGCGTTTATTGTGTGCTCCGTCTCGAAAATAATGCGTGGTCAATGGTCAATTGACGAAGGCAAGCAACAGATGAGTACGCTCCCCCTTCCTCCCCCGCCTACTGTACGCGCGCGACGCCCTCTGAGCAGGTCCACTTTCTCCACGAGGACTCGCTGCTGGAGAGCCTCCATGAGGCGGTCAAAGAGAAGCTCTCCGGCGCCAACCAATCCAGGACGTTCTACAGCCAGGTAACACTCATCAAAACTCCCTTGAATTGTATTTTGCCGACGCTGGGTTTGTATTTCCCGGGGTGACGCGTGTGCTATGATATCGGGATTGGTGGTGTTTTTGTTTGCAAACGATCGGGAAAAAATAAAAATAGAATAGATTGGATTGGATTGGATTGGATTGGAATGGAATGGAATGAAATGAATTTAAATGAGTTTAAATGAAACTATATTAAATTTAATTTAGTTTAATAAACGAGTCAGATAGTTTGACTGCTCTGTACGTCGGCGGCTGATGTTGTGCTTCTGGGGGGGCTATTGTAGTAATACTGCTGTTCCGGGGGGGCTATTGTAGTAAGAAGAGTAAACAGAACCCACGATGGACTCAAAAACCCGGGTATCCCCCTGTGTTTGCACACCACATTGTATAGATACGTAGGCCATGGCATCGCTCCTTGGGTTAAACCCCTCTTGGGAATTCAGAGGGGAAACAAATTGGCGGTAGAAAGTAACGATTACGGCAACGGCCACAGCGCAATTGGGGGACGATACCATACAAAATACAATGGTTGGTGTCCGAGTTACAATGGTTGCAATGCAGGGAATCGCAAGGCGCGGGTGCAACATTTTTCTATGCACGTACTGCTGCTGGGGCGCTTACGCTGCTCCTAGGCGGTTGAGAACACAGGGGGCACACTTAGTTTCTGAGGGTGCTACATTGACGAGCTTTGTCATCATGCCTCACTCGATAACCCCTTCCCAACTCGTACGAAAACCAGGTGATTCTCCCGGACATGAACTTCGGCTCTCCCCCGGAAGCAGCCCCTGCTGCCCAAGCCCCCCCCCGGAAACCCAGGGACGCTAGCAGTGCGTCCCCGGACACAGAAGACGTATCTCCGCCCGACAGCGCTGGCACCGGGAGCCCGCCATACGTGCTTCCCCTTACGCCTCGCAATGTTGGGCTTGAGGCCATGGCCGAAGAAGATAACGAGGAGGAGGACGGGGAGGGAGAAGCGGGGGGTGCGGGCTCGTCCAACAACTCGCAGCTAGATGAAGCGAATGGTGGAGGGGGGAAAGGGAGCGGGAGGAAGAGAAGGAGGGTGGTGGCGGCGGCGGCGGTGGCGACGGCGGCACTGGACCTCGGGTCGTTCGCCGCTGGCGGGGCGGGGGTCTCGTCGAGGTGGGTTTTTTACGAATGCGAGCGCTCTCGGCGGGCGCTATGTGTCATACGTGGCGACAAGGATAATGATTGTTTTGTCGGGTTGATTGCCGGGGTTTTTTTGTGTAGTGTCCTTCTGCCAGAGGAAGCTAGCCGCGCAAAACACGGCCAAAAAGCGCTACAAGGGCTCGCCGCAAAACAACGGCGTTGCGACAAGTTAGCCGCGCACGACGCTGCCAACAGGTGCCACAGAAGGCGCCCCTGTTTTTTTTTATTTTCCAGCAGGATTGGTCTGGGATGTTTTGAGTTCGATAGTATTCGGGCCGTTGCTTCCTATGTTTTGTTTTACGTCTTATTGTTGTCTTCGTCGAGGCGTACGTACGTACGTACACTATTGTATCATACCAAGCAGAGACCGCTCGCCCGTTTGCTCTCGCGCTGCGAAAATACACAATACACACACAGCAGTGGCGTCTCCTGCTGCGCCAGTCTGTTCGTCCACCCCGCGCTGTGATGGCTAACGAGAGAATCCGGCGTCAATTTTCCTGTCCCCTCAGTAGAGCTTACCGCTTATTTTCGAGATGAAATGGCTGGCACACACGCACACAAAACGTGAACGAGACGAAAGGTTATATTGCTACGTAAACAATAGTTGATTGGGTCTCTTTGATTGGCTTAGAGTCACAGCGGTAAGGTTCTACTGTTACGTGYCCAATGGCTGATTGGGTCTATCTAATTGGCTTAAGAGTCACAGCGTTAAGGTTATATTGCTACGTGACAAATAGTTGATTTGAGTCTATCTGATTGGCTAAGGGTTAGGATCTCGTAGTATTTTCGTCTCGTACATACGCAGTGACCCTCCAACCATTTTCTCGAGTTTCGTGGTAAGCCCCCCTCCGTCCCCTCGCCCCCCCACACACACACACACACCGTGTTGCAGCGCTTCCCCCCAGCCCCGGCCGTCATCCGGTGCTGGCGGTGGCGGCGGCAGCAGCAGCAGCAGCGGAAGAGGCGGCGCATCCTCGGGGGGGAGGGGATACCCGGACCCATCCCCCCCCCTGAAGAAAAAGCAGCAGGCGGTTTCCGTACCGCAGAAGCTGGTACGGACTGACAGGACGGCAGGCAGTCTGGACGCTTTCTTGCAGCCGTCCCGTCCATTGTTTTCGCCCAGTGGTGGTGGCTCGTCAGCGAAGAAGAGGAAGGGTAGAGCGGGTGGAGATGGAGGGCTAGGGGAAGGTCAGGACGAGGAGGACGAGGACGGGGAGGGGGCGGGGGCTTCTGCTGCTGCTGCTGCTAGTTTTGATGGGAAAAGCCCAGTAGTAACGGAAGTGTCGTCAGGAGAAGACGAGGACGAAGGCGAAGAGGCCATAATGTGCGTTTGCCCGGAAGACCAGGAGCCGGGGGAGGAGGAGGAGGAGGAGCAGGAGGAGGGGGCGGGGGAGGAGGTGCAAGACGAAGAGGAAAACGCAGGGGAAAAGAGAGACGGGGGCGGTATGCCAGATGCCCCGAAGCCGATGTCCACCGAAGCGAACGCGGGAGAGGCGGAGGAGGAGGAGGAGGAGGAGGGCCGGTCTGAACAGCCGGGTCTTGACAGCGGCTCGGATAAACCGCCCAAGCGGACAGAAGCAGGCAAGGGGAAGAGGGCCAAAAAGCGCAGAGGCAAGCAGAAGCTAGTGAAGCCTTTCGCGGGAATAGGCAAGGCCAAGAGCTGTGATTGCTGCGGGGGTCAGTACCCGCGAGGTCCCGGGGGTTCCATCGTGTTAACCAACGCAGCAGCGGCCACCACCACTGGAAACCACGGGGATGTTAGCGAAGTCACCCCCCCCTCCCCGGGGACGCCGTCTGGAGCTACGATGAGGGCGCAGCAGCACAAGCGACCGCCGACGTTTGTCGATACGGACTGCAGGTACCACAGCGTGCGCTCGCTCATCGGGGACTTCAAGACACAGGTACGTAAGCGTTTTTTATTAGTTTGTGGAAGGGGGAGGGAAACCTTGAGGGGTCGTTATGATTCGAAAGGTTTCGGTACGATCAAGAGTCCATCAAATCGGTGCAAGCGATGGTACAGAGTTTTTTTTTTTCAAACGTACTCGCAAGTTTCTGCGTCCCGAAAGGACTACTGCCGAGAGGGTACGTACGTACTGATAGTTAGTAAGAGTCCGGCAAATATCTTGTCAGTTTTCTGAACTAGACCAAATTGGATTAGTTTCGAAGAGTCGCGTCCTTGAAACCTGTTTTCACGACGAACTACACCGGTATAGGTTTTCGTGGTTTCTCACGCCCCCTTGCTCGTGCGTCTGACTGCCGTTACCGGGTTCGTTCTGTTGGTTCTGGATGGCGGAGTCCCCCCCCGCCCCTCCGCCCCCCGCGCACAATATCACAAATGTGCAAGCGTCGATTTTTTTCGCCATTTTATTTTATTTTGCCGTTGCGCTTTTTTTTTTGTTCGAATGCCAGGCGCACAAGGGCCTCACTCAGATGCTCAAGAAGTACACCTTCGTGGGCATGGTCGACTTGCACCTGTCGCTGGTCCAGTTCAACACCAAGCTTGTTCTCGTCAACCACACCGAACTCAGGCGAGAGACCCTCTCCCTTCGCGTACGTACAGTTGGCCGCCGGGCAACCAGCCCCCGCGTGCCGCTCAAATGTGTCTTGTCCGATTTGAGGGGTATTTGGGGGGCTTCCCTCTCTCCGGACCTCTGGAGTAACGCAAGCGTTGTTGAGAAAAGGATAGAAACATTTAGTCGGTGTCTGCGTGTGTGCGGCAAATACATCCTCCATGTCTCCGGCGGGGCGGGTTCCTCCCCTTGGCGCTCGGTGCGTGGCGAATTATTTCGCTCGCTGCTGTGCTTGCGGCGTAACTCCGCGCTCGGCTGCGGCAGCTACATACCGTTGGATGAGAGCCGTTTTTTTTTTTATCAACAATAATGAGTTCTTGCGCTGGTGGTGTCCCACTCGCGGGAAAGCGAAGCTCATATCATACTCGCAGGTTCGGGCTTTTCGCTTGCNCTGTAGTACACGCCAATCCCGGCTTGAGCTAGACAACCAGGATACCGTTTTTTTATAAAATGTCATTATTATGCTTTGGCGGTCGCCATGGCTGGCGGTCGACTTAGACCATTTTGTGCAGGGGGGGGAACCTTTATTCCGCACAAGGGGATTGGTCGTATCACGTACCAGTGTGTATATGGTAAGGCACCCACGAGGCAGTTGCATAGTATACTCATTGTTGTCTCTGGAAGTAGCCACAACCAGAAAAACCCCCGACTACTTCGACGCTGTCATACATATGCAAGAAAAATCGCCTTGCAAAGCGGTTCTTAGCAGGACGCAGCTCACTCTTCACTCCAATCGCTGGAACACCTCAACAAAGCGCTTCACCTTGGTGCAAGTAAATGCCTTCCTAGTCGGTGAAAACCCGACGTGCTCCGTGCCAGCATTGTAGGGATGCGAGGGTCTGCGGTCATACAACTACGGCCATGCACGACATGAGTACACCCCCCCCCCGCGCGCTCTCTAAATGGTGTGAAACGCCGCCGTGGCAACTGGGTTAAGGGAGGCGCGCGTTTATTGTGTGCTCCGTCTCGAAAATAATGCGTGGTCAATGGTCAATTGACGAAGGCAAGCAACAGATGAGTACGCTCCCCCTTCCTCCCCCGCCTACTGTACGCGCGCGACGCCCTCTGAGCAGGTCCACTTTCTCCACGAGGACTCGCTGCTGGAGAGCCTCCATGAGGCGGTCAAAGAGAAGCTCTCCGGCGCCAACCAATCCAGGACGTTCTACAGCCAGGTAACACTCATCAAAACTCCCTTGAATTGTATTTTGCCGACGCTGGGTTTGTATTTCCCGGGGTGACGCGTGTGCTATGATATCGGGATTGGTGGTGTTTTTGTTTGCAAGCGATCGGGAAAAAATAAAAATAGAATAGATTGGATTGGATTGGATTGGATTGGAATGGAATGGAATGAAATGAATTTAAATGAGTTTAAATGAAACTATATTAAATTTAATTTAGTTTAATAAACGAGTCAGATAGTTTGACTGCTCTGTACGTCGGCGGCTGATGTTGTGCTTCTGGGGGGGCTATTGTAGTATTACTGCTGTTCCGGGGGGGCTATTGTAGTAAGAAGAGTAAACAGAACCCACGATGGACTCAAAAACCCGGGTATCCCCCTGTGTTTGCACACCACATTGTATAGATACGTAGGCCATGGCGTCGCTCCTTGGGTTAAACCCCTCTTGGGAATTCAGAGGGGAAACAAATTGGCGGTAGAAAGTAACGATTACGGCAACGGCCACAGCGCAATTGGGGGACGATACCATACAAAATACAATGGTTGGTGTCCGAGTTACAATGGTTGCAATGCAGGGAATCGCAAGGCGCGGGTGCAACATTTTTCTATGCACGTACTGCTGCTGGGGCGCTTACGCTGCTCCTAGGCGGTTGAGAACACAGGGGGCACACTTAGTTTCTGAGGGTGCTACATTGACGAGCTTTGTCATCATGCCTCACTCGATAACCCCTTCCCAACTCGTACGAAAACCAGGTGATTCTCCCGGACATGAACTTCGGCTCTCCCCCGGAAGCAGCCCCTGCTGCCCAAGCCCCCCCCCGGAAACCCAGGGACGCTAGCAGTGCGTCCCCGGACACAGAAGACGTATCTCCGCCCGACAGCGCTGGCACCGGGAGCCCGCCATACGTGCTTCCCCTTACGCCTCGCAATGTTGGGCTTGAGGCCATGGCCGAAGAAGATAACGAGGAGGAGGACGGGGAGGGAGAAGCGGGGGGTGCGGGCTCGTCCAACAACTCGCAGCTAGATGAAGCGAATGGTGGAGGGGGGAAAGGGAGCGGGAGGAAGAGAAGGAGGGTGGTGGCGGCGGCGGCGGTGGCGACGGCGGCACTGGACCTCGGGTCGTTCGCCGCTGGCGGGGCGGGGGTCTCGTCGAGGTGGGTTTTTTACGAATGCGAGCGCTCTCGGCGGGCGCTATGTGTCATACGTGGCGACAAGGATAATGATTGTTTTGTCGGGTTGATTGCCGGGGTTTTTTTGTGTAGTGTCCTTCTGCCAGAGGAAGCTAGCCGCGCAAAACACGGCCAAAAAGCGCTACAAGGGCTCGCCGCAAAACAACGGCGTTGCGACAAGTTAGCCGCGCACGACGCTGCCAACAGGTGCCACAGAAGGCGCCCCTGTTTTTTTTTATTTTCCAGCAGGATTGGTCTGGGATGTTTTGAGTTCGATAGTATTCGGGCCGTTGCTTCCTATGTTTTGTTTTACGTCTTATTGTTGTCTTCGTCGAGGCGTACGTACGTACGTACACTATTGTATCATACCAAGCAGAGACCGCTCGCCCGTTTGCTCTCGCGCTGCGAAAATACACAATACACACACAGCAGTGGCGTCTCCTGCTGCGCCAGTCTGTTCGTCCACCCCGCGCTGTGATGGCTAACGAGAGAATCCGGCGTCAATTTTCCTGTCCCCTCAGTAGAGCTTACCGCTTATTTTCGAGATGAAATGGCTGGCACACACGCACACAAAACGTGAACGAGACGAAAGGTTATATTGCTACGTAAACAATAGTTGATTGGGTCTCTTTGATTGGCTTAGAGTCACAGCGGTAAGGTTCTACTGTTACGTGGCCAATGGCTGATTGGGTCTATCTGATTGGCTTAAGAGTCACAGCGTTAAGGTTATATTGCTACGTGACAAATAGTTGATTTGAGTCTATCTGATTGGCTAAGGGTTAGGATCTCGTAGTATTTTCGTCTCGTACATACGCAGTGACCCTCCAACCATTTTCTCGAGTTTCGTGGTAAGCCCCCCTCCGTCCCCTCGCCCCCCCACACACACACACACACCGTGTTGCAGCGCTTCCCCCCAGCCCCGGCCGTCATCCGGTGCTGGCGGTGGCGGCGGAAGCAGCAGCAGCAGCGGAAGAGGCGGCGCATCCTCGGGGGGGAGGGGATACCCGGACCCATCCCCCCCCCTGAAGAAAAAGCAGCAGGCGGTTTCCGTACCGCAGAAGCTGGTACGGACTGACAGGACGGCAGGCAGTCTGGACGCTTTCTTGCAGCCGTCCCGTCCATTGTTTTCGCCCAGTGGTGGTGGCTCGTCAGCGAAGAAGAGGAAGGGTAGAGCGGGTGGAGATGGAGGGCTAGGGGAAGGTCAGGACGAGGAGGACGAGGACGGGGAGGGGGCGGGGGCTTCTGCTGCTGCTGCTGCTAGTTTTGATGGGAAAAGCCCAGTAGTAACGGAAGTGTCGTCAGGAGAAGACGAGGACGAAGGCGAAGAGGCCATAATGTGCGTTTGCCCGGAAGACCAGGAGCCGGGGGAGGAGGAGGAGGAGCAGGAGGAGGGGGCGGGGGAGGAGGTGCAAGACGAAGAGGAAAACGCAGGGGAAAAGAGAGACGGGGGCGGTATGCCAGATGCCCCGAAGCCGATGTCCACCGAAGCGAACGCGGGAGAGGCGGAGGAGGAGGAGGAGGAGGGCCGGTCTGAACAGCCGGGTCTTGACAGCGGCTCGGGGAAACCGCCCAAGCGGACAGAAGCAGGCAAGGGGAAGAGGGCCAAAAAGCGCAGAGGCAAGCAGAAGCTAGTGAAGCCTTTCGCGGGAATAGGCAAGGCCAAGAGCTGTGATTGCTGCGGGGGTCAGTACCCGCGAGGTCCCGGGGGTTCCATCGTGTTAAGCAACGCAGCAGCGGCCACCACCACTGGAAACCACGGGGATGTTAGCGAAGTCACCCCCCCCTCCCCGGGGACGCCGTCTGGAGCTACGATGAGGGCGCAGCAGCACAAGCGACCGCCGACGTTTGTCGATACGGACTGCAGGTACCACAGCGTGCGCTCGCTCATCGGGGACTTCAAGACACAGGTACGTAAGCGTTTTTTATTAGTTTGTGGAAGGGGGAGGGAAACCTTGAGGGGTCGTTATGATTCGAAAGGTTTCGGTACGATCAAGAGTCCATCAAATCGGTGCAAGCGATGGTACAGAGTTTTTTTTTTTCAAACGTACTCGCAAGTTTCTGCGTCCCGAAATGACTACTGCCGAGAGGGTACGTACGTACTGATAGTTAGTAAGAGTCCGGCAAATATCTTGTCAGTTTTCTGAACTAGACCAAATTGGATTAGTTTCAAAGAGTGGCGTCCTTGAAACCTGGTTTCACGACGAACTACACCGGTATAGGTTTTCGTGGTTTCTCACGCCCCCTTGCTCGTGCGTCTGACTGCCGTTACCGGGTTCGTTCTGTTGGTTCTGGATGGCGGAGTCCCCCCCCCGCCCCTCCGCCCCCCGCGCACAATATCACAAATGTGCAAGCGTCGATTGTTTTCGCCATTTTATTTCATTTTGCCGTTGCGCTTTTTTTTTTGTTCGAATGCCAGGCGCACAAGGGCCTCACTCAGATGCTCAAGAAGTACACCTTCGTGGGCATGGTCGACTTGCACCTGTCGCTGGTCCAGTTCAACACCAAGCTTGTTCTCGTCAACCACACCGAACTCAGGCGAGAGACCCTCTCCCTTCGCGTACGTACAGTTGGCCGCCGGGCAACCAGCCCCCGCGTGCCGCTCAAATGTGTCTTGTCCGATTTGAGGGGTATTTGGGGGGCTTCCCTCTCTCCGGACCTCTAGGGTAGAGCGAGAGTTGCTGAGAAGGGGCTACGAGACACATTTAGTCGGTGTCTGTGTGTGTGCGGCAAAAACGTACTCTGTGTCTCTGGCGGGGCGCGTTCCTCCCCTTGGCGCTCGGTGCGTGGCGAATTATTTCGCTCGCTGCTGTGCTTGCGGCGTAACTCCGCGCTCGGCTTCGGCAGCTACATACAGTGGGATGAGAGCCGTTTTTTTTATTCACAAAGAGTGAGTTTTTTGCGCTGGTGGTGTCCCACTCGCGGGAAAACGAAGCTCATACCATACTCGTAGGTTCGGGCTTTTCGCTTGCGTTGTATTACACGTGTCCTCTCACTATTCTCTCGCGTGCTTTTTTGGGCGGGTCGCGGCTTCCTCGGCAAATATCACGCCGTACTCCCCTTCGGAGCGGAAGGAAAAAGCTCGCGCTTGCTGTTGTCTATTTCTCGTAGTGTTGTTGTTGTAGTTGTCGTTGGTGGTGTTGCATCGGTGGAAACATTTTTTTCGCGACCCAATGGGATGCCTTGCACCGTTCTGGTTTTGTCCTGCCGCCGTTACACCCAGCGGGGCACGCGTACATAAAGGCTGGTGTCACGCGCTGAAGTTGGTTTTCACCCCGTCAAAACTCTTCATGCCCATCACTCTTACAGGGGACCAGAACAACCAGGGAGGACTTTATTTAGCTCAGAATACACACTCCAATCGGACACGCACGCTCGAGACACAGCGTATGTACCAGTAAGGCCTCCATAAAGCTGTGCTGACAGCATATGCGCGTGGTGTTCTTATCCCCCCCCCCGCCACCTTTTTAGCCATACGACTACGGCCATGCATGACATGAGTACCCCCCCCACCTTCACCACTCCGTCCCGGCTTTGTAGGGATGCGAGGGTCTATGATCATACGACTACGGCCATGCATGACAATGAAGTACACCCCCCCCGCCCCCCACAGCTCCACCCTCCTCAGCTGTGTACCCCAACCCCTCCCGACCCCTGACCCCGCTCTGCCCGCCTCCCCTGGTCTATACGCCCTGCTGCAGCAAGGAGGCTTTTTTCCAGTTGACCCTCCGAAGGTTTGGCGTGATGCCGCGCCTTCCTCTGTCTACGCCCCTGCCGGTGCTGCCCCTGATACGAGTCGCCCTCGATCTCCCGGAGGCGCGGTGGGCGCAAGCGGACGGAGACAAAGACGACCTCGCTCAGGTGACTTGAAGTGATGTAAAGAGCGCTGAGCTCGCACACACAGGGGTGTGATCGTTTTCATGGTGCACTCGATTTTGTTTTTTGCAGAACGGGAACGGGAAGGTTGAGGTTTTGCCAAAATACCGAACAAAGGTGTTTTCCGAAAATATCTGGGCGAGAACTTTCCGGAAACATAGAACGTTCGACTTTTGTTGGCACCCTTCTATACCGTTGTCAGAAAAAACTCCCCCCCCCCCCCCCCCCCCTCCGTGAGAACTCAGGGCCTTTTTTGTGCGGTATAGGCGTGGAGAGAAGGGGGGGAAAGGCATATAGAGAGTCAGGTCAGAGATAAGAGACGAGGAGGCAGAGACAAAGATATTTTAGAAAGGAAATACAAACAGATATCGCAGGACAAAAGCCGAGGTACGTATACATCATACCGTAGAGGGGGGTTCAAAGCGCCCCGTGAGCGAGTGAGTGAGCGCGGGGGTGATCCGTAGAGAAGGCCTGCGGGCGCTTGCGCGTGTTGCCTCCCGAGGGTGCGAGTCGTCGGTAAGAACGGTCCTGGAATTCTCCTCCCGTGCTTTTGCGCCGTGTAACTCTCGTGTTTCTTGCGACTGGGTCTTGTTTTTTTTCACGACGTAGTACATGGACCGTTGTTTTCTCACGTGTATTAGGAGCAGCAACCGTGCGGGGTTTTTCTCGTACATGACACGATGCGAACATGTCGACAACAGCAGCTAAGCGGTCAATGGTCCTTCCCTCCCTCCCTCCCTCCCTCCCTCCCTCCCTCCCACTTTCCCTCCCTCCCTCCTCCCCTTCTATTTGAGCAGGATGCCGTCGCTCTTCTCGAGGAAAAATCCACAATGCTGGACGAGTACTTCATGACGAAGCTGTCGCGCGAAAGCGGCGGTGACGGCGAAGATGATGGTGATGGTGGTGGTGGTGGCAGCGGCGACGGCAAGAAAGGGAACCGAACACGCGAAGAAGCGGGAGAGCTCTGCCTTTCCTCGCTGCCGCTGCTGCTGGAAGGCCACTCCCCTGTGCCGGAGGGCTTGCCGATGTTTCTCCTGCGCCTGGCCACAGAGGTATGCTTTTACTCTGGAACATTCGCCATAAAACGGTATACCGATTTTGTTTTTGCGCCACATGACGGTATATAGGGAAAAATACGCTTCAGAAAGCACCTTATATCGGCAGCGCTCACTGGCCAAGGCACCACTACTGTACCGTGATTTTTGGCCACGAAATATACGGTACACCCTTTTCTGGCTTATTCGGTGTTATTTACGCCCGCCCCTTCTCACTCGCTGTGCTTCCGCCAACCGAGTACAGTCCCCCTGAATAGTGCACGCACGTCTTTGGGGAACTACTTGACTTTGAGCAATCCCATGGTAGGGGTACCACTTTTAGGCTCAATATTTTCTGACCGGTGTTCTCATCGCGTGAGTAACCACAGGATACTGTTAGTATTTTAGTGGTATAGTTGTTTTTGTACTACCGCATTCCAAGGTTTGGTCGGGTTGCGCGAGCAAATGTTTCCGAAGTCATGTTCCGGGTGAGATATTGAGCTCCTCATGTGAGGAGCTCAGAAGAATCTGCTGCGCCCCTACCGTGGGATGACTCCTTTAGTGTGGGATTACTTTTGCGGTTTCTAAAGAGTTGGGAGGGATGGTTGCTGATGTTGTGTCGGGGTGTTGCACACCTCGCACAGATCATCGACTCGTACTTCCTGATCTAGATCTTTCAGGGAAGATAGGTTCCTGATATGTATGATCTGTATGATCTGTATGATCTGTATGATATGTATGATCCATTAGCTGACGTTGCCGGGTGGGAGCCCTATAAGCTGCATGATATATGGTACGTATGAAATGTTTCCCATGGGTTGGATCTGTACTATACAGATCCTTCACAACTTCTCATAACGGCAGATTCGATTATAGATGATCGAGCTCGTCATCGTAATATGTCCGAACTTGTAGAGTGTTGTGTGTTGAGGTGAAGGTACTGTATCCATCTTCAAATAAACTGCGATGGCGGCCTGCATACCGCGCGCCGGCTCTGGCGGTGGCCGCTCGCTCCCCCTTTCGATCGGGATTCAGCGGCGCTTAGAAAACAAAAACAGGGGGAAGTGTGTTTTTTATTTTATTTTTGAGACCCAAATTCCGCAGCGCTAAGAGACAATAGCAAGGCGACAATAGATATTTTGCTTATTCTTAAATCGCGATTTTCCGTCGAAGGCCACCGCAGCTCGCATAATAAGCCTTCTGCAACCCGACCCCCTCCACCCCCTTCTCCACTCCCCAGGCCCCGCCCCCTACCGTCCCCACCCCCCACGGCGCCGCACCCTCCACAAACATGATTTTTTTTCCCCAAAGGTGGACTGGACGGAAGAACGTACCTGCTTTGAAGGCGTCGCGGCAGAGCTGGCGCTCTTCTACAGCACCCTCCCTCTCGACCAACGGGAAGAGGAAACAGACGCCACGGCGGTAGCCCCGACTACCCCCCGGTCCCGCGCCGCCGCCCCGGCGTCCCCTCGAGCCCCCGGCACGACCCCGGTCTCCCGGAAAGAAAAGGCCTCGAGGCAGAGCCCGGCGGCTGGGGCGGGGGCGGGAGCTGCGGCTGCTGGCCGCGATGATGCCGGACTGGCCTCGGCGGGGGCGACGGCTGTGGTGCAGCACGTCTTATATCCGGCGTTCAGGTGCAGTTGTTTTTCTTTTGTATTTTGACCCAGTACACAGTACCCACATCTGACAGATCATCGATCCCCACTTGATGGTCTACTGTAGATGTTTCAAGTCAGATATATTACTGATCTGTATCATCTGTATCATCTGTATCATCTGTATCATCTGTTTCATCTGTATCATCTGTATGATAGGTATGATCTGCGTTATCTGTATGGTCTAGCTCGTGTTGCCGGGTGGGAGTCGTACCATCTGCATGATCTAGCATGTATCTCCGGGTTAGGGATATGTTACTAGAAAGATTCTGCACAGCATCTCATAGCGGCAGGTTATAGGATCTACTGTACATGATCTACATCGTGCTGTATCGGAGGTATGTCATAGGAGTGTGAAAAAAACTTCGTTCTGTTTATGTTGTGTTTTTATCCGCGGGTGGGCGGGTAGAAATAAAACTAAAGCTCGCCACGCTTCGACCATCTGTCTTGTATTTTTCTTTTCTTTCGCCGCAAACGTGTGCGGACGAGCCGACGAGAGAAACATTTGTGTCATTTTGCCGCAGGAGTCGTGCTATACGGTGTACGGTGGTTACGCTTCCGGGATGTGCGGTGCAATTTTGTTTTCGAGGGACGGGTCTGCTGTCGGTACGACGGGGGGTAGTGTGAGACATGACCCGCACAGCAGCAGCAGTAAACTGACGACGTTTTCCCTCAGATCAACGTCAGCTGATGCTAGCTGCTAGCTATTTCGTAGTCGTCAGCTGTGGCTGGTAGCTGTTATTCGTTTGGCTGTTAGACGGTGTTACGTAACTGATGTTTGGGTGAGCGAGCACCATCCCTGCCAACTACTGTACGTACGTACCACCTCCATTTTGTCGCCGGTCTTATCACAACCCCCCCCATCCCCTGTCCCCTGTTCCCTGCCGCCGGCCACCCCCCAGGTGGGCGCTGATGCCCCCGAAAACTTTTGCGGCGGACGGCACGGTGATGCAGCTCGCTTGCCTAGAGCGCCTTTACAAGGTCTTCGAAAGGTGCTGAGGCGCCAGATGTGGATGATGATGCTGCTGCTGCTGCTGCTACTGCTGGTGGTGTTGCTGCGCCTGCCGCTGGGCGTGTTGCTGCTGCTGGTGGTGGTGTTGCTGCATCTGCTGCTGGGTGCTGCTGCTGTTTGTTGCTGCTACTTGCTGCTGCTGCTGCGGCATGCTTCTGCTGTTGGTGCGAGCTGCATCAGGGCTAAGCGTGGACGGAAGGAACCACCATGTTGCGGAATTTGGCCGAAATCGCCAAAGAAAGCGGGACGTATCAATATTTCGCTGGCGGAGAAACCAGGACACGGCATTTTTGGGTGGAATTTCCCCACTTTATTTGTAGTTTAGATGGGCTTTCGTGGCGTTGTTGCCTTTTCGGCGCTGTACAACGATAACTTCTTTCAAAAAGCGAACGGCGCGTCTCCCTCGTTTTGTCGAGTGAGTTGGTTGTGTTTCGATACCTGGTCAGAGTTTTTTTACTGTCCACCCCAGCTCGCGGGCAGCGTTTTGCGCTCGGCCGCACGCTGACGTAAGCCGTCGTCACGGTCATACGTAGCGAATTGCATCGTTTAGTTGCCTGAATTGCACGCCTACATGTTCAGTCGCCATCCTCGTCCTTTTCAGAGATTTAGAGGTTTTGCTCCCTTTTTTTTTTCGGCGGTCGACGAACGAAGTGAAGGTGATGTATTACGTACGTACGTATAACGAACTATTGCGTATATATAGTATGATGATCGATTGCCATCCGAGAGTTGACTAGTAAGGGGGGCCATAGTGAACAGGACAGCATCGTGTTGGTAAAACTAGGGAAATAGTATAGGTTTTGTGTGTACCTTAGGTCCCTACCTGGTGTTGAATAGGACAAAATTTTGTTGGGAAAAATAGGGAAAATATGATAGGTTTTATGATATGTGTGCCTTAACCCCTTAAGAACTGGTCCCACGTATTTGGGGACAAACTACTTGGAATTGGTGTAGGGATATTTTTTTTCAGTTCTGAATGGGTTAAGTTCCATTTACTATGGTCCCCCGTATTATGAATACCAGGCGTATACGTACGATACTGCACCGCCGTTTTATGGGGCCAGATTGCGCGAGATTTGATGTGGGGAGATATTTGCGGTAGCTTCGAATACAGAGGGTGCCCGCTCTTAACCCTTTTCAGTACTGCACTGCCTGTACATTAAACATGCCTTCGTAGTATATATTATCTGACGCTGAATTCCAAGTAAATTTCCCCCAAAACGGTACATAAAGGGTATAAAGGAAACGGAAATGTGGCTTGAGAAATGCGCTCGTGAGAAATTGAGGCTCGTTCTCTCACGATAATATCGTTGAGAAATTCGACCGAAGATAAGGTGCTTGGTATCGGATGCCATAATAAACCCCATGGAATAGGTAGGCAACAACGAAATAAATTGAACCTCGACGCCTTACTATTAATAGTACTCGTAGCGGGCGCCTCCTATGTAGGGAGGAGCTGGAGCGAACAAATGTAATTTGCTACGATGTACGAGAGGATGCGATCGAAAAAAAGTACCTTGTACTCGTAGGTCGTAAGAAGCAGTGTCCAGCAGGACTCGCCACGTGTTTCGAATCTTATTTATTTTCCGTATTTTATGACGTTATTGTACCCGCGGTCGTACATGCGTATATATGATGTGTGGTGTTATCTTCACATGACACCGTTATTTCTACCCATCGATGTTCTTTCAGCCGATTCCTCATTCTGAAGAAACACAAAAGCTTTGTGGTCACAACACTACGGGGCGAAGATATTCCTAGTTCCCAAGAGGTTTATCTCTGAGGTTTCCCGTCTGCACTAAATCTCAGACCAGTAAAGAGGACTGACCCTTTTTCTTGCAGTAAATTCGTGAAGCTAAGTATTGACCCCTTTCTCAGCCTACTATTAATACGTACCACTATGTCCTTATATAAGCACCGTTTTTATTGAATAGTAACGTACAAAATGTGCTTATATTTCGGGACAGAGTGGTAGCCATCAAACGTGACTCTCGAAAAATGTGCAAGAACCGGCGGGACGCTAGCTTCGACGGCGCGGCCACAGGCAGGGGTAACACCTACCAGTATACCATTTGTTTTTCTTTATCCTATTTATTATCGTCGTCCTCCTGTTCTCTCTCCCTCTTTAGTCGTAACTCAGATCCGGGGTCACTAAGTAGGCTCTTCTCCCTCCCCACTATGGTACATATCATACGTGCCTTGCATTTTCATCGCGAGAAGGTTTCAGCACTTACTTTCTTCCCTCGTCGACTCGCGTCGAATTGTGCCTATACCCACGGTATAATAGGCGCTCTCGACATAAACTCCCCATCCATACGGAGTTTTGAACCCTCGACATCAACCTTAGCAATCTTCGTGGTTATCTGCCAGACCACCGGGGCGACCGGTATTGTGGGCGGAAATACACGGACCGCTTAGTCTTGATATTGCTGTCTAAACGGTCCTTATGTCACCACCCAGACAGAGTACAGGACAGGACACCTAACAAGAAACAGGCTAGTTAATAAGAAAGCTAGGCTGAGATGTAATAAAGGAAAATATGAAATTCGAGACTCGTTATCTCGAAGTTAGTGGAGAAAGCACTCTCTCTCGAATAAGAAATCCAGCCTGGGTTGGCCTTATTCCTGTTTTTTACTAGATGTCCTGTGCTGTGGCTGAGACACAGACAACTATTTTTGAGCCAAGCCCCACCCCACCCCCCTCGCGTCCGGTGTGTGCGCCGAACGGCACGATTGCGCTGAAGAAATTAATGGTGTGTGTTTTGAGTGATACGAGTATCTCGTGTTGACTACGTATAAAAACGGTATATCATGTGGCTGGGCCCGGAGAGGCTTACTCCGCAGGCAGGTGCCGATGCTTCTAAACGTCTATACAAAATGAATCGACACACGAAACGTTCGAGCCTGCTATTGCTCCGCTCACTGGGCTTGCCCTAGTCAAAACGGGTCGCGTGCCGGCGATGTCTATGCCGGTGCCTCGTGCCACGACCCATCGGCATTATTACAGCAGAATCTCTCCATGGAAAGAAAGAGAAAAATACTCTGGTCTGCTTTTTTCGTATATTGCAGGAAGGTACGTGTTCAGCTCCCACATGGCCTCGTATGTACGCGTCGTCTGCTACCACGACCAGCGCATGGCAGTGCCCACGACGAGGTTATCGGCGCCCGTGTGGCCGTTCGTGTTTTCCAAGCATGTACCCGTAGCGTTCGGTAATCGCTATACGTGCCGCTGTGTAACCGTTATGTAACCGTTTAGTAACCGTTGCGCAAACAGTTACGTAACCGTTGGTTTAGCTTTTTATCATGTCCTCGTGCTCAAGAAGAGGATACCGCTTCTTGGTCTCGTGCCACGGCCGCATCGCGCGTAGCAAGAGACTGGCCTACGCTTGGTGGGTGCTGAGCCAACCGAATACAAACTGAGCCAACCGAATACAAAAAATGGAGGAAGAAATACGATTCATCGCCAGAAGAGCCCAGGTCCCTTACAGTATGGTACGGAGTAAATTTCACTGTCCGTACATTAGGTCGGACGCAAAAAAACAAACAGCACTCTTGATGTAGCCTGCACCGCACGGATCAACACGACAGCCGGCACCCGTGTCCATCATCGTCCAACCCTCAGACGAGCGTAACTCTCGCTCCTCTTACAATAGCCTGGACGGTACCGGCGTCTGCCATCTACCCTTCCGCCAAGCGCGACGATGCTCTCCGCGCGAAGCCTCCTCCTCCACAACAAGGCTGACTCCCGAAAACTTCGACAGACAGGAGTGGCTGCCGATCACTAGGCGGCGCGGGGCCGCACCCTGCGGGGAGGGAATATTTACCGCTTCATCACGCCCCTCCAGCAGCTCCTGAGCGCCAAAAAACACATTTCCGCTGCAATGGTATTGACGTCGGTTCAACATCGATTTGTCGTGAAAAACAAGAGCGAAACAGACAAAACACGCTATACCTCTCTCCGACGGGACGACCACGTCTTCGAATGTGCGGTGGCCAGCCCGCATCAGTCTGGCTGCCCCACGCAAGGCCGCAACAGCGAAAACAACATCCCTGCTACCTCCCTCCCCCCCCAAACTCACCCACCTTTTCTTTACCCCCCTTCACAATGAAAAAACGAGCGCTACACCTGTCCTACCCCATCACCAAAACCGACAAACAAAAAACCAGTGTACGGTGTCGCCCGCGCGCGAAGTCTCACCAAAGTAAAAGAGAGGGGGGAACATTTTGTTTAACACAGCAGCGGCCGCAACCGTCCCCCAGAAACAGCGATAACGCGGGTGCTTTTTACCTACAGGCGCAGCAATGATGGACCTCGCTCGCTCGCTCTACCCCCCATGCCTCACAACATCCGCCCTGCATACCTATATGCAGCATCGATATGCAACGTTGCAACTTTCGCTGCTGCCACCGCCTCCGTCGCCATCACTACTCCCGCCAACTCTGACACGCTAACCCCCCCCCCCCCCCCCCCCCCCCCCCCCCCCCCCCCCCCCCCCCCCCCCCCCGGGCACGCCTTGCATCCTCAAAGCACACTTTTTTTTCTGGCTCTCTTGTCTCCTCTCTCGTTTGAGTTAGCCTTGAAATCGGCGGGTCTCCGCCATCTCCGCCCCCTGCTCCTCGTACTGCCGCTTCGACAGCCACAGCTGCTGGAAGGTCCCCAGGGAGCACAGGATGGACCCTCCGATCCACACGCTGAACCGCCGCTCGATGGGGGAGGCGGTCAATGTTCGAACCTTCAAAAGGGTAAATGAGGCAGGGGGGGGGGGGGGGGGGGGGGGGGGTACTCGTTTGTTGCGTGCCTTAGTCATTCGACCATTGACCACACATCCCTTTCGAGACGGAGCACCGTTCCTACTCCTAATAGAGACACCTCCAACATTTGGGCGCTCACTACGTGGGGGGTGGAGGGGGGGGGGGGTTCACTCATGTTGTGCATGGCCGTAGTCGTCTCTCTACGCGCTACGTAGTCTTGGAAACAAGTATAGTATCAAACTCATAAACGTATCAAACTACCATGGTAACCGGTAGTTGGTCGCTCGAGAAGATCGACCGGTCAGAAAGTGTTGCCTCAGAAGGCAAAAAACTGTCTGCAACCCTTAACTACAAGTAACTACAAGTGACTACAAGTAACTACAAGTGACTACAAGTGACTACATATAACTACAAGTAACTACAAGTAACTACAAATTGCAAGTAACTACAAGTGACCCCAATAAGTCGGGTAGTCGGCACCTGCGGGGAACGAACATGAACAACTAGTAGTCCGACGAACAACTAATTGGTGACTTGAGCCGTGCCGAGTCACAGCCCTACAAAAGGACTGGTATAACCTTAACCCTCTCCACCCCCCCCCCTATGGTCATACGACTAATGCCATGCACGAAAATGAAGTACACCCCCCCCTCCCCCACGCACCTTGAACGCGGAAGGCAGCGATGCCGTCAGCTCGGCCGTGATGCGCTCCGGCATGCCCTCGAACAGAGACCCTCCCCCCGTCAGCACCACATTGCCGACCATCTCTTTCCGGGCGTCCGCGTCCGACTTCTCCAAGGCCCTGCTCGGAAAGCCATGTTTTCGTATATATTAGTTTTCGGGGATCGGCGGTGGCGGCGGGGGGCGAGGGGCGGGGGCGGGAGGGGGAAGCCCAGGTCGGGGTATTAATCTCGGGACCCTTGCAAATCCCCCCCCCCCCCCCCCCCCCGAGAGGGGGGTGTACGCTACGTGCGTCGCGTGTTATACGGCATGTCTCCAGAACACAACCTTTCACTGGTGCTGGTATGTACGGTCCTTGCTTTTCAGCGGCTGAGAGCAACTCGGCCGAGCGACCACTCTGTATATTTGCGGTCCTCAGCTTTTTAGGCCTTTTGGGTTTCGTTGGCCTGCGATGAGATCATATGTGGCTTATCCGTTGGATCGGATTGGATGACGGCATCAACACTAAAAGGTAGATGATAGGATGCCACACAACACACGCATGATGCCAGTTAGGAATACGCACCCGCGCCATGGGCTTTCGCTCGTTACTCTCGCGCCAACCAAACACTTTTTTTCGTTTTTTTCTATAGTCACAGGTAAGTGTAGTGAAAATAATGGCGTCAGACCCCCCCCCCACCTCTACCGTCCCACCAGTCCTTTTTACCTTCGAAGGAGTGCCGGCAGGGGAAGGTCTAGGGCGAGGTTGTCCTTCTGAGAGCTCTGCAGCGGCGTCATCGCCGAGGTCTCCATAAGCAGGTCCGGAAGGTTGCGCAAGTCGTCCTTCAGCTGTCATCGCGAATCGTTGCCACAAAAAACACGCACACGGGGATGGGGGACGGGACGAAGGAGGGGGGGGGGGGGGGGGGAGGGAGGGGGGGGGCGATGGTGGAGGCGGGAGGGGGCGGTGGTGGCGGAGGGAGGGGGGGGGCGATGGTGGAGGCGGGAGGGGGCGGTGGTGGCGGAGGGAGGGGGGGGGGGGGAGTACTCATGTCATGCATGGCCGTAGTCGTACTACCAAAGACCCTCGCATCCCTACAGCAGCGGGGGGGGGGGGCACATACTTCAATACAATAGAAAATAGAAAAAATAAACACCCACCACAAAAGGCGGAACAAACATCTTTTTAAAAAAAACGACAACAAAAAACACCGAAAACCCCAGGTATACGTACATCAAGGCAAACCGTGTTTTTGTTGTTGTTGTTCTTCCATACTTTCAACACAATACTCGCACAAAAGTCAGGAGGAGGAGGAGGAGGAGGGGGTAAGCCTTGTCTTTCTGTAGTCTACAGCAGTTGTTCTTTCTTCAATCTGATTCGCGTAAAAAAACAGGAAAAAAAACGTAAACCAGCAAGAGAGATAAAATACAACTTCAAACGACGAAAACACGGAAAGCTCCTAAAAGCAAAAAAGATGCTGGGATACCGTGCGCATCAAGGTCTCTATTGTTTTGGCCTCAACATACTAGTTCCAGTGTAGAGGGCGGTCAGTCAAGGCGTCAAACCGAGCGGTCTCCTAGCATCACAATATACTAAGTTCAGTGTACAGGGCGGTCAGTCAAGGCGTCAAACCGCGCGGTCTTACGCTAATTTTAGTGTAGTGGGCGGTCAGTCAAGGCGTCAAACCGCGCGGTATTATCCTAGTTTTAGTCTAGGGGCGGTCAGTCAAGGCGTCAAACCGCGCGGTATTATCCTAGTTTTAGTGTAGGGGCGATCAGTCAAGGTGTCGAACCACGGTCTTATCCTACGTCTAGGGTAGGGGACAGTCAGTCAAGGCGTCAAACCGAGCGGTCTTGTATCAAGTTTAGTGTAGTGGACGGTCAGTCACGGCGTCAAACCGCGCGGTATTATCCTAGTTTTAGTGTAGTGGACGGTCAGTCAAGGCGTCAAACCGCGCGGTATTATCCTAGTTTTAGTGTAAGGGGGGTCGGTCAAGGCGTCAAACCGCGCGCGGTATTATCCATTTTTTCGTGTAGTGGGCGGTCAGTCAAGGCGTCAAAAAGCCGTCATACATCAAGTTTAGTGTAGTGGGCGGTCAGTCAAGAAGTCAAACCGCGCGGTATTATACTAATGTTAGTGTAGTGGGCGGTCAGTCAAGGAGTCAAACCACGGTCTCGTAGCATCCTTGTTTTTGCAAGTGGACTCGCCTGAACTTTTGTGCCATCTGGAAGAGTGTACTCGGTTTCTCGATCCTCGTCTTCATCTGACGTTCCGGACTCGTCGAGCGGCAATGACATGCACGTTTCCTGTGGTGCGAGGCAGTGCATGTATGCAGGGTACAGCAAATTTGAGGCAAGTTTAGGGGAGAAAGGCGGACAGACAGACAGACAGACAGACAAACAGACAGACATACAGACAGACAGACAGAGCATACCGACAGAAAGACAGACAGAACATACAGCCAGGCAGACAACCCGACAGAACACACAGGCAGCCAGACAGCCAGACAGACAGACAGACAGACAGACAGACAGACAGACAAGCAGAAACAGCCAGAAACAGAGACACACGCCTTCCAAAGAAAAGACCGAGCGAACAAAACAAATAAAATATTAAACACACCACCCCACCCCACCCCACCCCACCCCCCCTCCCCTCCCCTCAAAAATACGCCTTCCAAAGAACGCACCTTCAGCTCCCGGACGATCTCCAAGCGCATGAAGGTCGCGTAGCTCCGCGTCGTGCCCGGAAAAAGCTTCTCCGCAGACACTGCTCTCTCCCCCCTACCCTTGCCCTTCCCCTTGCCCTTCAGGGCGGGCATCGCCGCCGCCGGCGCGACCCCACCGTCGCTCGTCCCTCGCTGAAGGGCATAGCGCGGTCGGACCTCAATGCCCTTTGCCTGAAAAAAAAAAATGAAAAAAAAAAGAAAACAAAAGAGAGAAGGTGGGGGGCGGGAGGGGGGGAGGTAGCAAAGTACATTAAAAAATGTAGAGGAGGCGTAGGCATGCGGCGCAGGGGGGGGGGGGGGGGGGGGGCCAGTATAATGATATAATAATATATTTTATAGCGGTTGGTGGCGTCGGTTGTCAAACGGACTGCTGTAATAAACATGCTGCCACTCGCTGCGTGAGCTAGACAACCAGGTGCCGTTTTTTTTTTTGTTTTGTTTTTTGGCGGTCACCAAAAGCTGGCGTCTGATGTAGATCAATTTGCTGCGGGTGGAGAAGCCTTTCACGCACATAGGAAATGGTTCGTATCACGTAGTGGTTTGATATGGTAAGCGGCATCCGCCGAGGTCATTCACTAGTAAAACCCATTGCTTGTCTCCGGAAGTGGCAACACCAGAAAATTAAATTAACTCATTGGAAGCTGCGGGTCCATATGGCAAGTCGCCTCAGAGGGGTTTTTAGCAGGATGCAGCTCACGCCTCCATGCGACTGCGTCCAATACCTCACGGCCGGCTTCGCGCTTGGTGCAAGCAATGTCTGCCTGGTTGGTGAAACGGGCCAACGTGCTTCCGTGCCCGGCATTTGTAGGGATGCTGAGGTCTTATGGTGATATGACTAACGGGCCGTGCACGGACATGAGTACACCCCTCCCCCCCCATGGAGAAGTTTGGTACACTAGTAGTAGCGCAGAAATACGATCGCTATCTTGGAGCTTCGGCGGTTCAATCGTACCCTGGGACTTTCGGTTCACCGCGGCTTTATGTACAGGCTGTGAACCACCATATTACAGTCAAATAGGTCTAGTTGCGATGGCGACCGCTTGCCGATCGCATCAAATGGGAATGGCTGCGCTCTGTGGATAGCCGTTGGAGTTCAGGCCAAACCACGTCATTCA
>MEHQ01004134.1:0-58715 GCA_008828725.1 Saccharina japonica | reverse complement strand
TGTACACGTTCCCAACACCAACCTCGACGCGCTCCGTACTTTAAACGCCGTACGAGCCTTACGCTTTCTTTGTATGGTTTGACCATACGTTACGTACGAGACTAGCGAGGATTCGCCCATACATTTGGTTGATTGGTCTGATTGGGCTAGTCTGATTGGGTGAGTCTGATTGGCTTAGTCTTGATTGGCCGAGTTTATTGGCTTAGTCTGATTGGCTTTGTTGATTTGGCTCAGTTTTGATTGGCTTAGTCTGGTGGTCAGGTTCTGATTTGCTTTTAGTCTGATTGGTCAGTCTGATTGGCCTTAGTGTGATTGACTGGTCTGAGTTTCAGTTGATTGGCTTAGTTTGATGGCTTGGTGATTGGCTTAGTCTGATTCGGCTTACTACGTCTGATCGACTTAGTCTGATTGGCTAGTCTATTGGTCATGTTATGGCTCGTCTGATTGGCTTTCAGTCTGATCGGGCTCAGTCCGATTGGTTTCGTCTGTGGCTTTGGTTTGATTGGCTTAGTCTGTGAATTGTTCTGATTGTCAGTCTGATTTGGCTTAGTCTGATTGATGCGTTGATTGGTTAGTACTTACTTTGACTTAGGGCTAGGATTGTTTCAGCTTGTCTCGCCATGATCACTGTTCGGCCTTTTCTCGGATGGGGGTAGCTAAGCCTGGGTACCCCGATGTTAGTACCCAGATGCGTGTACGATGAAGGTATACAAGGTTAACTTTTTTGGCTGAACGTTTTTCTTGAATGACCTAGTAAGTTTAAAGCTCCTTACCAATCCTCGGATTTTCTTCTTGTGCGGCGATATATTTTTATTTTATACTAGGCCCGTGGTTGTTTCATGTTATTAATAGCATTTTATTTCCCATAAATCAGTGTTGGCGTTGGGGTGTAGAGTCCCTTTTGTTAATGCCACCCTTGGAAGCCAAGTTGGTGCACCTTTACGTAGCTGCCGTCACAGATAGACAATCGAGACTTCAAAAATAGCGGTCAATTACGGCATGCCGCCTATACTAAACTGCAATATTGCCCTTACATTGAGACCATTTGTAGTTTAAATAGCTTTGTAACCAAAACTTTAAGTCCCGTTTTGGTGAAAACACTTGTCTTAGGCCAGAGAATGGGACCTATCACGTGGGACATAGGGATAGGATCAGTAATTGTTAGGTATTAAAAAGAGGCACTTATATAGGTTTTTGACGGTGTTACCGTGGGCCTTTTTTTACTCGGTACCGGTATGTCCCCCCCCCATAAAGAAATATTGGGGAGTTGTATATAGAGGGTTAAGGGGGGCTTGTTTCGCGTGGTCACGGGGTCTCTTGACCTCGCGGACTCTCATTTGAATTATATAGGTATCAAGTTGGCGGTTGCGAGTTAGTACGACACGCGCTATTAGGGGATGTTATCAGGGGTTGGTGTCCCGAGTTTTAAATTGCGAGGAGTTGTTGACGAACGGCGGGTCGCAGCGATATGGCCTACCGTTGTACTTTGATCGGTCCACGCTAATGTAGTATGTACTGTATTAAAAAAAAAAAAAAAACACGCTTATATATTATTAGGTGTTTGTTACACGAAGTTTTCTCGTTTTGGTCTCTTTCTTATATCCCTTATAATGTAGCTCTTTCCCTTATAGCCTTATGAAGGGTCCCTCATAGGGGTCTACCCAAAGTTTACCCCGTTCGCTTTGACTCAAGTAGATGTCTTTCACAGTTGGTACGAATAGAACGTTCTGGGATATTCCCATTAAAAAACCAGCGGGAAACAAAAACTGGCGGGAAAGCAAAAGTTTGTTTGACTTCCCTGATCCACCGAAACCTGAATCCCACTCGGATATGATACCCATTTGGCAACTGTCCACCCACATGTGCAGAAATATATTTAGCTCCGCAGAGCCGCGGGGCCGTGAGCGCGAAGCGCGATACGTAACACGGTCTCAAAATTCTCATTCGTAAATCGCGATTGCAAAAAAAAAAAAACGTTCGTGCAGCGTGGAATCGAACCCGAGCGCCATATTTATGGAAGTGTGCACCATAGACCGACGGAGCGTATATTGCATTCCCTCACCCCCACCTGCCACTCAAAATTTTGGCGCTATTTATAGTCGGCACGTTGTATATATGTTATATGTATAGAGCATAAGAATTCCCAGTAAATTTTTATTTCTTCTACAATTGGCAGTTACCAGCCTTCTTCGACTCGGCGGTACCTCGCTCACACCCACAACCATGCTCGTGGCGGACAGCATTTTGATCATAATTTAATGAACGCTTGATTGAGGCCCGATTTTCTTGGTCCATGTATGGATGAAGGACGCGTTCTCTTGAACGCAAGTTTGTTGTCCGTTTTTGTTTGTCTTTTTTGTTCACTGTTGGTTCACTTCTCAGCGACCAGCGAAGTGATCTCACTCTACGTCTAGTATTAATATTATAAAATGCTACTGTGGGTGCTTTGCATTATACTCCTATACGGGATATTCAATCCTCATGGAATCTAACCCGTATAACGGTTACGCGCAGATTGAGTTTACCCAGCTCGTAGCAATGAGTTTCGACGAATCCTTCGAGCTCACAGCTGTGTGTGTGTATGTGTTTGTGTGTGTATTTTTTACCAGGCACACGCAATACAGTGTGTGGTTTGTTACTAAATCTTCCTCCTTTGTGCGGAGCCGAGGGACTTTGAAGACATGCCCTCCCTTTACGCTGTCTCATATCGCCGGTGGGAGAAGTTGTGGGACACGCTTCGCAGCGCCTGCGCGCTGTTTCCGTCGGACGCGGCCCGTGTCTGTGGCGGAGGCGTCGCTGGAGCAATGCCAAGATCGGTAGGGCCTGATGGAAGTGATGTTCGAGAGTTTCGGGTCCGGCCTCTTGTTTCCGGCGAGAACGCCTTGCTCAGGCCTTCGTCGCGGGAGTGGCGACTGGCGGCTGTGTTAATGAAGAAGTAAAAATAACGAGATTTTCTTTGGATTTTTGTGGATGTTTTTTTTTATGTAGATGTAGGAAGGAGCGACGGCCTTGGTTGGAGAAGAATAACGTAGGAATTTTCTTTTGGCTTTTAGTGGCTTGCTGTTAGTGTTGGAGTGTGCGACCGGCCGCTGCGTGACAGATGAAATATAACTAAAATTTTTTGGTTTTGTGGTGCTGTTTTAGAGAGTTAGGAGGGCGGCGGCGCTGGTAGAAGAAGCGGAAGAATATTAAGAGCAATACGTTCTATTCTGGATTTTTTGTGGACTAGCTGTACGATAGTAGAAGAGAGGGCGCGGCCCTGGTGAGGAATGGCGTAAGAATAACAGACCCATAATTTTTTTTCTCGAGAATATAGAATCCTCCGAGATTACAACGGCTACCTCGGCCACCTCGCGGCGATTGCGCAGCCATCAACATCTCCGAAATCCCTAAGTGCCAGCTTCAGTAGCTCCCACACCCAAAGTAGATACCTTTAGCACGGTCTTTATTCGAGAAACGATGCGCTGTACCGTACACGGGTGTTTGAAGGAAGGGACTCCGTAGTGGGAAGGCGTCAGCATTGTCGATTTCGAGAAAAAAGAAATGGAGAAGTTTCTTTGGATTCTTAGGAAGTTCTTTTGGATTGACTAGACGTTTCTTTTGCGATTCTATAAGACCGTTTCTTTTTGGATTCTTGAGAAATTTATTTTGGATCTATTGTGTTGTGTAGATCAGTGGAGAGGACAGCGCTGCTGGTTGGAATAGTGATACAATTATTAGAACCACCATAATTATATTTTTTTCGTATTTTGTTAGATATTGTAATAGGTCGGGACGTGTGCGATGGCGCTGTTAAGATTTGAGTAATAGCGCATCATAATTAAAGAAATAACGGATAGAGGGTTTTTTGGGGCTTGTAGATATGCTAGAGTGGAGTGGCGACGGGCCGCTGGTAAAGTTATAAGAATCAAGCAAATCGACCAACTAACCACCGCGCAGAACTCAACTAATAACATGCACCACAGCAGCCAAATTATACGACAATCACAATCGACCAACGAATTTCACCAATAAATCAACGATCATCCAACAAACCAAACCAACCTTGGTTGATTTCAGGGTCTTTCCCTTCGCAGACAATCAGACACAGACACTTGCTTGGTTGTTTTTATTGTCCCCCGTCCCGTCGTCCTGTATTTGTAGGATCTTGCGAGGTCATATGGTCATACGACTAGGCCATGCTATGAATAATCGAGTCATCCCCCCCCCACAGGAATTGCCAGCCCCCCCCGTACGGTTGATTGTTATCCTCCTCCTCCTCCTCGCCTCCCTCCCTCCTCCGTTTCCCTTAGGTTGTGCGATGGGGCACGTGCTACCAGTGCCGTTCGGGTTCGTTTGACGTTTCGTTGAAAGGCGTTGCGCGCGGGGTCCGGGGCTGCGAGTGGCTCACGCAGCAGGTTACGCATACCTCAAGCGCTAGTCGTCACTCCTCTCGGTTGTTTAGGGGCTGCGCGGTGTTTTTTGTGGTTGACCCATGGTTTGTGTGATGCTATGTTATTTTTGTCTGTTGCGTGTGTGTGTTTTGTGTTGTTGTGTGTTTGTTTGTGTGTGTGTTCTTTGTGTGTGATGTGTGTGTGTGTGTGTGTTGTGGCTCGTTGTGCGTTTGTTTGGTGCTAGTCTTCTCTGTATCTGTGTGCGTCGTGTTTGTTGTTGTCTTTCTGTCTGTCTGTCTGTCTGTTGTTTACGTGTTGTGTGTTGTATGTGTGTTATGTGTGTCCTGGCCTGTCTATGTTGCTGTGATGTGCGTGTTTCTCTGTGTTTGTGTTGTTCTGCTCGTGCTCATTTGTGGCGTGCCTGTGTGTGTCTCTGTGTGCCTGTGTTTATTGTGTATCCATGTGGCCTCGGGAGTCGACGTTCCTGTGTAGTTCTCTGTGCTCAGGTGCCGTGTGAATGCTGTCTCACCTGTTGTTCGCGTCTGCGTCTCACATCTGCTCGGACTTTCATACCTTCTTTTTTTTTTTGTCGGGCAGTGGAAGGAGGGTCGGGGGGTTCACAGTAGCCGAAGCGCTCTCGGGAGGTCGCGTCGCGAAGAATCAGGCGATTGTTTCGCCCGCCGCATTGTTGCCGCCACCATTTCTTATCTTGCCCCCCTCCTTGTTCATACGATCGGCCATGATGCGATTGCGCCCCCCCCCTATAATTATATTTTTATAGTTGGGTTTGGCGTCGGTTAGACAACGACGCTGGTTTAAACACGATCACTCGCTGCCGTGCGCTAGACGAACCAGGGTGCCAGTTTTTTTCTTTGTTTTGTTTTCTGGCGGTCCCAAGTGTGCGGTCGAGTGATATTGTGGGGGTGAGAACCTTTGCTCGCACAAGGGAAATGGTGTTCACGTCCAGTGTTAATATGGTAAGCCATCGGAGGATTTACATAGTAGAACCTTGCTGTCTCCGGAGTGGCTCCCCCAAACCAGAAATTAAATTTAACTCATGAGTGTCCGTCCAATGCAAGTCCGCCCTCAGAGGCCGTTTTTTAGCGTTGCAGTTCACGCTCCATGCAGACTCGTCATACCTCACGGCGCTTCGCGTTGGCTGCAGCAATGTCTGCCTGGTTTTTGGATGGAAAACCCCAAACGTTGCTCGTCCGATTGATAGGGTATGCGCAGGTCTATTGGTATATGATTACGGCCGTGACGACATTGGAGTACACCCCCCCCATGGAGAAGTTTGGTAACTAGACTAGTAGCGGAAAACGACCGTCATCTTGCGGAGCTTTCGGCGGTTTTCTTAGTAGCTTTTGCCCACATTTCTTGCGATGGCCGAACTTCACGTTTTGCTTCGGCCGCATTGGTGCAAGAAATTCTGCCTCGGTCAAGGCAAAGCCCGACGTGCTCAGTCCCGGCACTGTTTAGGGATGCGTAGGGAGGGCTATGGTCACACGGCTACGGCATGCATGACATGAGTACCCCCCCCCCCGCGCGCTCATAGCATGCCTTTCTCTGGAAAATAACGGATCCGCGCAACACGTACCCCCCCCTCCCGTTGCCATCATCCTCATTTACCAACTCACGGCGTTCTCGCTTTGTCTGCAATGTCTGCTCTTGGCCGATGAAACCCGCATTGCTCCCGTTCTGCTTTGTTAGGGGCTGCGAAGGGTTTATGGTCATGCAATGCGACTACGGCCATTTAATTAATATCGAGTACTGGTTATCATATGTATTTCGGTTGGCCTTTCACGACTACTTACCGTTTTAGCTTTTATATGCATGTTTAAGAGGCGCCTGCATAGTGGGGGCTTACCACTGCACCCCCCCCCCCCGCCCCCCGCCCCCCCCCACCCCCTCCCCACGGGGGGGGGGGCGGAGGTGTACTTCATATCTTCATCGGCATGCATGGCCGTAGTGGTATGAACATAGGGGGGGGGGCAGGATAATGAAATGGTGGCGGCAACAGATGCGGGCGAAAAGCATCGCCGGATTCTTCGCGAGCGCGGGCCTCCCGGAGGGCACTCGGCTTGCGTTGTGGAACCCGCCCGACCCTCCTTCCACGGTGCCCGACAAAAAAAAACAAAGGTATGAACGCCGATGCAGATGTGAGACGCAGACGCGAACACGCAGGCATCACACCGGCACCACACAGGAACTACACAGGTACGCGGACGCCCAGGCGCACATGGATACACGATATAAACAGGGCACACAGAGACACACACAGGCACGCACAAACACGCAAGAGACAAGCACAAAACACAGAGACACGCACACAGGCACACGTAGACAGGTACAGAAACACATAAAACACACATACACACACAAACGCGTAAACAGACAGACAGACAGACAGACAGACAGCGACGCACACAGATACAGAGAGACAGGCACACAAACAAACGCACACAGCACACATACAAGACACACACAAGACAAACACACAAGACACACACAAGACACACACACAAGACACACACAAGACACACACAAGACACACACACAAGACACACACAAAACACACACACAAGACACACACACGCAAACAGACAAAATAACATACACACACAAACCATGGGACACCAAAAAAACACGCGCAGCCCCTAAACAACCGAGAGGAGTGACGGAGCTTGCCTTGAGGTATGCGTAAGTCTGTTGCGTGAGCCACTCGCCCCCCCGGACCCCGCGCTGCACGGCCCTGTTCAAAACGAAACCGTCAACCACCGGAACGGCACTGGTAGCACCGTGCCCGCAGTCGCACACCTAAGGGAAGACGGAGGGAGGGAGGGAGGGAAGGAGGGAGGGAGGAACAATCAATCGGTATCGGGCCGTACGGGGGGGGCTGGCAATTCCTGTGTGGGGGGGGGGTGTACTCGATATTCATGCATGGCCGTAGTCGTATGACCATAGACCCTCGCATCCTTACAATACAGGGACGGGACGGGACGGGGGGGGGACAATAAAACAACCAAGGCAGTGTCTGTGTCTGATTGTGTCTGCGAAGGGAAGACCCTGAAATCAACCAAGGCTGCTTTGGTTGTTGGATGATCGGTTGATTTGATTGGTGAATTCGTTGGTCGATTGTGATTGGTCGTTTATATTTGGGCTGGCTGGTTGGGTGCATGGTTGATTTAGTTGGTTCGTCGGTGGGTTACTTGGTCGATTTCTTGTTCTTATTACTTACCAGCGCCGTCGCCCTGCCACTCTACAGTATCTACAAGCCCCCAAATAAAACCCTCTTCCGTTTATTTATTTTAATTATGATTGCTATTCTCAAATCTCACAGTGCCATCGCACTCCGACCTATTTACAATATCTACAAGAATATCCGAAGAAAAAATATAATTATTGGTTCTTAATTATTGTATCACTATTCTCACCAGCGCTGTCGCCCTCCTACTATCTACAGCATCCACAAGAATCCAAATAAGATTCTCAAGAATCCAAAGAAACGTCTTAAGAATCCAAAGAAACGTCTCAAGCATCCAAAGAAACTTCTTAAGAATCCAAAGAAACTTCTCATTTTTTTTTTTCTTCGATCGACATGCTGACGCCTTCCCCTACGAGTCCCTCCTTCACCCGTGTACGGTACACGCATCGTTCTCGAATAAGACCTACCAGGTACTACTTTGGGTGTGGAGCTTACGGAGCTAGACTTCGGGATTTCGAGATGGTTGCAGTGCTCGCATCGCCCGAGGTGCCGAGGTGCCGTTGTACCCTCGACGGATTCCTGTTTTCTCGATGAAAAAAAATATGGGTTCCTATTCTTATCCCTATTTTCACCAGGGCCGTCGCCCTCCTACTATCTACAGCATCCACAAAAATCCAAATAAACTTATTGCTCTTAATATTTTTCTTCCCCTTCTTCTTACCAGCGCTGCCGCCCTCCTACTCTCTACAGCATCCACAACAATCCAAAGAATTTTTTAGTTATTTTCTTCTTCTCCTCACCAGCGCCGTCGCCCTCCAACTATCTACAGCATCCACAAGAATCCAAAGAAAATTCTCGTTATTTTCTTCTTCTTCTTCTTCTTACCAGCGCCGTCGCCCTCCCGGCCGAGAAGGCGCTGAGCATGGCGTTCTTCGCCGGAAACATAGCCGGCACCCCGAACTTCTCGAACATCAGCTCCATCAGGCCCCTCCGCTCTTTGGCAGTGCTCCACGACGCCTCCGCGCACAGCACGGGCCGCTCCGACGGAACAGCGCGCAGGCGCTGCTGGAAGGCGTGTTCCCACAACTTCTCCACCTGGCGATAGTGAGACAGCGTAGGGAGGGCATGTCGTCAAGCCCTCGGCTCCGCACAAGGGAAATTATCGTACATACCACGCACTGTATGTCGCGTGTGCCTGGTATATTAAAACACACACAAACACACACACAGCTGTGAGCTCGAGGATTTCGTCGAAACTCATTTTTGCTACGAAGCTGAGTGTAATACTTCGATCGCGCGTACTTACGGGTTTTATATGTCCTCATGCAGGATGTATATCCCGTATGAGGTAGATATATATGGCAAAGGCACCCACGAGGCAGGTTTGTATATATATATACGTATGTACGTATAATACACCTGTCGCTGTCTCTAGAAGTGACCACATGATACAAAAAACAACAAAAACGACAACAAACTTCGTTCAACGCGCTGTCATCCATACACGCAAGAAAATTCCGCCTCACAAGCGGTTCTTAGTATATAGGATGCAAAGCTCCCCCACAGCAGTGCGAGGTACCCCGAGTCGAACCCCTTGGGGACCCCTATTGAGGGACCCTTCATAAGGGCTATAAGGGATATAAGGGATATATGGGCTACAGTATAAGGGATATAAGGAATAGAGACCAAAACGATGACAACTTCGGTGTAATCAAACCACCTATATATATGCTGTGTGTGTATTTTTTTTTTTTTAATACAGTACATACTTACGATTAGCGTGAACGCTCCCCAACAGTACACGGGTAGGGCCATATGCTGCTGCGACCCGGGCCGTTCGTACGACTCCTCGCATTTAAAACTCGGGACACCAACCCCTGTATAATATCATCTCCTAATAGCGCCGTGGTCGTTACTACTGCTGCAACCGCCACTTGTACTATATAGTCAAATAAGTCCCGCGAGGGTTCAGAGGACCCCGTGACCACGCCGAAACAAGCCCCCCTTAACCCTCTTAAACAACTCCCCAATATTTTCTTATTGGGGGGGGACCATACCTGGTACGTAGTAAAAAGGGCCCACGGCACACACAAAAACCTATATATTTGCCTCTTTTTACTAACAATACTTGGTCCTATCTCCTATGGTCCACCGTGATAGTTCTCATTCCTGGCCTAATGACAAGTGTTTTGTTCCCAAAACGGGACTTAAGGTTTTGGTACAAAAAGCTATTTTAACTACAAAATTGGTGTCCATTGTAGTGGGCAATATGCAGTTTTTAGTATAGGCGGGGCATGCCGATTTGACCGCTATTTTGAAGTCTCGGATTGTCTTATCTTGGGACGCATGCTACGGTAAAGGTGCACCACTTTTGCCTTCCAAGGGTGGTCACTTAACATGGGAGCTCTACACCCCACCCAACACTGATTTTGGGGGGAAATAAAAGTGCTATTAATACCTGATGAACAATCCCACGGCCTAGGTATAAAATAAAAATATATCGCCGCACAAGAATCACACAATTCCGAGGATTTGGGGTTAAGGAGGCTTTACTACTATTACTACTTTACTAGGTCATTCAGAAAACGTTTCAGCCAAAAAAAGGTATACCTTGTATACCTCTATCGTAGCACGCATCTTGGGGTGTTCTTAACTCGGGGGTACCCACGGCTGTAGCTTACCCCCTATCCGAGAAAATGGCCGAACATGATCCATGTGCGAGACAAGCATGACTAATCCTAGCCCTAAGTCAGTCAGACTAAGCCAATCAGACTGAGCCAATCAGACTAAGCCAATCAGACTGAGCCAATCAGAACAAGTCAGTCAGACTAAGCCAATCAGACCAAGCCAGTCAGACGAAACCAATCGGACTGAGCCGATCAGACTGAGCCAATCAGACTGAGCCAATCAGACTGAGCCAATCAGACTAAGCCGATCAGACTAAGCCAATCAGACTAAGCCAATCAGACCCAATCAACCAATGTATGGGGCGAGTCCTCGCTGTCTCGTACGTAGCGTGTATGTCAAACCATTTTCCAAAGAAAGCGGTAGGCTCCGTACTGCGTTAAAGGTCATCGGAGCGGCGTTCGAGGGGTTGTGGTTGTTGGTGCTCGTGGTACAGTACTCGGCAGCAATTAAAAAACGAACAAACAAAACAGAACACACACGGACAAACGCATACCTTGCAGACGCACACCTAATACAGACACGTGAACCAACAAACAAGCAATGCAGACAAACAACACAGACAAAAACAAGCCAGACGAACAAAACGAACAAACAGACAAAACAGACAGACAATCGGACAAACAATGCAGGCAAAACCCCAATAAAGACAAACAAGCAACCCAACCCAATCCAACCCAACCAATAATAAGCACACACGCGTGCCGATGCCGTCACCTGATCCCAGTCGGACAGCAACCCATCCACGAGGGGACTCTTCATCTCCACCCCGTCTCGTCTCCGCGATACCGCCAAGTCCCCCACCAACCAACGCCCCGCCCCCGCCCTCTTCCCCCCACGAATCCCGGAGCCATCTCTATTCCGCTAGTAGCTGGTAGGGGTCTCGTGTGTGTATGGCGTGTTGTGTGAAGGTAGGTAGGGTTAGGAACGGATTGGGGGGGGTGTTAGATGGTGAGAGCCCCCGTTTATGGCGTAAGCGTTGCGGCAAGAACAAGGAAAGCGTTCTGACAGGTGCATGTGCAGAAATGCCGACACAAAAAAAGCACAAAAAAAAAAAACAGACAGGACACACAGCCAGACAGACAAACAGACAGACACAAAACGCGCGCACACGCACACGTTGCATGTCACGGCTCCCAGCATGCGGCGGGTGCGTCTCCACGGAAATCGCATTGTACCCCCTCTCCCCCCCGCCCTCAGACGCCCACCCCCACCCCCACCCCCAAACCTACACCCATTTCCACCGCCGCCACCACCACCACCCCCATTCCCACCACCACCACTACCACCACCGCCACCATCACTACCACCACCACCACCACCATCACCACCACCACCACCACCACCACCACCATCGCCACCACCACCACGCCCACCATCATCACCACCACCACCACCACCACGCCCACCACCACCATCACCACCGCCACCGACCTTGACGCTGGTTGTCGCGGGCAGATAGCCGGCCGTGGAGGAGAACACATGCTTGGGCGAGTCCTCTCCCCCGTAGCCGAACTTGCTGGTGTCCGCTCCAATGTCACCGACGAGCGTTGCGACCTCGTCTGAAGATGAAGGCCACCACCACCACCACCACCGTGTCAGGCGTCGAGGCAAATCGAAACGAGCGAGGGGCGGGAGGTGGGGAGGAAGACGGGAAACAAAACAAATAGACAAAACAAAAAGGTACACGAGCACGCCAAGGAACGGGGAGAGGGAGGGAGGGAGGGAGGGAGGGAGGGAGTAAACATAAGTAAATGCGATAGAAAAGGGATCAAGGAAAGGGTGATAATTGAAATATTTCCTCTTTTTCCTCTTTTATTTTGAAAAAAAATATTGGAAATTATGGAAAAAAAACTGCTCGATAAGAATAGCCCTATATATAAAAGCGTGAGAAGTTCAGCAGCAAGAGCATCACGACACTGAACGCGTGTCGTGTGCAGCAGTGGTGTGTACCCATTTTAAGATCATCCGGGTTAATGACGAAGTAGAGATAAAACCAGGAAGGAATCGGCTTGCAAGTCACGAGGAAAATAAACTACTTGGAATCAGTATGGTCAGTAGTAAAAGATAAGACCATAGTAGAGATAAACAAGAACACGTTTCTGGGCTTGTCTCGAGGTGGTCTTCAATTTTTATTTTTTTTATCTTGTCCATCCCATTTATTATCTTCTCCCTTCTTTTTCTCTCTCCCTCTTTAGTCGTAACTCAGATCCGGGGACACTAAGTAGGCTCTTCTCCCCCCTCCCCACTACGGTACGTGCCTTGCATTTTTAATGGGTATATACACCAGTACACCACTGTATTACAGTTATTGGTAGTTGTGTAGCACTTCAGACACACCTCCATTCCGCAGAAGCCTACGAGTACGTACCGTACGTTCCTTCGTGTAGGATGCAGTAACCGCCATTTTGCTACACATTTCGACAGTTTTCCCCTGTAATACCCCTCCATTACGGGGGACCACAGTAAATAGGACCTGCGGTACATACAAAAACCTATAAATTTTCCTATTTTTACTATTAACAATATTTGGTTCTATTTACTATGGTCCTCCGTTTACAGCAAGACGCCCTCAAAACTCCCGAAGGGGTGATGTGAAAAATAGCACACACGTGCACCCAATATAGCAACACACGTGTGTAGAGCATTAGCCAGTCATAAAGAAATGTGAAATTTTATGCAGCTCTACGTATGTATATATGATATCCCATATTATATGCGGAGGGTACCCTTCGCCTCCTGCCAGGCTCAGGACGGACGCAAATCTCGACACGAAATGAACAGCTCTCGGGGTTGGGCGAAGAGTCAATCTCAAACTTCGTCTCTTTGCGAGGAGACGCTACCACTGCTGCTGTTGCTGCTGCTGCTGCTGCTGCTGCTGCTGCTTCCATTCGGGATCAAACAACATGATCGCACGAAACGTGTGCCGTATACTATTAATACTCCTTTACTCCTTTGCCTGGTACCAGGTTATTGAATCGAATGTCACTGCTGTACAGCAACCCCCTTGCGGGACCCAGGCAGGTTCAACCAGCCCCCGTAAAGTTGCACGAACGTGCTGGGCTGTTCGGCTTTGCACGTACATTCAATACGGGTGCATGTATGTACGTATAGCAGGGGTTGCTGTAGATATTTAAAAAAAAACAACAACAACAACAACAACAACAACAGCTGTGAGCTCGAGGATTTCGTTGAAACTCATCTTTGCTAACTGAGTGTAATACTGCGATCGCGCGTACTTACGGATTATATATGTATGACCTACATGGTACCAAAAGGGAACAGGGTGTCAGGTGCTCCTGCGGAGGGCTGATTGTATTTTTGCACCACTGAGTGGGAGCAGGTTGCCAAATGGGGATGACCCGACCGCGGGGTAAAGTACCAAATGGGAACAGGGGGCCAAGCAGTAAATAAATAAGGGGAAATCCGAAAAACCAAGCACGTATCATACGTACCATTTTACAGCTGGTGAGGTTCGACGACAAAAAAAACGTGCGGTTTCCCTATTTATAGCCGTCTACGATTGGTTAAACCAAATAACTTTCAAGATTCAAGCGAATATATACGTACGTAGCGCGATAGCGTATCGTAAAATCCTTGCAGTCGGTATCATACCGGTACTCTGTATAATGTAATGCTTGTAAAAATGAGCCACCCCCCACGGCCGTCCCCTGTAAACGAATACTTTATAACCTGCTGGGAATATAGTCATAACGTAGCAGCGACGGGGTTGCGTCATCTTCTACCGTTTGTGTCGCCGATCTCCAATCTGCTATCCCCCCCCCCCCCCCCCCCCCCCCCAAAAGTGTACCTGGTATATACCTTTATTCCTCTTGAAACTTCATACGAGCTGGTCCAGCCATAAAACAGATGTATTCATTCGATCGGCAGTTTTGCACGAATTTTTGTATAATTTAGCTCCTAATTTGGCACCATGGTGTCTTGAGCCCGCAGGGCGTTTGCACATGCTATACAGAATTTTTGGAATCCGAGATAAAAACTTGAAAAAATAAAAACGTGACGGACAAAAAGTAACGGAATACAGCAGCAGTAGGAACGACCACTGCATGGTTGAGGGGATGATTTTTTAAAAAATGGTTGCTGTCCGAGTTACAATGGTCGCAATGCAAGGAGTCGTACGGCGCAAGCGCAGCATGAGGCGTAAGCCTACCCACACGCTGCTGGGTAGGGTGCCCACGCTGCTCGTACATACGTAGACGGTCTCGATAACACCAAAGGTTTATCATTGGTCTGGCCGCTCTCTCAGAGTCCCAAAAGCGTTCACATTAATACTTACTGGGTGTCGTAGCACAAGGTACCGGTGTGTCGGGGACTGCACACAGTAGTATGCGTACGTACAGCTGCAGATCGGGTTGGCATCCATGCGACCACCGAACCGCGGCGTGTCTGTGCACCTATGCAGCTGCGTATGGTATACCTGGTACGGTATATACCAGGCAGTGCACTGCAGTTGTACCGTAAGGAGGCGGGTTATCGCCCGGGGGTGTGATCGGTTTTCAGCGCTCGTTTTCTCGACAACGCTAAGGGTGCTTTAAGTCGAACATTCTATTTGCGAATGGCTGTCGACCAGATATTTCCGAGGACATATTTTGATCGGTATTACTGGCAACCGTACCGTTGTCGAGCAAAACGAGCGCCGAAAAAACGAGGCATCCCTGAGCGATAAAAAAAAACGCATCGCTATGGTACACGTATGAGTATGATATCCTATATAGGGAGAATGGTGCCGGGTGATGGGCATCGAAGAGGCCACACAAACACTTGTGGGTGGACTAGAGACAAAACAAAACAAAACAAAAACACTTGCTGCTACTAAGAGGCGCGGGCTTGCTCTCCGTTAGATTGGTGTTGGCATATATAATCCCTGGTATGATACGCTGCAATAGGGCTGGGCACTGGCACAGTAAGTACTGGCAGTATAAATCTACTGGCAGTAGTGACCTACTGACTGAACCGGCCAGTATATTTGCCAGTACGTTTTACGTCGCGTACGTCCAAGAAACACGCCATGATATAGTACGCAAACCCACCAAATGTGTTTCGGGAGGAGAGAAGAGAGAAGAGAGGCGAGAGACAGTACACTGCTGCAGTCCAGTATACTGATTAATTTTGACGGCAGTACAATCGTTACTGACTATGTCAGCCAGTGCCCAGCCCTAGATATGCATAATACCGCACCGCAATCCTGTATACAGTAGCACCTTGTATATACCTGGTAGCGCATACACTACTGTTTGGAATCAAGATAATAAAATGACACAACCGTTGGGAGGAATTTCCAAGCCGATTTTCTCGAAAACAAGGGGGGGGGGGCACACCACAACAACGAAGAGGGTGTGGCTTTGGAAATATCTTGACGAGATCCCCTTCCAAAGACAACATATCTCGGCGTTTGCACTCTCTCCGTTGTCAAGAAAATCAGCTCGGAAATTCGTCTTGTTAATGAAGAGGGTGTGTTGTCTTGTGTGTTCTTACGTACCGGTATACGAAGTATACAAGGTTTCCCTTCGGGATTGTGGTTGGCTTCAAATCCCGGGGGGGGGGGTGTCGCAAGCTGAAAAGGGAGAACACAGCAGGCGTGTGTTCCTCGTACGAGTACATACCAGCTACGTATACGTACATATGTAGGAGTATAGCCACCGGGGCAAGAACGAACGAAAAAAAAAAGTCTTGAAAGCTTAAGAAAAAGAAGCAGCCACCGGGCAAGTAACCGGGCAAGTAACACACGACCAGCCCAAACGAGTTTATAGTTAGTTCTACTGCATATATACTCGCAATACGATGCGACGAGTGCCTGTAACATGATACCTGAAACCTGGTACACAGCAGTACCTGGAACCTCGTATACAGCAGTACCTGGAACCTGGTACACTGGTACACAGTACCAGGAGGTAAACGATAGTTGGCTTGAAGCTCTTTGCTCTCTCGTCAGATCTCTCAGCAGATAATGGTACTAGGTATCTACGTACGCCCGACGTACAAAGAAGCGGTGTACACAGCAGCAGTACGCACAGCAGGCATGTGCACTTACGGCAGCAGACAGCACACATGTACAGGTAGCTGTGGTGCGCTACGACGTACTAGCTGTGGTGCGCTACGGTTTACGATGATACCACAGGTACTCGTACATACTTTACACATAAGAGCAGTACGTAGTAATATCCTTGCGAATGAACAGCAGTCAACGGGACCGGATGGGACCGAGTTCGCTGCTTGTGCTACAGCAGCGCTACTCGTACATAATGGGTGTGCTGGTTGCATGCGATGGTGAAGTAATGTTATACTGGTAGCAGTTCAGACTGCGTTCAGACTGGGATTGATGGATCGTGACAGCAGCAGCAGTGCAGGCGTTAGTGGGTGCAAAGCGAGAACCGTTCTGCTCCGCTCGCAGGTTCCGGTTTCGCTGTCAACGTCGAAAAAAGCGGCGTAACCACTCGTATTCTGTGCGTTGTGCTGTGCTTTAGGTTTGCCGCACCATTACCATGATACGAGTAAGGAGCAGAGGCCTCCTTTGATACCAGAACATCACTGCTGCTGCTGTGCTTGTACCGCGCTGTGTTGATTGATACTGCTGCTGTAGGCCAGAAAAAGCACAGCAAGGGTTTCAGAGAACAGTCTATCGCGCCTTTGAGCTCATCGAAACTCGTTTTGTGGCGCAGCGTAGGCTAACACCCGCATACAATGACCCCTAGATAGCTAAGTACCACTGTACCCGCTAGTGTGATCAACGCACTCACCACCGCAGTACATGTTGCTGTAGCTCCCACCCAAGCAAGAGTGCACGATGCTTGCTCACAACTCTACGAAAAAGGGTTTCCATAAAATGTAGCCGTAACATACAGGGGCCATTTAGCACTGCTCCTAAAGAGGGACGGAGACCGGGGCAGTAGGGTTTTCAGACATTACCATCCACTCCCAATGCAGTCGCTGACTTGATGCAGGCACACTGGGGACGCTGACAAGAACCGAAGCATTGAAACCTGCAGATTGCTTGAAACATAAGTGTGGAAAACTACCAACATGGGTTTATATATGGCAAAAGGCGGTACCCGCCAGGGAATTTTGACAGAGTTAAGAACGACGAAAAGCCACAACTTGTGTTGTCGCATCGGCTGTTCGGCATCGGCTGTCGGACTGTCGGATCCCGTACGTATACATACGTCTCACTTCAATGCACGGCAAGAGGCAACCTGCGACTTCTGGTGATATACTTTGGGGAGCAGCGCGCCGCTTGACGGCCTCAAAGTTCCGGGCAACGGATGGTAATGAGGCCTGTGGCAGCGTCGAGAAAAAGATACTTGCCCGAAATCTTGACAACGTCAACAAGATATGGCGTGCCATCGCGCTTGTTATCGAAAGTTCGCTCCTCTCCAGCGCAGCCCGCGGGGTCCGGATAGAGTCCCTGGGAACCTTTGCCCTTGACGCTAAGGACAGAGAACGGTTCTTTCTCGCCTCCGAGTTCGTCGCGAGGCACCGCCTGCTGAAGTACGACGCGTGCACCGGAGGATCCTTGGCAGGGGGATCGGTTAACACCAAGCTCAACATTTCGAGAGTCGCCGCTGCGGCCGGCAGTCCTCGCCCCGAAGCGGAGCGCGTGCTGGACGCGGTACTGCGCTCGCTCCGGCAGTGCTTAGCCTCGGGTAGGTCCGTAACTCTATCGTTTCACCCTGTTGCGGAATTTTCGTGCGCCCCTTCCAGGCAGTCTAGAATGCGGTATCTTCCGGGTTTTCGAGCGAGAAAGAAGGCGGTGGCGGCCGCCGTTACCCGTGGTCGCGTTGGCGTGGGACGGGCGAAATCAAAGCCAACGCCGTGGACAGCGGGTTCAAACAACAATCGTGATACGAGCGCTGCTGTTGCCACTGCTGCGGCTGCTTCAGCCGGTGAGAGCCGCAAGACCACTCGTACCACCACCACGGTTGCGAATTCGCGGGTGGATGTCCGTAGCCCCCCTGTCGCCGGGCAATTTCAGGCGAGAGAGACAGCAGCAGCAGCAGTTGGGACTGGACGGCCCCTCTCTGCGTCGGTCTCTGCGTCGGAAACCGACCGCATCGTGTCCGATCGCCCGAAAGGCTCGCATGGTGGTGCAGGCAGTGGGGCTCTTGGGGCGAACATCGATTCCGGAGCGGATGGAAGCACTCTACGAGCAGCTGCTGAGTCTGCGGTGGGCGCTGCGACGACACAACCTAGCAGCGCGTGGGAATCGCCCCGGACTAGTCGCCACAACATGGAGAACGTTGCGCGCCTAACGACAGCGTATGGTTCGTGCGCATCACTCGGTTCGGAAGTATTTAGTGGTGACCCACAACATGCTCGTTGTCTGAAGAGCTTCGGCCCCGGGGACAATGGGAGAAAGGATGCCGCAGCGGTCTACCGTTGCGACGGACACGGTCATCTGCCGGAAGAGGAATGGTTGGCGAGTCTCCTTCGGCAGCAGACGATTGCGCAGACTGGTGGCGAAGGACTTCGTCGTCTCACGCGGACCCTGCGGTTGACCCACGCCGACGTCCGAGATCGTGATGGGCGGTTGTCGGGAAGGAGCTTGCTTCAAGCGCTGCGAGATGTCGGCGTAGCCCTGACCTCCGGCGAGCTCGCAGAGATGGCGAGCGTGTTCAGACGGCAGCGCGACGGTCGCGTCTCCCTACACGTGCTCCTGGCTGCAATAGAGTGCGATTTGTGTTCCACCCCATCCGTCGAGCAAACTCCAGAGCTGTCTCCTGCTCGCGTTCGTGGGTGGCGAGAAGAAGAGCGTCGAGGCGGCTCCCCTTGCGGTATCCGACGTACCCGAGACAGCAAGGTTAGAGGAGGTATACCTCGTCAAGAGTGTTCACCGACGCCTTCGAGCGGTCAACGCGGCGACGCTTTGTCAGACCCACCTTGCAACACGTCAAAAGATCCTCAAGACGGAGCAGAGCTGCTGGCTAGGGGCGGAGAACGCAACGAGCCGCAAGGTAGACGTGACGTTGAGAAACGGTACGGAGACGGCAGCCGTCAAGACAAGTTTCGATCGCGTCACGGTCATGGCCGCCCAAGCTCTTCTCCGCACGATAACATCGTCGATAAGACCATGGGTTTGCAGGTTGGCGTGCCTGCTATGTCGCAGCTGCCGAGGGAGTGTTGGCACAGTAGTAGTGGGGAAGGCGAGAGAAAAGACAAGGCATCGTCGGAAGAACGTGCCATAGCGGAACTTGCGACGATAGTATACCACCCACCGCGCTCGCTGGAGGGGCTGATACACGTACTACAGGCCAGCAAGGTGCGGAATGGAAAAGGAGCTGATACAAACGGCGTAGATAAGCTTCGAAGCCTATGTTGATGAGGAATGTCAACGGTGGCTCGTTTCGCGGCATACCACTCTGTTCGCAATCGTAAGGAACGTTCAATTTGTCGTATACATGTATACCAAAGTTTCCCTCAAATGTACGGATAGAATGATATTGCCGAAAAGCGTCCTGGTGGCCCTAGCATGACCAAGGGGAGTCGCCGAAGTACAGTAGACCCTTCACGAACCAAACCCTTCACCAGGAATGTGGATCATGCGCCGCCGACGTATCGCAGCCGCTTAGGACGCTGAGTATCAAGGTTTGAATCAATCGGTTGAAATGTACTGCAGACGTATTATTTATACTAAACTTATAAAACATGTTACGCGGGAAACGCACCTTGTCTTGTTCGCCTACGGTTCATTAGGAAAACGTGTTACGATGCAGTAAAAACTGGACTGCTGGGTGCTCCCGCGAAGTGCCAGTTTATTCAAGCGTTCACGCTTCTTTTTTTAATTTTTATCGACGTCTGTTTGCTTGGGTTTCTCTCGCCACCGCTATTGCGAGCCCTAAGTCCTTACCCTTAACCCTTTGCTTCTGGCACCATGTCTGGCTTCGCGCAGGTGACCGAACAGCCGACGATTGCCTGCGCTGCGATGTCAGCACGCCTGTGCCAGCTACGCCCCGGGCTTGGGAGGACGAGAGCTAAAGAGTTGGCGACAGCGGCAGCCTGCCGCCGCCTTGACGAGAAGGTATGTTTTTTCAGAATTGTGTCGTCGGTAGAAGTCGTTGATGCCGTATGCCAGGTATCCTAACGCAGTCTCGACGGTTTCGTCGTAACGTTTCACAGGGGACACAGACGGACCGTGCCCCGATAAAAAACGACGGCTTCGTCGTGATGTTACAGTGCAACGCGTCCCATGTAGCATGTACCAGCACGAAAGATGAGCGAAAAAACATAGTTTGCACTGAAATTAGTGCAGGACACACTCTGTCTCAAATAAGATCTCGAGCCTGGCCCAAAGCAAGAGTTTCTCAAATATCTTCGCGTACTATACTGCAGTACGAGCATATTGATGAAGAGTATCACCGTCACGTGCACCAATAGCGGAGTCTACCAATAATGGCTTTCCCTGCGCCTATCGTGCGAACACAATGGCCCAAGTATACACGCTAACGCGCCAAAGCTGGGCGGAAACAAAGCAAGCTTGACTAAAAAACGGGCGCCAACCCTTGCGAACTCCTACGAAAACTTTCCCAATCCTGCTTATAACTGCCTCACGCTGAACCAATACTGTGCCCTTGCATTTTCGCGCTCTTCCAGGTCTGCCTGGCGCAGCTGCATGCCCTTCTGGAGCGACGGTTCGGCCGCAGCGGTTTCACCCCCACCGCGACGGCCACTGGAAGGAACATCCCGACGCGACCCTTGGCGTCGTCGTCTGTTGGCCTGTCGTGTGCCGCAGTGGAGAGAGTGCGCCGGAATTTGCTCAGCGGCAAGGGGGGGCTGGGAGGGCTCAAGGCTGCCCTTTCCAAAGCCAGCGCCTCTGCGGAAGGCAGCTTGACCAAGGTAGAGCCCTCGAGTGACTTGCTTGTGTATATACCGTAGCTGCAGCTAGGTCGCTGGAACTAACTATTAGTACCGACGCATGCTACGGTAGGGATAGTACATGACAGCTAAATGTATATCAGGCTCCTCGCTTGAGGAGCTGTGCTGTTAATAGCATACTTCACCCAAAAAGCTGGTTTTCGATCATAAATTGTGTTTCCAATGGTCTAGGTATACAACGAATATTCTTGTAAGACGATACCACGTAATGGGTTTCCGATGATATTGGGTAGTTTTCCAGTTAAAGGGCCCCGTCAGCGAGCCACGAATATGTTTCGGCCAAAATGTGCGATATCCCTCTGTCGTATATAGTACGCGTCTTTATAGCTGTTCAGGCTGCATACTGCTGTGATAGCCTAGCGACCCCTTTGGGGCTTCAGAGGGAACAAATATCGAAAATAAACGACTTGATTATAGTACAGCATCGGCCGCACGGAGTGGCTCGAGCTGCCGGGGGATAATGGTGTGTGTGTCTGAGACGCGATGCGAGGAGCTGTACCACACGCGTGCAACACAGTGACGCTTGGTGTTGCTGCACGTTCTTCCTGTTAAACGTCGATTGGCAAGATGGATGGCTCTCGTGTTTGTTTTTGTCGCAATACTGTAGTCAAGTCAAAATGGTTACTACAATAAGTCAACGCTGACTGTGTAGCTGAGCACGTATTTCCCTATAAAGGAACCACACAAAACAGTTGGGGACTGAACCATGAATAACACATTCATGAATCTCCGGGGGGTGGACCCTGTGCCAAGCGCTACCACGTTATGATAGTCCAAGAAGACCATCAACCAACCATCTTCTCCTCAGCAACGAATACCTACTGTCGAACAGGGAAAGGGACGGTGTCTTCGTGATCCGTGTACCAAAATTTCACGGATCGGTCAGTCTTGTATACTATATATTTACCTGGAGTTTTATTTGCACTCCAGAGTTATTGGAGCCTGTTCTGTGACCACAAACTCAAATTTAGTGATGAGTTGACGTGAGAACAACAACAAACAGCGGTATGCCGGCATCTACCTAGTGTCCCCTGTCAACAACAATATACTGGCATCTACCGAGTGTCCGTTGTATCGATTCGCCACCACGACTATCCCTCCCGCCGCCATTCGCACGCCCTTCCGCCGCTGCGCTGACTCGAACACCGAAACCCAATCAAAGGAGGAGCTGCGGCGTGCTCTGACCATCGCGGGTGGGTCAGGATGCCCCCCCCCAACGGCGAAGGACGCAGACGACTTGTTTACGCTGTTCTCTTGCCAAACCTCGGCAGGCGTGAACGGAGGAAGGGTGGAGGCGACCACGGTCCTGCGAAGCCTTCGGGGCGACCTAAGCCCGGCCCGCGAAAGCGTTGTGAGAGATGTGTTCCGAAGCTTGGTCAACCTTAGCAGGAGCGGGCACCTAGTTGACGATGTCGTTGGCATTCCCACTGATCAAGGTCACGGCCAAATATACAGCTATACAAGGCGGAAAGTGGGAATGAAGCGCGCCATGAACGATACTGTGCACGTGGAAGACCTGAAGAACGCCTTCTGCAAGGGTGGTGGGAGCGGATTCTCGCCGGTTAATGGCAACGCGGCTCCCGCTTGCGACAGAGGGAACATAAGCACTGGGGGGTGGTTCTCCGGCCAGGTATGGCCCGACGATGGGAGTCCTCGTACGTCGCGTTCTGGGGCCAAAATGTGGGGCGCGGGAGGGAAAGCAGCGAACAACGGGGTCACAGTGGAGCAGTTCTTAGAACAGTACAGGTGAACGGGGAAAATACCAAACTATCGCAACTGCAGCAGTATCTCGTATTGCATCCGGAGAGGTGGTTGTTTCCGCGTGCTACCTTGCTGCTCAATGCGTGACGTTCTGAGGACTCGAGCTTTCGGGTCAGAACATTGCGCCACACGTTGTTCATATTCTCGCTCAAAGCGCACCCCACCGTGTGTCGAATTCTATTCTACAGTAGTTAGTAGCGGTGTCACCGCTTGCCTTTGGTTTTGCGTGTTAAAATACCCAAAACGACTTCGACGCCGGACCGGTACCGTTGACGGAACCCTTCTACATTATCCGTCGCGTGCCGTTGTTTTTCGCTCCTTGCATCCCTTTTATCTAGAACTGTGAGATGGATTACTATAAGTCGCCAGCAATATGTTGGTTGACTAAGTATGATGATGGTTAGTTGCAGCGGTGCCAACTATGCGACTATTTGGGAATCCTTGTTCATGGTAGGCTGCGTATTTTCCTTTAAGACCACTCTCTCAGAGAGGGAGAGGTAATCGAGAGGTCTACTGCAACTCATGGCGCATCGAAACCCATCGCCATCGACGGTGCCGGTGCCGATAGCAGTGTGGAAGGCCGTTGTAATTTATTTTACACCTGACATTATGTTTTGTTCGGATAATGAAGCCGAATAGCGCCAGCCGACTACAAATAGCCAACTTAAGTCAGTTAGTTGGTTGGCGTTTGCCAGCCAGCTATTAACTACCCGGGAAGCCAGGCTAACTCACAGCCCAACCCTTATCCCCACCCGCGCCTTCCGCTTTCCTTCGAAGGGACGTGAGCGCCGGCATTGACGGCGACGACGCCTTCGAAGCTTTCGTTCGGGGTTCATGGTCGCTGCGTCCCCTCGCCCACTCCGAGAAGAACAACGATACTATCGCCGCAAGCGAGCGCGGCCGAGAAATCGCTGTGGGTGCTGGGAGGGCAGGCCGCACACCACCACGTACTGCGCCCGCTTGGTACGGAAACAACGGAACCATATGCAACATAATTCCGGACAAGACAGCACAGACGAGCTCTCGAACCGTTGGTGTCCCCCTTTACGCTCGTACTGGTGGCACGGCTCCAGGTCGGCATCACAGTATTCCGAGAGAAAATAACACGGGGGGAAAGCCGGCGGTTGGGTCGCCGTGTGTCACTTCTGTTGTCCACCAAGCCAACTATTTGTCGCCAGTAGTGTCGAGGATGGGAGAACTCTGGCGCTCCACTTCGATGCCGCCAGGGGCGGGGCAACCGGGAAGAAAAACACATCACACGGGAGCCACCAACGACGGCAGCGCGCGAAAGAGAGAAGGGTCCCCTTCCCGGCCCGTCACTGCCGCAAGACGCGATGCGGACAATACATACGGAGAGAGGAGCTCTGCTCGTGTCGGCGCGACGACGTTGCAGGCAAAGGAGCGAATGGGGGTCGAGGATGCGCATCGCCGTGGGCGACCAGCTACACAGCTAGCGCGGTGGGCTCCGGGCGACAAGCAATCGGGCGATGGAGGTGGTTCACGCAAATACCGAGAAGAACGGGTGCCCCAACGGCAGACGCAGCACGAGCAGGGACAGGGACATCAGGCGGAGGAGCTAAAGGGGTATCGTGTCGGGCAACAGCAAGCGGGGACGGCTGGTTTAGGAGTGACGGCAATCCCCGCTGCCGCTGCCGACCTCAACGTTCGCCAGCACAACCAACCCCCTGTGGACATCACCACCGCAAGGGTGAACAACTCCCAGCACGATTTTGAAAGCAACACACGTGCCGCTCATAATACAGAGCGCAGAGGGGTGCCGTCAACAACCAACAACGTATATCGGGCTAGGAAAAGCGACGCGCTTATACACGGGAGGGGGTACCACGACGGCGGCATTCCTGTTGACAGGTCCGCGGCCGCCGTTCGCGTGCAACGAGTCTTCCGAGGACACAGAGGAAGGAAGTGTGCAGGCGCGGAAGGGAGGAAGCGAGCGAGACAACGGACTTCGGAGCGGGAAGCAAATATGGAGCGAGCGCGGCCCCACGCAGCGTCCCGTCGGCTTTCTGGTCGCCTCCCGCGCCCAAAACTCCCCAGCACCTATGGGTTTTAAGTCGACTTGGTAAATAGTGAGCTCAAAGCGGGCAGGGTGTTCGTCAAAAGGAAGGCTCATCGCCTCGGAGGTTGCTGATGAGTCATGTCGACGTAAGGCGTGCGGGGGGGGTGTTTCTGGACCCAAACTAATGGGACTGACAGGCCTCCGCAACTGAGGAATTATCCAAAATATTTGCAAAATCCGTTGTGTTTTACAGCAGTGGCATTCGATATATGCCGATCATCCAGTTTGCGCGTAATACATTACTTGGTGCGTCGTACGAGCTGGTTCAGGCATATCACCCCAATTTTCGTCAGTTACGAATGCCGCATGCAATAGCAACTCCAATGTCACATATTGAGTACCATACTGACCGCCATGAACAGTGGAAGAGTGTGACATCGCCACTTTTTTGTTCAAGGACCTAGAACTGGCGCTACCGCCGAAAATGTGGCCCGATCAATCACAGGCCTTCAAAGAGGTCAACACTAGTCAGGCGTTTCCGTAGGAAAACATTTTTTCCCCCAATTTGTTTTTCTGAACGAGCCGCTTCCAGGTGGTCCAAGGCATGTTTGTACAAAGTTTAACGCAAATATTCGAAGATCCGACTGCGTATGATCATACTAAGTCATATTTACCGCCCAAAATCGATTATATACTGAAACTAAGTAATTACGCGGCAACGCCTATTTTTGCACTTTTTACCGCACAAAAGTCCAAATGTCCACGCCGTTTTTCGGGGATAGACCCTGAATTTTGGCACACGTGTTTTATGCGCCCTACCCGATTTTGGATCTCTTAAGATCCAAATTTCCCCCAAAAAATACAAAACGAACATTATCTGACGGAAACAAAAAATACATATATATATCCGTTGAAGGCTCGGGTAGGGCGCATAAAACACGTGTGCCAAATTTCAGGGTCTATCTCCAAACAACGGCGTGGACATTGGGCACTGTGATGTGGGACCCCAGTGCTATAGATGGTTTAGCTTTGCGACACCACAAAGATTGTTCTTGAGTTCCTTAATGTCGGAATTCGTAATATTTGAGAAGTTCCCGCAATGTGGCGCATATAGGAATTTGGATTGTTCCCAAAAGCGGGAAACCCGGAGACTTAGAGAAAATACAGCTATCCGATTAACGGGTAGTTAGAATGAGAATTGCAGTAACGACCCGAGCAGTAGTGGTCGAGCAAGAGAGTCTGCTCTCAGGCGGACTCTCCCCCCCCCCCCTAGTAATGAGCGCCCAAGTGTTGGAGGTGTCTCTACTAGGGTAGGAACGGTGCTCCGTCTCGAAAGGGATGCGTGGTCAATGGTCAAATGACTAAGGCAAGCAACAAATGAGTACCCCCCACTCCTCCCCTCCCTCACGCATGCTCGCGCTGTCAGCAATTCTCCTGTACGCGACCTCTGTTATCTATGCTCCTGGTCCCGTGCTTGTGGATGCTTAAAGTCTATCGGTGAGTTTAACAACTATAAAACAGGCTCCCATATGAAACGAAGCTGCCCTTCCCTACATCCCCTACTAATAAATATATGATACATTTATAGGTTGGGTTGGCGTCGGTTGGCAACGACGCTGTAAAACACGCCACTCGCTGCGTGAGCTAGACAACCAGGGTGCCGTTTCTTTTTGTTACTTTTTTTTTGGCGGTCACCAAAGCTGGCGGTCGAGTAGATCATTTGTGCGGGGTGGAGAACCTTTGTTCCGCACAAGGGGAATGGTCGTATCACGTAGTGTTAATATGGTAAGGCGTCCGTGAGGCAGTTACATAGTAAAACCCATTGCTGTCTCCGGAAGTGGCCACACCAGAAATTAAATTAACTCATTGAAGCTGTCGTCCATATGCAAGTCCGCCTCAGAGGCGGTTCTTAGCAGGATGCAGCTCACCCTCCATGCGACTCGCCCAATACCTCATGGCGTTTCGCGCTTGGTGCAAGCAATGTCTGCCTGGTTGGTGAAAACCCAACGCGCTCCGTCCCGGCATTGTAGGGATGCGAGGGTCTATGGTCATATGACTACGGCCGTGCACAACATGAGTACACCCCCCCCCCCACCCCCCCCCCCCGCCCCCCCCTAGCTCACTCGTTTTCTCCAACAGCTTTTCCCAGCTCATCGTCTCCATTCACATCAGAGGTTAATATAATACAAGAGGGCTTCCATATCGAAGAGAAGCTTGCTTCCAAGCTCGGCAACGTTCCAGCGTCTTCCATTCCCTTCTGCTATCGTCTCTACACGGTCACCTTATTACACCTGGCGTCGACGGCAGGACTCAGTGTTATACGAATCTCACTTCGAACGTTTCTTTCATAGAAACGCTTGCGCGTGCGTCCCTAAAAAACACGTCTCCCTGGTTCCCCAGGTATTGAAACGGAGCGGGTAGGTCAACGTACGGCCGTATACGGTACCGACGTCCCTAACATCCCGCCGTTCAGAGGAGGGGAGAGTGTTATAAGGATTACCGTGGGCTGGGTAATCGATCGATCTTTTACCCCTATAGCTCAGCAGGTAATACCCTCGCATTGAATACATTTTGGGCGGTATGCTTGAACCAGCCTGTAGTCAAATTCAAGGATTATTGGGTGAGATGACTCATATAGGGCTCCTGGTGTTAATGACCTGACCATAACTACTATTAATAGCCAGAAGGATATGTTTTGTCCGCTTAGTATACTAGAAGGAAGTACCCGTCCGGCTTTCTAGCGAACACAGGGTTTGACGTCGAGCATGTGCGAAGCCTACCCCGCGACCTACTACTTATACTGTGGGCATGCGGCGTGATGCTATGATTCGAGCCAACGATTTCGCGCGTAAAGGCCTTGCAAAACATACGTGTATGTGTGGCATATATTTTTAGGAGGGGTGTAGTGTATAGATTCTGGCCCTTCTTCGACAAACTCCCCCAGTGGGTACCACTGGGGTCTCAGATTTGGAAACTATTTTCTTGTTCGATCGATTTTCGCTCCAAAACTGTAAGTCAAGTGCCCGACTTAAGTACGATTACCCGATCGATTTTCCCTCTAAAACCAAGGTAAATGATCCCTCGATCTTCGCTCTAAAATCAAGGCAATTGCCCGATCAACATTCCCTCTGAAAACAAGGTACCAGGTATGATACATAACCCCCTGGTTTTCCCTGTTAAACCACAGCAGTGAATGTATGTCCGGTCGATTTTCCTTCTAAAATTATACCACAGGTACGTACCAGGGTATGGATTTTGAATATTATAGCGTAAATGTACGACCGCCGATTTCCTTCGGTAGAAGTTTCCCAGCATTTTATTTGGCAATCAAACTCGGTGAGCGAACAAGCTGCTCGGTTTTGCTGAACCCACCGGTACCGAGATACAACGCTACACACCGACAGCCGCTACACACCGACAGCGACAAGCCTGGCAGCGGCAAGAGGTACGTCACCAGGATCACACATGCACAGAGCCCCGCAAGCTCTATATACCCGCACCGAGCATCACAGATCACAGCAGTGTGCCTCAGCCTACCGAAACTAAGCTTGTCCCGCAAGCGGCCCGCGTGCTGAGCCCCTCGGTGCTGTGCAACGGTATAATACCTCGTGCATATTATAGCATGCCGCTTCCCCGTGCAGGGCATATACCTGGTACTCGCATTTGTATTCGGTGCGTATAAGTACCCACTGACAGGTATGCCTCAGAATGTAATTTCAAAAATTGAAAGTTTGAATTTTGAATTTTTTGAATTTTGAATTTTTATTCTGGGAGTTCGAAGTTATTCGTCACGAATGTTCATGGCGGGGGCAACGCGGAGGTACGTTTGAGCGCACGCCACCTGGCCCGCCACCTGCCTTGTCCTGCTGCTGCTGCTGCTGCTGTTGTCGCTGTTGCCGCTGTTGCACAGCAGTTTAGTGTCTTCGTCAAGCTGGTCCCGTTCCTCAGTCGTGTGAACCACCGAAGGGAATTTGCCCCTACGCATCAGGTGCGAAAACTGTCGAGACTGATCTATCTTCTCTGTCTTGAATCAAGAGAAGAAGGAAGAAGGAAGACGTGCGGCTGGAGCTGTAGCTGTAACTCGTAGGGCATCCAGAGCCATTCTGCGGTCCGTTGTCGTGGCTGTCACCACCATTGCCAATAATGCCGGCATCGTCGAGATTTCACTTGATTGAGGAGAAGATCCCGACAAGCTTGCTAATATTTGAGGTCCCAAGCCCAAGTTAGGACTTACGACACCTCGGCCCAGCTTCGACAAAACGGTTACTCGTAAAATAGCATGTATCATACCTCTGGTACCGGGCACCAGGTACCATGACACCAGAGGCACGCACCTAACCCTAACACCAACCGCCTCGTACATATATAGGGAATTTCTCGCAATGTAGATGTAATTGGGAGTTGCAAAGTACGAGTACTCATAGTGTGGACTACCAGACACGTTATCGAAGCTGGGCCAACTCGTAAACACCGCTGGAAGTTTGAGCACCGCTAAAACCACTCCCCGTGAACCGGTCTGTCTTCCTGCGGATGACATATATGAAGATGGATGAAGAGGATTCGAAGCAAGTCGAATGGAAGTTCAACGCGGGGATAAGAGTCCAGAGTTGCTATTTGGTTGCTATTAATACATTTGCTGCTGTTGCTGATTGTAGGTTGGCATGTTCGCCACGTTGCTTCCGTTCCTCAAGCTGTGGACCACAGAACGGAGTTAATTTATAGTGTAACTGTTGTCGATATCGTATACATACGAACTCGCGCAGTAGGAAACTTGGAACTGTCGCCAACTTGTGTGCGGTGGTGCGTCCCGGTACGTCGGTCCGTCGGTCGATCGGTCGGTCAGTCGCCTCATTCATCTCAAAAACGGTCCACATTTTTTGTCGCCGTGTCAAATATAAGCTCGCATTCGCTCGTAACAATATCTTCAAGTGATAACTCGGTGCTATAATTGTTTGCTGCCGCTGTTTGCTGCGCCCCCCTCCCTCCCTCCCCCCTCTAGGCCGTTATTGGGAATTGTATCATCATAAGTACAAGTATATTGGCCGCCCTATTAAATGCTGTCTGGAATGGAAACGTAGATGCAACAAAAGCCGTTCTTGAAGCTGGAGCAGACGTGAATGGACATGCAGACCAACCCTACGCGCCCATCGGGGCTGCAGCTATTAACCGAGCATCTCGACATGGTCAACTTTTCGCTGGAACAAGGCGCAGACCCAAACATGCCGGTCAGTATCGAGGCGCCATGGCCATGATCGGGCACGATAACTACCAACCTTGGTGAACAGGCCCTGCATTGAGCAGCCAGGGGCGCTAACCCGGCCTTGACACAAGCAAACGGGCTCACTACTGTTCTGCACGGAGTGGCCGGAAACGGCCACTTGAATTTGATCGACATGGTGCACTCCAGAGCGTCCGCCGCCCTGAACAGCTACGCTTCCGAAGGCGAATTCCCGCTCTTCGTGGCGACCTTTTACGGGCACAACACCGTGGTGTCCAAGCTGCTGCCGTTGGGAGCGATGCAGCGGATCCCGCGCAACAGCATGTGTCGGCTCTTGGTAGCCGTAGACAAAGGTTTCATTCTTGTGGGGAGGGCGCTGATCAACGGAGGAGGGGGGTGAGGGTTGCCGAAGGCCGGACTGTGTTGCCCCGGGTGCTACAACTTTTTCGTCGGTAAATACCGCACGGCAATCCTCTGGCTGCTGCTTTCGGTGGAGGGAGAGGAGAGGCGGTCAGAGTGGCCCAACACGACCAACCTCAGGGACTGGGACCTGCTTCAATTTTTGCGCTGGCTACTGCTATCCCGCCTCGGTTACCGTTCGGTTAGCGTTCTTCTCGAGGCGGGGGCGGATGAGACGGGGCGCGACTGGGGCGAGCGTCTCGCTCGAGACATCATCGGGGTAAACACTCTCGGTCGGGATGGTGTTGGTCAGCGTCGGAGGGATCGGGGGGAATAAGTCGCCATTCGTCGGATGCTGCAGCGCGGTCCAGCGTACCGAGCTCAATCGTGGGCATGGCCGTTTGATAAAGAAGAAGCGGATGCCGGTGGTCGCGGTGATGTTGACACTACTGCTGCTGCTGCTGCTACGTCAGAAAAACTTGGTGAACCTCTACCTTAGCATGTTACAGTTACTGCTACTGCTACTGTTGCTGCTACTGCTGCTGCTGCTGGTGTTGCGGTCCTCTCGCCTCCGCCAGACTGTGAAGACCCCTACTGCTGCTGGTGTGCGAATCTTTCGGTCGAAGGAAAATATCAATAGTAGTAGTGGATAACTCTTCGTGAGGCTCGTCGGCAGGTGAGCATTATCTATCGCATACCACTCTGCCCCGAAATATAAGAAACGATTAAGCCAAACGTTCCTTATATTTTGGGACATAGTGGTATTGGCTGGACTTTTATTTCGCGTTGTTTTTGTTAGTGCTGGCTCTGTTCGAGAGGGATGTTTTTGTTTGATATGTACTGCATTTTGTAGAAAACGATGGTTGCCTCGAAAATGTATAAGCGAGTGCAGGTAAGGTCGATCGCCCCCTTTATAATTGTACCACGTTTTTGGGTCGAAAACACTTGGAATTAGAGTAATATCATGTTTGAAGTGGGAAAAGGGTTCACAGTAGTAGTTTTGCAAATCTAGTATTAAATAGTAGACTATTAATGGTTGGCCAACCCGACCCAAGCCGAACCTTTACTATTGTACTGTTTAAAACCCTAACTCTGACTACCCCGCGTCTCGAGGTCTTCGGGACCGAAACCGACTTGTTGCCGAAATTGTGCAAGTTTGTTGAATTGTTCATGGTTTATGGCGTTTGACCTGGTTGTAGTCTGAACCATACGGGTCTCTGGAGTTCCTGGAATTAAACTATCTCTACAGTAGGAAGTTCGTGTGCGCCAAACAATATGTTTCTGCATATGGAGCAAACGCTATGTACACGGTGAGTACGGCGCACTGCTTTTCGCGTGCGCTTACTTGAGAAGGATGCATAAGGTCGAGCCGTCGTTTCAGCTTCTCTAGCGCTCGTAGTGCTGCCGTACATTTCATGTTGAGGAGGGGAGGAGGAGGAGGAGCAGGAGAACCTTGCTTTTTGATACCCCGAATCTAGGGCATGATACAATGAAATAGGGGTGATCATTATTGTTGTTGTACTATATACAACAGTAGACACAGCCAAGGGCTGAAGGGATGATACAAAACAGAAACAAACAGAAACAACATGGATACAGCGTATGTTTAGTACCAGGTACGTACCAGGTACCTGATACCAGGTAGTGGACAATCGTCCACTCCTCCAGTATTTACAGCAGTACCTATTTATTACGCCCGAAACGAGTTGCTAATCTACGCGGCCGCCTAATTGTTTGGCTCCCCTTTTTAACGGTGTGACGCCGGAGATCCTGTAAAAATTGTGAAGTCGGAGATCCGCGCAGTCCGACCCAAAATCTCCGAAAAATCGTTATCTCCGATGAAGCGTTTATTATTGTACTGCCTTCCACCAACAACACATACAGTTAACGACAGTTATTAGTACCCACCTACGCGAGTTCCTAGCAAGAGCTACCCTAAATAAGCAGTAAACATTGCGTAGAAGCTGTGCGCGGCTTCGATTGTTACCGACCGCGATACGCTCGCTACCGACCACCATATACATACCCGATAGCATACCATGCACAGCACAGCGATACCAACAGAAGCCGCTCCCCTCCCGTGCCCGCTGCTTCCGAGACAGGTACTGCGCGAAGGTTAACTTCTACCATCATTTTTAGTAATGGGCAAGAAAGTGCTTGTCGGGGGGCTGTTGCGCTGCTACTACTGCCGTTTTGGCCAGTATTAATCGTAGACTTTACTGCCGTGTTTTCAAGCCACAAAACATACCGAGTACCTGGTACCAGATTAAAGTATGGAAAACATTACCTGGTACGATTTTTTTAGATGGCACGACGTACGTTTTGTCAGGAAATCCAAAACCCGGCTGTGTATGGATAGCTACATCTTGCCGTTGCGGCAAGAGCAAATAACGATTTCGCAAAACGTGTGACCATTTTCGTTATGATGCAGTTTTTTTCGTTGCAGGTTGTAGGGATGATTTGGTGGGTGGCTGCGAACGGCTGCTGTCTCTGTAGCTCGCGGGAGATGTATAGGGCGGGGGCATTGAACCCTGTTTTTTGTTTGTTCTTGTTCACAAGTGCTACTCTGGTCGTAATGATTTCACGACTTGATGCCGCAACACTACAGTACACCAAAATCGAGGGAATCTACGACACGGTAACCAAAAAACAAAATGCACTAAAACCAGCAAACTACAGGATGTGCGGGCAAGGGCACTCGAAAACCAAAGTCCATGATCAACACGACATTTTTTTCATTTTCGGCCCTCCGGGGGGGGGGGTGTACTTAATAATCAGGCATGGCTGTAGTCGTATGACCATAGACCCCCCCCGGGGTCAGCCACACTAACATCAAGTGATACGCTGAGTAGGGGATGGTTAATAGCCATCCCCTCCCCCACGAACGCCTCGCAATTTCTTTGGAATCCGATACTCGTAGTGCATATTTTATTTCAGCCATTGGAGGGCCGAATTCTTTACCTCTGATTAAATCGATGCTCGGAAACTTGCAGAAGGCTTTGTTGCGCCTATCTGAACGGGCAGTGCATCACATTTTTGTGTCTTGTGGAAGGTCGTATGGCGACATGCCGGGGGAGGGGGGGGGGTCGGCCTGCTGGCGGTGAGGGGGGGGGGCGGGGATTGGTCAGGCATTTTTTTTTCGGATGCCCTTGGTTGGGGGTAAAACGAAATTTGTAGACCCGGTGTGCAATTAGGGGTCCCCCGAGTTATCACACCCGCGGGTGAAATCGAAACGTGATGAAAAAACTACACAAAGCAGTATACAGCAGTACATACAGCACAGCAGCTGCAGTACTGTTGTAGCACATCAGGTGTGCAAGAGTAACACGGACATCATATGTAGAGAGATAGACCAGCAGCAGCATGGAGGAAGTGGCGGAGGTCGCCCTTCTATGTGTAAGTGTGGTTCATTACTTCAAGCAGTACAGCGGGAAAACAAGTCTCGGCTCGGACGACTGCTTCAACTCACCAAGGGTCGATCACAACAACCCTACAAAAAAACAGGGCATTCCTCGGGATTTTACCCGCGGGAGTTATCCCGCGGTTTTGTGCGGGATTCGGGATTATCCCGTGGTCCCGCGATAAATGTGAAATCCCGTTCCCGCACAAACGCGTCCCGCGCAAATTCCTAAATCCCGTTCCCGGTCCCGCAGAAAAGTGTAAATCCCGTTCCCGCACAAACGCGTCCCGCGCAAATAAAAAATCCCGTTCCCGCACAAACACGTCCCGCACGATTCCGGATATCCCGAATCCCGTCCCGCACGATTCAGGATATCCCGAATCCCGTCAGTACGACAGAAACGTGAAATCCCGTACAAACGTAAATGATAACCGCCTCTTCGTAGAAGGAGGGACTGACGCGTGCTACGGTAGAGGTAGCACTTTTTGGCTGAATCGTTTTCTAAACGATCGGGCTCCTTAACCCAAATTCGTCGGACTTTCAATTTTGTGACGAATAATGTTTCAGAGTATACTTCGGTCAGGATATTTCTCATCCGGCCTTGACCCGGCAGCACTTTTGTTTTCCTCCAAAATAGTTTTTTCGGTGAGGTATGACGCTCCTTAAGTGAGACGCTCAGAAAAAGCATGGAGCACCTCTATCGTAGCATGTGTCGACTTTGACCAGGGTACGTGCAAGTGTCAAGTTCCGACTTCGATTCTGTCTTCTTTTTTTTAAACCTTTTTTTTCCATACGAGCTGGTTCAGGCATATCACCCAAAATTTCGTCAGTCACGAATGCCGCATGCAATAGCAACTCCAATGCCACATATTTGGTATCATACTGACCGCCATGAACAGTGGAAGAGGGTGACGTCGCCAGATTTTTGTTCAAGGACCTAAAACTGGCGCTATCGCCGAAAATGTGGCCAGACCAATCACAGGCCTTCAAAGTGGTCAACAATAGTCAGGCGTTTCCGTAGAAAACATGTTTTCCCCCCAATTTGTTTTTCTGAACGAGCCGCTTCCAGGTGGTCCAAGGCATGTTTGTACAAAGTTTCACGCAAATTTTCGAAGAGCTGACTGCGTATGATCATATTAAGTCATCTTTAACGCCCAAAATCGATTATGTTTTTTGGTGGATGAGATAGAAGGATGTTGGATGTGGTAGCCTTCCATTTGCGACACATCGGTTTTGATTTGTCGCATGATACTGCTACGCTTTTGATCTGGAGAGTTCTTCACTTTTGTTCCCTGAGTCGTTTTTGGAACAACACTACACATTGTCGGATGGCAAGCATAATAATAATAATAATAATAATAATATGGGACTCTGGTGTCCCGGGTTCGACTTGTGTCTGCAGCAAGCTTCTCTTTCTTGGCTTTGTAGCGTGTAGTACACGCCAGGTATCGGTGATGTTCGGCACGGCAAGCCAAGCAGAAGTGACATGAGGCAAGGCACAAGCTCATCTCATATCAGGAGTCACGACAGCTGTCACAAGTAATTACTTGGTGACCAGGCGAGGTAATTCCCCGCCTCAACTACCGTCAGATCTACGGAGACCTCTGACCACTTTTAGTACAAGATCCAATATCCACGATAATGGAGGAACATCTTCTGATCATGCACGATCTTGCATGACAGATATCGCCAACTGACAATGTAGCAACAACCTGAGACTCACAATAATAATAATATACTGAAACTAAGTAATTACGAGGCAACGCCTATTTTTGTACTTTTACCGCACAAAAGTCCAAATGTCCACGCCGTTTTTTGAAGATGGACCCTGAAATTTGGCACACGTGTTTTATGCGCCCTACCCGAGCTTTTTACGAATGGGGTTTTTTTTTTTTTTTTTTTTTCGCCGGAAATTTCGGATCTCTTAAGACCCAAATTTCTCAAAAAAAATACAAAACAAGCAATATCTGGCGGGGGAAAAAAAAAAAAAAAACCCATCCGTTAAAGTCTCGGGTAGGGCGCATAAAACACGTGTACCAAATTTCAGGGTCTATCTCCAAAAAACGGCGTGGACATTCGCCACTGAATGGATTTTGGGTGATATGCCTGAACCAGCCTGTAGCTATTTTTTGCAAAACAAAAAATGTGCTCGTACTGTAAACTTGGTGTAAAATAGATTATCCAATATGTTGAAATTCCCGGTGGCGTGCCCCCCCCAGTAGAACACCCCGAAAACAATGAGGAAACCATTTTTGGTTTTGTTGCGAGAGAGATGGACGATGGAGAGAGGCGCCAGAACGGAGCGCGACGACACACACACACACGACCCTGACGAGAAGAGTCGCCGAACACAGCAGCAGTAGCGTGAAATACCCGCGTCCAGTACAAACGATTCCAGCGTAATATCGTGGTAGCCGGACCCCGCACAAAAAATCCCGTTCAATCCCGTCGTGGCTGAATCCGTCCCGTGGAGTCCCGCGGTGGCCGTATCCCGCGCAAAAAAATCCCGTTTAATCCCGTCGTGGCTGAATCCCGTCCCGGGTAGTCCCGTGGTGGCCGGATCCCGCACAAACAAATTCCTCGAATCCCGTGGTGCCTAGATCCCGTTAAACAAATCCCGTTTAATCCCGTGGTGGCTATATCCCGTCCCGGGGAGTCCCGCGGTGGCCGGATCCTGCACAAACAAATTCGTAAAATCCCGTGGTACCTGAATCCCGCGGGATTTAGTCCCGGAGTCGAAACAGCGTCCCGAGGAATGCCCTGCAAAAAACCAAGATTAATCAACAATCAACCTGTATTTGGTGATTATCTTTGTGATTATTTTCGTAACGCTTTTTCCCGAACAAAGCATATACCTGGTACCCAATACCGCGTGCAGTGTGCTGTATTGGTACTATGAGTCTGCCGCGCCCTTCTGTGTACTGGTGTGCGGAGCTGTGTTGGTGTGCGGAGTAACGGCGCAAAATGCCCCTCATGAAAACGCCTTTCATTTTGCTTTGTACAAATAATCAATAATCGCGATTATGCGATTATGCCCAAATATGATTAATCAACAGGTACTTGCTTATAATCAACAGCCCTTTTTTTGTACACTATCATCGAGAGAAAAAAAAAGAATTGTGCGGCCCGCGAGTGGTTCCAGTATTGGTATTGATCCCGTTTCCTTCTTGCAAAATAATCCCTCCGCTTCCTTCTGCTTCCGTTCTGGCAACATGCACCATCCCCACATTCATTTGTTCCTTCTCCTGCTGGTGGGTACAACCACCAGCAACACGGCCACCACCTCGTGGCAGCACACGCATCGATCATGAGGTTCTGGCGCGGCCATAACCGCGTGCCGCCGGGTGTTCCGGCAGCCCTTTGCGGGCTGCTATTGGCGATCACCACGGCGCTGTTCATGACGGTGATTGTCAGCGTCGACTGCTCCGAGCAAGACACAAGCGGCGGGTGAGAAATATGAATACTGCTTGCTGCAGTTGTAGCAGCAGCATCACCACCCCCGTGCCACCAGTGCATGACACATACATGTATGCGTGGGTATGGCGCGGGTTGTTGCGACCCGACTGCGCATCCCGCGCATCGATGGCGATCGGGCGCTCGGTGTTCGTGCTCTCTCCCTGCCATCGCGCGTACGGCCGGCCGTGTACGAGTGTGCGTTGACGACTGTTTTTTTCATCTTTCCATGCCATGTGATCAGTATGATCGTTTTCGAGACGAACCTGGATGGTGCGCAAGAACAGAAGTGTCGCACAAGAGCAAGGCGTGGGCTCTACTCCGCACGGCGTACATCACGTCCTGCTGCGTGCATACGTACGCGTATGTATGTCAGTGTAGCTGCAAGCAGAGTGGTAGTTCGTTAGCCGTCGAGGTGTTGGTCTATCGTGTTGGTTCAAACCCACACCGCCATGTCCAACAATCTTCTCGCATGGTATGAATATGTCACACTGTATGCTGTACCTGGTATATACGTACGTACTCTTGTTGTCTGGTCTTCAGCTCACTGAATCGAGGAACGTTTTTTTGGCGGAAGCAACACGCAAGGTGGTCAATTCAAACCTCGCCGTGTGCGTGCGGTTGTCGCCTGTTGCGCCGGGCATGCCACATACTACCTTTGATGTACGTAGCGCGCGGCATGCATTCCCTCATGTCGTTGCTGGCGGGGTGGGCACAAATAACCAGCATCATGCTTTGAATCGCCCTAGGCACGATGACCACGATCGCCGATTGCTTGTAAAATTTGTTCTCGCTGCCACCCAACAGGATTTTATAAACTTTTTGTAACTTTTGCTTGCCGACTGTACATTATTATATCATACCAGGTACAGACTAGGAAGAAAGTTTTTTCGTTTTGTCGACTCGCGAGGCAAGTCCATCCATCTCCAGTGTCATTATTTGTTTCTGCGTATGCGCGTATGATATCATACGCGGGGGGACAATCCATCCCTGCGTCCATCCAACCCTTGGATTGCTTCGATGGCTGCTGCTGCTGCTGCTGCGCTACGTACGATTTTCGATTTTCGCCCCAGCTTGTTACTGATTTTGTGCTGTTTTCACGCCGCTCTCCCTCTCGCTCATTCACTGATGCTTGTTGTATGTCGTACTCTTCTTACTACGTATGAAATGTATAGTCGATCGCTGCCGGCCGGTGCTGCTGCTTTCGCCGAACGTGTACGTAGTGCGCTGGCTGTTGTATTCATATCATAACCGTCCTGGCCAGCCCTTCTTTTCCAACTATTAATGTTTCGTAGGCATACTGACGAGGACAACACGAACGATCCTTTTTGTATACTTGCGGTATCGTTTACTGCGACAACAGCAGTACTCGCGCACTGCTGCTGTATGCAGTATAGTGGTGTACCCTTCCTTTCGCAGAGGCAATTGCTGTGCTGCTGCTGCTGCTGCTGATGCGTTCCACGATCATATCCATCGACAGGATGTTGACGTTTCCGTCCCTTCTTGTTACCCTCTCCCTCCTCCGGCGTTCGATGACGGCGCTGCTGCTGCTGCTTGCTGTGGATTTTTTTTAACGCAGGCGAACCGCCTCGGAAGTTTGCGACGCTCTGGAGAGATTTGCTCCGTTGGTCGGCATCGTTCTGCAGACCGCGCCGTCGCTGATGGCTTCGTTTTTCGCCGACACGCGCGCCGAAGGCGAACGACTGGGGTTACTGCACATGCTCCCGTCGCTAGCAGTGAGAAACTTTTGGCTAGTACAGTAGTGGTCCCTCTATGGTGCCTGTTATGTAGTGCCGGTTGCCCGCTATACGCATATGTACGTAGCACCTGTGGAATCGCTTGGCACATTGATCGGATTTACCATTAAATAAAATTATTATAAATACGTCAGCTGTGAGTTCAACCGATTGAATAGTAGATACTCAACTTTGCGAGCTGCGTAGAATTTTTGTTCTATGTGTTATTTGTGGTATTGGTGTAGGCTTCGTGATGTACTATTAATAGGAACCTAGTAGTTACTACTCGATTTTATAATAAGCCGTTCGCGCGTGTTATGTGTGTATTCCTCGTTAAGGATATAGTTCAGTGACTCCCCTGGATACTACCCGGGTCAGCAGGACAATGTAACAAGGGTATCCCATGATCATTCTGCGCACTGATACTATATAACCCGAATAGAAGAGACAAGTATGATATTTGGTAAAGTAATCGAGTACATCTATATCACTTGTGGTGCATACATATACAGCAAGCAGTACGTAGTTGTAGTGTGCGGAGTAGTGCCGGTTGTCCCTATTGTCGCCCCGGTGGTCTAACTGGTAGCCACGAAGCCTGTAGGGCCGGATGTCGAGGGTTCGATTCTCCCCATGGAGGTTTTTATTCTCAAAAATGACACCGACTGTCCAGAGCGCATATTAAATAAAATTATTATAAATACGTCAGCTGTGAGTTCAACCGATTATAGCGTGGGTAAGCAAAAATTCGACGAAAGTTGACGAGGGAAGACAGGCAGTGCTGAAATCTTCTCGCGATAAAAACCAAGGCAAGAACCGTAGTGGGGGAGGAGGGAGAGGAGCCTACTTTGTGACCCCGGATCTGAGTTACGACTAGGGAGGGAGAAAGACGGAAGTGCGAAGATAATGAATGGGATGGAAAAAATAAAAAATAAAATGTGCCGGTATTATTGGCCGGCGCATACCGGCACTAGACTGCTGTATCAGTTATATAGAGTGACCACAGCAGTATACTGCTGTACTACGCAATGCTACGTACAGGAGTGCAGTACTACTGCTGCAACTTAGAGTAGCGCTGATGGAAGAAAAAAAAAAAAAATATCCAAAAAAATGGTCGTAGGACGGTAATCATGGCGGGGGATCCATAGTAAACATAGGAACCGAATTATTAATACAAGGTAAACAAAAACGGCAAAACATCGAGGTTTTTGTGTGTTAGCCGTGTAGTTAGGTCCCCTATTTATCTATGCCCCCCGTCATAGTGTAGGGTCCCCTATTTACTATGCCCCCCCGTAGTAGGACACACCCTGCCTCACATACATACGAAGTAAATATTGCCGTGTAGTTGCTGCTGCACTATTAGTAACTGCTGTATACCTGGTATATATTACAGAACACCTAATAAGAAAATGAGCAAAAGGAATGGCAACTGAGATTTACAGGAAAACAAGAAATTCGAGAATCCGTATACTGAAGTTCGTGTACGTATGCATGTAGAAACCACCCATCTCAAGTAAGAAATTCAGCTTGGACCAGATTTCCTGTTTCTCTATCCCGTCGCTACTCCGCTGTACCGCCCCTACTCCGCTTTAACCAGTTAAAACGCAGCAGCCCGACGACGCATGCCCAACTGCCCTTCCCCTCAAGCCACCCGCCCCTCCCTCCCACCGCGCCGAAATCCCTTTCACCTCACGAAAAATCGTACAACCCCCCCCCCCCTCTCCTCAATCCACATCTCTATCTCCTGGAACCACCATTCTTGCCGCACCACTCACCGCAATAGATTTTCGTTCTAGGCAATGGACCACATCGGACGGAGCTTTCGGATGCCCACGCAGTCGTGGTTCCAGTGCTATGAGAAGCAATATATAATTGAAGTAGTCTTTCTTTTCACAACGTACCGCGTTTAGGTCACTCGGGCGACTGTCTCTGTACTTCGCTCAAACGCTGACTTGAAGAACAGTTTGTTGGTGCAACGTAACAAACAAAGCGATGGTGTGGGTGCATATCGCGAAACTTAAATTAATAAAACCTATTGACCTCAAACAAAACGAAATCGGATAGTTACTTGGCCGAGTGACTCTGCGCGGTTGCTAAGCAAGGACCTCACGTGACCCCCTCCCTTCCGTAACAGCAGTCTATGCCGGACAAAACTGGCTGTCACGAGGGCGTATGCCTACAAGAGATCGGTCAAGGAAAGTGGACGCTAAAGTGCATCGCAGAGCAAAAAGTAGTCACACATCATGTTGGAGATCGTTAGATGGGCGTATTTGGGTTTAGGTAAAATTAGCCAAAAAATAGGTATACCCTACGCACTTTGAGCCATTTGTAGGTATGATATAATGGAGCGCAGGCCCAATATCAGGCGGGCCAGGAAGCCGTTTCCGGTGTCATTACGCAGTGTACCTATAAATGGCTCAAAGTGCGTAGGTATACCTATTTTTGGCTAATTACCTAAACAAACGCCCAACCTAACGATCTCCGAACATGATGTGTGACTACTTTTTGCTCTGCGATGCACTTTAGCGTCCACTTTCCTTGACCGATCTCTTGTAGGCATACGCCCTCGTGACAGCCAGTTTTGTCCGGCATAGACTGCTGTTACGGAAGGGAGGGGGTCACGTGAGGTCCTTGCTTAGCAACCGCGCAGAGTCACTCGGCCAAGTAACTATCCGATTTTGTTTTGTTTGAGGTCAATAGGTTTTATTAATTTAAGTTTCGCGATATGCACCCACACCATCGCTTTGTTTGTTACGTTGCACCAACAAACTGTTCTTCAAGTCAGCGTTTGAGCGAAGTACAGAGACAGTCGCCCGAGTGACCTAAACGCGGTACGTTGTGAAAAGAAAGACTACGTACTTCAATTATATATTGCTTCTCATAGCACTGGAACCACACGCGGGCCACACCAAACTCCCCGATTTCCATTCCTAAGACAAATCATTCGTGGTGCGGCAAAGGTGTTCAGGAATAGAGAATGGATTTGAACGGGGGGGTTGTACGATTTCGTGAGTAAAGGGTTTCCGCCGTGAATGGAGGGGTGGCTTTTTGCAAGCGGGGGGGAGGGGGGGGCATGGCATCTCGTCGTTGCTGCTGGCTTTTAATTTAAAGCGATACGGCGGTACAGCAGTACACGATAAAAAACAGGAAATCTGGTCCAAGCTGAATTTCTTACTTGAGATGGGTGGTTTCTACATGCATACGTACACGAACTTCAGTATAAGGATTCCCGAATTTCTTGTTTTCCTGTAAATCTCAGTTGTCATTCCTTTTGCTCATTTTCTTAATTACGACTGTCTCGTAATATATACGGGTCATCACAGTATCAGTTCACTTTAATAGTGCACGACAGCAACTAAACACGGCCAATCAGCTGCGGTGTCCGTATTATGTGGCAGGGTGATGCCCTACTAGGGGAGGCGAATAGTAATAGGGCACCTACTATAAGCGGGGGAGAGGCAAGTAAATAGGGACCCTACTACAGCGTGGAACACCACAAAAGCCGCTCGGAGTGTTGCCTGTTTGCTTTACTCTGGTAATTAATATTCGTCATGTTTACCTACTGTCCCCCGTGATACCGCGTCCTAACGACATTGAGTATTTTCAGCAGTATATGCCATAGCAGTAGTACTGCACTCCTGTACGTAGCATTGCGTAGTACAGCAGTATACTGCTGTGGTCACTCTATATAACTGATACAGCAGTCTAGTGCCGGTATGCGCCGGCCAATAATACCGGCACATTTTATTTTTTATTTTTTCCATCCCATTCATTATCTTCGCACTTCCGTCTTTCTCCCTCCCTAGTCGTAACTCAGATCCGGGGTCACAAAGTAGGCTCCTCTCCCTCCTCCCCCACTACGGTTCTTGCCTTGGTTTTTATCGCGAGAAGATTTCAGCACTGCCTGTCTTCCCTCGTCAACTTTCGTCGAATTTTTGCTTACCCACGCTATAATCGGTTGAACTCACAGCTGACGTATTTATAATAATTTTATTTAATATGCGCTCTGGACAGTCGGTTTCATTTTTGAGAATAAAAACCTCCATGGGGAGAATCGAACCCTTGACATCCGGCCCTACAGGCTTCGTGGCTACCAGTTAGACCACCGGGGCGACAATAGGGACAACCGGCACTACTCCGCACACTACAACTACGTACTGCTTGCTGTATGTATGTACCACACTGGTAAATCCCATCAATATGCCAAGCGATTCCACAGGCGCTACGTACATATGCGTATAGCGGGCAACCGGCACTACACAACAGGCACTATAGAGGGACCACTACTGTACTCGTAGCCAAAAGTTTCTCACTGCTAGCGACGGGAGCATGTGCAGTAACCCCAGTCGTTCGCCTTCGGCGCGCGTGTCGGCGAAAAACGAAGCCATCAGCGACGGCGTGGTCTGCAGAACGATGCCCACCAAGGGAGCAAATCTTTCAAGAGCGTCGCAAACTTCCGCAGCGGTTCGCCTGTGTTAAAAAAAATCCACAGCAAGCAGCAGCAGCAGCAGCAGCAGCAGCAGCGCCGTCATCGAACGCCGGAGGAGGGAGAGGGTAACAAGAAGGAACGGAAACATCAACATCCCGTCGATGGATATGATCGTGGAACGCAGCAGCAGCAGCAGCAGCAGCAGCAGCACAGCAATTGCCTCTGCGAAAGGAAGGCTACACCACTATACTGCATACAGCAGCAGTGCGAGAGTACTGCTGTAGTAAACGATACCGCAAGTATACAAAAAGGATCGTTCGTGTTTTGTCCTCGTCAGTATGCCTACGCAACATTAATAGTTGGAAAGAAGGGCTGGCCAGGCCGGCAATACAACAGCCAGCGCACTACGTACACGTTCGGCAAATGCAGCAGCACCGGCCGGCAGCGATCGACTATACATTTAATACGTAGTAAGAAGAGTACGACATACAACAAGCATCAGTGAATGAGCGAGAGGGAGAGCAGCGTGAAAACAGCACAAAATCAGTAACAAGCTGGGGCGAAAATCGAAAATCGTACGTAGCGCAGCAGCAGCAGCAGCAGCCATCGAAGCAATCCAAGGGTTGGATGGACGCAGGGATGGATTGTCCCCCCGCGTATGATATCATACGCGCATACGCAGAAACAAATAATGACACTGGAGATGGATGGACTTGCCTCGCGAGTCGACAAAACGAAAAAACTTTCTTCATAGTCTGTACCTGGTATGATATAATAATGTACAGTCGGCAAGCAAAAGTTACAAAAAGTTTATAAAATCCTGTTTGGTCGCAGTGAGAACAAACTTTACAAGCAATCGGCGATCGTGGTCATCGTGCCTAGGGCGATTCAAAGCATGATGCTGGTTATTTGTGCCCACCCCGCCAGCAACGACATGAGGGAATGCATGCCGCGCGCTACGTACATCAAAGGTAGTATGTGGCATGCCCGGCGCAACAGGCGACAACCGCACGCACACGGCGAGGTTTGAATTGACCACCTTGCGTGTTGCTTCCGCCAAAAAAACGTTCCTCGATTCAGTGAGCTGAAGACCAGACAACAAGAGTACGTACGTATATACCAGGTACAGCATACAGTGTGACATATTCATACCATGCGAGAAGATTGTTGGACATACATGGCGGTGTGGGTTTGAACCAACGCGATAGACCAACACCTCGACGGCTAACGAACTACCACTCTGCTTGCAGCTACACTGACATACATACGCGTACGTATGCACGCAGCAGGACGTGATGTACGCCGTGCGGAGTAGAGCCCACGCCTTGCTCTTGTGCGACACTTCTGTTCTTGCGCACCATCCAGGTTCGTCGCAGGCTTTTCGTAGCACGACGACGAGCGTGCCTCGCCTGTAGTAGAACTAACTAATCCGATAGTTCTTGAGCTGCAACAAACAGCTTTTCCCTCCCTCGTGCAGATAGATGCCCGCGAGCTGTGCCACCGGCAGTGATGTGTCATTTTTGTACGTCGCCTACAGAAACAAAAACGTGTTTTTCGCACAGAGCACCAACCGACGCCACGAGTCCACGCCTCACAGAGCACGGGTCACGTTATAACGTTCAATGGTGTTTTATAGTCCTTTGCCTCGAAGTTCCTCGCTGCCAAGTTTGAGGGCCGCAGGCCTCGCTTGGAATGTGAGCGCCTAACCCATTTCTGTATCATTTTTTTCCGGTCGGAAATGACCTCCTCCTCTTCTGTGTACAGAAAAAAACGCTGATACAGAAATTGATCAGGCTACCACGCCCCAAGCGAAACCTTCGGACACAACCCACCTACTGCCTTCAAATTTGCCATCGACAACTCCTTGCTCAGTGGGGCATACACTGTCAAAGTGTAGTGACTTGTGCTCTGTGAGGCTAGCACTCGGGGGCGGTGGTTAGTGCTGTGTCGAAAACCGGGTAAACATTTTGCTCGCTCGGGCAGGTTTTGGGACAGAAAACAATAAGCCAGGTGTCTTGTGTGGGTTTCTGCACGATGAAGGGAAAACTTGTTTTTGTTTTCTGTTTTCCGATCCCATTATAGTCGGCCGAAACGCAAGGAAAAAAACGTCCCTGCGTCTTTCGCCACAGAGGACACGGGGACACACGTGCGTTGCCCACCTCCCTCTGTCGAGCTGTCCCTTCCGTTGACTCGTCTGTACTACCATCAAGCGCACATTACGTACACATACGTATCTCTTATCCACCCATGTTTCTCGGAGGTCTTGCAGCACCCGGTACCCGGCCTCTTAGTGCGATTTGAGTGGGTTTCCAGCATGTATATTAAGGCGTTTCCGCCAATAAGAAGGCGTGGACACCTGTTGATAGCGAATATTTACGGAGGTTTTGTGCTCGGTGCCTAAAGCCGACCACCCGACCCGAACCCGAACCCTAGCCAGTGATCAGTGCTATTAATAGGATGCTGTGCTAAGCTTGGTAAGACTCTATTAATAGGTTGACTCGGCCGGCTCGGGACGCTGTGCTTGGAAAGACCCTACGGTAGGTTGATTCGGCCGGCTCGGGATGCTGTGGCTTGGGAAGACTCTATAGGTTGATTGAGCCTCTTACAGTATACCCCTTAGCCAATCAGAGTGCGCAAATAGCTACCCCAGGAAGATTCACTATCAGCAGATGTCCACTACTGCCAATCTGTGTTACGACAAGAAAATTTGCATCGATGGTCCCAGAACATGGGAGTGAAGTAAAGTGAATATATTGTAGGTACTTCGTGTACCCGTATTTCAGGTTTATGCCCTGCGAATACGTACTGCGTCGCAGTATTTCGAGGTTCAGTACTGCAGATTCTTCCGGACTCGCAGTATTTCGGGATTCGATCCTGTGGATACCCCTTGTACTTCAAGTATTTCGTAATGCTGCGGATACTGCAAGTACTGGCAGTATTTCGTCCATTGGCACCACTCGTATACTCGGGGTATGCAGTATACTTCGACCTCTATGCACCGTTTCGATAATGCCAACCCATATGCTATGCAGAAAACATTCACTGATGATTGCACCAGAGTGGGCGTTGGAGCAAATTACTCTCGGGCGGGGGGGGGGGGCTGGAGTACTTATATATAGTACTCGCAGTAGTTCGGGAGAGTATTATGCGAGCACCACGTAGCAGTAACCCCGGGTTCTATACGATGGATACTCTGAGTACTGCGAGTATTTCGGATGTTCGTATCGCTTGTACTGCTTGTTCTCGGGGTTCTGTGCTGCTCATGCTCCCACTACGCGCAGTATTTGGGGCTCATCAGTACTGCGATACTCTCAGATTTTGCAGTATCTAGGCCGCCAGTACTGCAATACTCTCTGTACTCGGGGTACGACATGTACTCGATACTCCGAGTATACTCGGAGTACGAAGTATGCTGGGAGCATACGTGACATGTTGCACATCAGATGCTCCCAGTACCCGGGAGTAAAGTATGGTATTTTCGAGAGAAAATACCGCAGGTAGTTCGTCTACTCGCAGTGTTTCGGGTTCAAGTACTGCGGCAGTACTCGCAATGTTTTGTCCGTTGGTACTGCGAGTACTCACAGTACTGCAAGTACTCACAGTACCAAAACATTCTCCATATACGCAGCATTCTCGGGTATGGGTTGTACTTGGATCATTTGTGCACCGGTTCGATATTTGACCCCATACGTTTTGCAGAAATCATTTACAGATGGTCCAGGATGGTCCCCTAAGTGGGAGTACGAGCAACTTATTTTCGGGGCGGGCAACTGGGGTACTTAGAGTACTCGCAGTATTTCGGAAGTATATACTGCGAGTGCTCGCAGTATTTCCGGGTTCAGTTCTCTGCATGGTCTGAGTACGAGTACGAGTATATACTGCAAATGTTTCGGGTATTTGTACTGCGGGTTGCGGGTACTTCTTGTAATCGGGGTTCTGTGCCGCGCATACTCCCAGTAATCACAGTATTTGGGCCTCATCAGTACTGCCCATACTCGCAGTATGTCAGTATGTAGGCCGCCAGTACTGCGATACTCTCAGTACTCGGGAATATATAGTCGATACTCGAGTACCCTTTGCTGTACGTAGTCTAGTAGTCTAGTGGCAGTATGATACGAGTAACTGCTGGACATGCTGTTACTGGGGTGTACCTGGTATCCTGGTATCATACTGATTTACGTATCATACGCGGTGTCATCTAAAGGCAAAAGGCTGGGCGTCATGTTAGACGAGACGGGTTAGCACCTTGCCGCAGACCTGCCAAAAGCTGCGCCATCCTTCCTTGCCATCGTTCGCGCTAGTTTTCACACCGCTCTCCCTCGCTCATGTAGTGCTTGTTGTATTACCAGGTGTATACTTGCGGTATCGTTTACTACAGCAGCACTCTCGCACTGCTGCTGTATGCAGTATATAGTGGTGCACCCTTCTTGTCGCAGAGGCAATTGCTGTGCTGCTGCTGCTGCTGATGATGCGTTCCACGATCTGATGATGCGTTCCACGATCATATCCATCGACGGGATTTTGATATTTCCTTCCCTTCTTGTTACCCTCTCCCTCCTCCGGCGTTCGATGACGGCGCTGCTGCTGCTGCTGCTGCTGCTGCTGCTGCTGCTGCTTGCTGTGGATTTTTTTAACGCAGGCGAACCGCTGCGGAAGTTTGCGACGCCTTGGAGAGATTTTCTCCGTTGGTCGGCATCGTTCTGCAGACCGCGCCGTCCCTGTTAGCTCAGTTCTTCGCCGACTCGCGCGCTGAAGGCGAACGACTGGGGTTACTGCACATGCTCCCGTCGCTAGCAGTGAGAAACTTTTGGCTACAGTAGTACAGTAGTGGTCCCTCTATGGTGCCTATTGTGTAGTGCCGGTTGCCCGCTATACGCATATATATGTACGAACCGCCTGTGGAATCGCTTGGCACATTGATCGGATTTACCTGTGTGGTACATACATACAGCAAGCAGTACGTAGTTGTAGTGTGCGGAGTAGTGCCGGTTGTCCCTATTGTGCCGGTATTATTGGCTGGCGCATACCGCCACTAGACTGCTGTATCAGTTATATAGTGACCACAGCAGTATACTGCTGTACTACGCAACGCTACGTACAGGAGTGCAGTACTACTGCTGCGATACTGCTGAAAATATGAAATGGTCGTAGGACGGTATCACGGGGGACCATAGTAAACATAGGACCAAATATTAATAAACTAAAAGGCAAATATAGAGGTTTTTGTGTGTACCGTATAATAGGTCCTATTTACTATGCCCCCCCGTAGTAGGACACACCCTGCCTCACATACATACGGAGTGTAGTTGCTGCTGTACTATTAGTAACTGTATACCTGGTATATATTACAGGACAGGTAATAAGAAAATGAGCAAAAGGAATGGCAACTGAGATTTACAGGAAAACAAGAAATTCGGGAATCCTTATACTGAAGTTCGTGTACGTATGCATGTAGAAACCACCCATCTCAAGTAAGAAATTCAGCTTGGACCAGATTTCCTGTTTTTTATCGTGTACTGCTGTACCGCCGTATCGCTTTAAATTAAAAGCCAGCAGCACCGACGAGATGCCATGCCCCCCCCCCCCCCCCCCGTTTAAAGCCACCCCTCCTCCACGGCGAAACCCTCTACCTCACAAAATCGTACAACCCCCCCCCCGTTCAAATCCATCTCTATTCCTGAACCGCCTTTGCCGCACCCACGAATGATTTGTCTAGGAATGGAAATCGGGGAGTTTGGTGTGGCCCGTGCGTGGTTCCAGTGCTATGAGAAGCAAAATATCATTGAAGTAGTCTTTCTTTTCACAGCGTACCGCGTTTAGGTCACTCGGGCGACTGTCTTTGTACTTGGCTCAAAAGTTGACTTGAAGAACAGTTTGTTGGTGCAACGTAACAAACAAAGCGATGCTGTGGGTGCATATCGCGAAACTTAAATTAATAAAACCTTTTGACCTCAAACAAAACGAAATCGGATAGTTACTTGGCCGAGTGACTCTGCACGGTTGCTAAGCAAGGACCTCACGTGACACCCTCCCTTCCGTAACAGCAGTCTATGCCGGACAAAACTGGCTGTCACGAGGGCGTATGCCTACAAGAGATCGGTCAAGGAAAGTGGACGCTGAAGTGCATCGCAGAGAAAAACTATTCACACATAATGTTCGGAGATCGTTAGGTTGGGCGTTTTTTTAGGTAATTAGCCAAAAATAGGTATACCTACGCACTTTGAGCCATTTATAGGTACACTGCGTAATGACACCGGAAACGGCTTCCTGGCCCGCCTGATATTGGGCCTGCGCTCCATTATATCATACCTACAAATGGCTCAAAGTGCTTAGGTACACCTATTATCGGCTACTCATTTTACGTATCACCTATTTTTGGCTTTAAGTGTACCTATAAATGGCTCAAACGATCACTTTTTGGTAACTGAAATATAGACAGACGGCCACACCAGATTCCGGGACTGTCAACCAGCCGACCGTACCTGTCTTCCTCATATATATTCACCCACGTAGGCTATGGAATGTTGTTCCGGACCACGCCAACGGCTGTGTAACTCAGAGCCCCTTAACCGTATGGTATTACTCTGTACACGTATATATATACCAAAGTTGCTCCTACTATATACTGCACTACAGTACGTATGTGTATTGTACTTTCAGCATAATGGCATGGAAACACTCGTCATTGCTGTTTCTCCGCATCGCGATCACACCCATTAAAGGCATGTGGCCCAAACGACTAATACGACGTATCACATCTGGTTGACAGGTACGGTCGGCTGGTTGACAGCCCCGGCATCTGGTGTGGCCGTCTGTCTATCTTTCAGTTGCCAAAAAGTGATCGTTCGAGCCATTTATAGGTACCCTTGAAGCCAAAAATAGGTGATACGTAAAATGAGTAGCCGATGATAGGTGTACCTACGCACTTTGAGCCATTTGTAGGTATGATATACTGGAGCGCAGGCCTAATATCAGGCGGGCCAGGAAGCCGTTTCCGGTGTCATTACGCAGTATACCTATAAATGGCTCAAAGTGCGTAGGTATACCTATTTTTGGCTAATGCCCTTTTATGTTTAGCTCGTATTAATAACAACGTATATACGACGTATGCATAGTTGTGTTTGGTCCAACGTTGTACACGTACCGGGTATAGTAATGTGTACCGGTATACATTTGTCAAGTGAAAGCAAACCTCAATAAAAACGTTGCTACGTTTGTGCAGTTTTCACACCGCTCTCCCTCGCTCATGTAGTGCTTGTTGTATTACCAGGTGTATACTTGCGGTATCGTTTACTACAGCAGCACTCTCGCACTGCTGCTGTATGCAGTATATATAGTGGTGCACCCTTCTTGTCGCAGAGGCAATTGCTGTGCTGCTGCTGCTGCTGATGATGCGTTCCACGATCTGATGATGCGTTCCACGATCATATCCATCGACGGGATTTTGATATTTCCTTCCCTTCTTGTTACCCTCTCCCTCCTCCGGCGTTCGATGACGGCGCTGCTGCTGCTGCTGCTGCTGCTGCTTGCTGTGGATTTTTTTAACGCAGGCGAACCGCTGCGGAAGTTTGCGACGCCTTGGAGAGATTTTCTCCGTTGGTCGGCATCGTTCTGCAGACCGCGCCGTCCCTGTTAGCTCAGTTCTTCGCCGACTCGCGCGCTGAAGGCGAACGACTGGGGTTACTACACATGCTCCCGTCGCTAGCAGTGAGAAACTTTTGGCTACAGTAGTACGGTAGTGGTCCCTCTATGGTGCCTATTGTGTAGTGCCGGTTGCCCGCTTTACGCATATATATGTACGAACCGCCTGTGGAATCGCTTGGCACATTGATCGGATTTACCTGTGTGGTACATACATACAGCAAGCAGTACGTACGTAGTTGTAGTGTGCGGAGTAGTGCCGGTTGTCCCTATTGTGCCGGTATTACTGGCTGGCGCATACCGCCACTAGACTGCTGTATCAGTTATATAGTGACCACAGCAGTATACTGCTGTACTACGCAACGCTACGTACAGGAGTGCAGTACTACTGCTGCGATACTGCTGAAAATATGAAATGGTCGTAGGACGGTATCACGGGGGACCATAGTAAACATAGGACCAAATATTAATAAACTAAAAGGCAAATATAGAGGTTTTTGTGTGTACCGTATAATAGGTCCTATTTACTATGCCCCCCCGTAGTAGGACACACCCTGCCTCACATACATACGGAGTACACTATTGCCGTGTAGTTGCTGCTGTACTATTAGTAACTGTATACCTGGTATATATTACAGGACAGGTAATAAGAAAATGAGCAAAAGGAATGACAACTGAGATTTACAGGAAAACAAGAAATTCGGGAATCCTTATACTGAAGTTCGTGTACGTATGCATGTAGAAACCACCCATCTCAAGTAAGAAATTCAGCTTGGACCAGATTTCCTGTTTTTTATCGTGTACTGCTGTACCGCCGTATCGCTTTAAATTAAAAGCCAGCAGCAACGACGAGACGCCATGCCCCCCCCTTCCCCCCCCGTTCAAAGCCACCCCTCCTCCACGGCGAAACCCACTACCTCACAAAATCGTACAACCCCNAAAAAGAAAGATCGACGAGGACAAACAGAATACGATCTTTGTATACTAACTTGCGATCCTTTTACTGGAAACAGCAGTACTCGCGCATGCGCTGTAATGCAGTATAGTAGTGTATCACTTCCTTCGCAGAGCAAATTGCTTGCTCTCTTGCTCTCGATACTTCAAGGCGATCAATCCACGACAGATTTGACGTCCGGGCCGATTCTTACCTCTGCCGCCTCCGGCGTTCGAATGACGCTTGGCGCCGCCTGCGCGCTGCTGCTGCTTGGCTTGCTGTGGATTTTTTTTAACGCAGGCGAACCGCCTCGAATTTGCGACGCTCGAGAGAGATTGCTCCGTTGTCGCCTTCTTTGCAAGACCGCCCGTGCTGATCTCGTTTATTCGCCGACACGGACGCGCGAAGGCGTAAACGACTGTGTTACTTGCAGCATGCTCCCTTGGTCGCTAGCATGTGAGATACTTGCTAGTAGCGAGTAGTGGTCCTTCTAGTGGTGCCTGTTATGTAAGCCGTTGCCCGCGATATTCGAATATGGACGTGGCGCTGTGTGAATCGCTTGGCACAGTGACGATTACCATTGTGGTCATACATATTACCAAGCAAGCATGATTACGTAGTGTATGTCTGGAGTATATCGCCGTTTGCCGAATTCGCCCGCCGTCTAACTGTAACCACGAAATGTAGGCCGGAGCGAGTTCGATTCTCCTCATGGAAGGTTTATCTCAAAAATGACACGACTGCCAGAGCGCATATAAAATAATATATAAGTACGTCAGCATTCAGTCAACCGATAATACGGGTAAGCAAAAATTCGACGAAAGTACGAGGAAACACATGCGAAATCTCTCGGGCGATAAAAACCAAGCAAGACGTATGGGGAGGAGGGAGAGGAGCCTACTTTGGACCTCTCGTATCTGATTAGACAAGGAGGGAGATAACACGAAGTTGCGAAGATAATGTAATGGGAGGAATAAAATAAAAAATAAAAATGTCCGTATCATGGCCGGCGCATACGCGCATAAAAAGACGCCTGGATCAGTTATACTAGAAGTGACCACAGACAGATACTGATGTACTACGCAAGCGCTACGTACGAGGAGTGCAGTACTACGCCTGCAATAACTGCTGGAAATATATAAAATGTCTAGAACGGTATACGGGACCATAGTACAACATTGTTTTAGGACCAAATATAATAAACAAAAAGGCAAACATAGAGTTTTGTGTACCGGTATTAGTTCCCCTATTACTACCCCGTATTAGGTACACACCCTGCTCACATACATACGAGCACTATATGCCGGTAGTCTGCGCATACATTAAAAGATACTTGACCGGTATATATTACAGGACAGTAATTAAAAAACGAGCAAAAGGAATACAACTGAATACAGGTATAAATAAGAAATCGGGAACCTAAAACTGAAGTTCGTGCACGTATCATTACAACCGCACCATCTCAATAAGAAAATTCAGCTTGACAATCCTGTTTCTACGTGTACTGCTGTACCTGCCGTATCAGCTTAAAATTAAAAGCCAGCAAGTAACGAAGATCCATGCCCCCCGTTCACTCCCTCGATCAATTAGCACCTCCTCCACGCGAAACCCTTACCTCACAAATCGACAACCCCCCCCCTTCAAATCATCCTATCCGAACCACCTTGCGCACCCACGAATATTCTCAGAAGAAATCGGGGAGTTTTGTCGGCCCGCGTGGTTCCAGTGCATAGAAGCAGAAATCAGAAAAATCATGGGAAGTAGTCTTCTTTCACACGACCGCTATTCACTCGCGCGACGTATTTTACGCTCAAAAGTTGACTTAAGAACAGTTTGTGGTGCAACATAACAAACAAAGCGAGGGTGTGCAATATAGCGAAACTTAAAACTAAGATAAACCTATGACCTCAAACAAAACGAATCGGATAGTTTACTGGCTCGAGTGACTCTGCGCGTGCTAACAAGACGCTCAATGACCGTCCCTCCTAACAGCATTCATGCCGATTGCAAAAGGCTGTCACGAGGGCGTATCCTACAAGAGTATCGTCAAGGAAATGACGCTGAAGTGGCATCGCAGAGAAAACTATTCACATCATATGTTCGGGGGTTCGTGGTTGGTCGTTTGTTTGGTATTAGAATAATATGTATACACCGTACTGCAACTTTGAGCCATTAATGAGTAAATCTGCGTACCCTACACCTGGGAAAACGCTTCTGCCCGCTGAATTATGCCTGCGCTCTATTGTACATACTTACAAATGGCCTCAAAGTGCGTAGCAGGATAATTAAGTTGCGCTGTTTCCGCGCGCAACATCTTGCCAAAATAACCGATTGGGGGTCACAGTCGCCGCGAAAGGCGAAGTTCGCGCCTCAGCAGGCAAAGCATACGCGGTTTTTGGGCGTGCACATTCTTGCACGCAGCGAAATAAACTTTTGACGCATTTTGTTTCTCGCCGTAGTCGAGAAAACTTTTAGTGGAGCGTCTTTATGGCTTTGAGTAATAATTCGAATTGGTCATTTCTTTAGACGAATTTTAAGCGTCATTCATCTAGATCAGATAATCGCATCTTTTTCGCTTTCGCCTCCGGCGGGGGGGGGTCGGGGCTGCGCGCCTGCGCGCGCAATCAGTGGTGTTCTGTTGGTTGTTTGCGGGCCCACAGCGGTTGCGCGCGCGCACACATCCTTAGGCGGCCGTTGCGCGCAACAAACCCCGAACACTAATTAGCCCTGCGTAGGTATTATATCGTCACCATTTAACACACTTCTGTTGCTTCAAGTGTACTATAAAATGGTCAAACTCAAACTTCACTATTTGTAAATGAACATATAGCAGGACGCCAGACCTAATTCTCGGGACGTCAACTCAGGCCGACGCGTACCGTCTCTCAATATATTATCACCCACGTAGTCTTATGAACGTTGTTCCGACAACCGCAACGGGTGTTAAACTCAGACCCCTATACCGTAGGATTGCTCTCCGTAATAAATAATCCAAATTGCTCCTAATATACACAGTAAGTTGATGTACTTCAGTCAGAAAGCAGAACACTCTCATTGCGTCTTCTCCCATCGAGGATTCACATGGTCGTGTTGTCTTGCGTGTTTTGTGGGACCTTAAAGGCATGGTGCCAACAGACTAATACGAAGTATCACATCTGGTACATTACGGTCCGCTGTTACAGCCCCGGCATCTGTGTGCCGTCTATCCTTCATTGCAAAAAATGATTCTTCGACCATTTATAGTACTTCTGGTGTTTCTTGAAGCCAAAAAATAGTGATACGTAAAATGAGTACCGAACAATTGGACCGCTACGGCAATTGAGGCCATTTGAGGTAGATATATCTGGACGCTATTACTAATATGCAGGTCGTGGCCAGAAGCCGTTTCCGGTGCATTACCATGACCTATAAGCATCAAAGTGCGCAGGTATATGCCTATTTTGCTAATCCCTCTTATGTTAGTCTCGTATTAATAAGCAAAGTATAATACGAACGTATGCATAGTTGTATTGTCAAATCTGTACACACTACCGCGGATATAGATAAGTGTACCGTATATTCTTTGTACAAGTACAGCAAACCTCCAATACAAAACGTTGATACGGCATGAATTGAACCCTGAACTGGAATTTCCAAGAAACAAACCGTGTATGGTTGGTCCATTCTTGGAATAACGAGTATACATGGGAACAGCATAACCACTGTTTACACTACTGACCGTTGTGTGGAATTTCGATTATTAATAATAATAGTTTCGCATGCAAGAATGGCTGCGGATCGTTTGCCTTGCAATTGTTAGAATCCCATACGCTTGTGCGCATCCGATATCCACCATTTTGACGCCCGACATCGTTCTCTAAAGCTGATTACTAGTAGTAGATTGAATCCAAAGGACGAATGTGTGTTTTAGTTTTTGGCCCGGTCCGAAAGGAATCGGGTTATTACGGTTGATACGAAACAATCGGGAGGCAACTATAAGGGAAAAGGCTATTGAATACGTAACATTGTCGCGATTCTTTTCTTGAATTACCGTTCCGGGGCGACGGTCCAATCACGCGATATTTGAGCTGCACATGAGCGACCGTCTCGTGCGTAAGGTCTGATTGTAAGACTCGCCTGTCAAGAGCTTGTATAGGTAACTAGACTTTACTTACCAAATTAACCAGACCAGCTAATTGTATTCTCCAGAATCGAGTCACAAACCGCACCCATAAGCTTGCTGCGGTATACTCGTGCGTAGTATATCCGTACCAATAAAGGTGTTATACCATTCGTCCAAATATGTACACTACGAGGGAGATTAAACTTCTTGCGGCATGCCCAGAAGTCCCTTAGAGGGCATAAAATAGTGGTTTGGCGTCTGGTGCGCGCAGCGCAACACGGCTGCGGCGCGTGTTGCGCGCCGCAGGCTCTCAAGCCCCCTGCAGGCCCCCCGGAGGCGAAACAAATGCGATATAAGCGCGAATACGCCTGAAAACCGAGTAAAAAGCCTTTTAACTTATTTTCGGCAACACCGAATAGAAAAAAGGTGCCCCATAAAGAAAAGAAGCCTACGGCCAGTAGCAAAACGTGCCTAATATTTGTTTTTGATAGGCGAATAGGAAAGGGATCTAAAACATGTTCAACTACGGCCAATTGGACCAAGGTGCTTGAATAAAAAAACACCTACGGCAAATTATGAAAAATAACTTTGAAAACAATGTTTCGCCCACGGTGACTTTGAAGAAAGACCCCCATTTGTTTTTCTCGCTTCCCACGACAAATAAACGCGCAACAGAAGATTAAAATTACGCCTGCGGCGAAAAATATTGCGCGCTCAAAATCGCGTGTTGCGCTGCGCACAACCAGCCTCGCGGCGACTGTTCCGTGAAACGGTTATTTTGACCCAAATGTTGCGCCCGCGCAACAGCGTAACAGCTAATTAATAAGTAATGCCCTGGTCCCTCATACTTTCTGGTATATACTACAGTCAGTATACGAGCATCGTGTTTCATTTACCATCCGACATTGTGAGGCATGAAGCATCAATCAATGTTTATGTTGATCACTCATGAAACCCCAAATAAATTAAGATAACCAAGGGAAATAAAAATAACGCTACTCGCATATAAGTTGTTACAATAATAGTGTCTTGGATGTCGAATGAGAATCAAGTTTCGATATGATACCGATACACAAAAAAAGTAATCGGTATATGTATACGCTTTCGATATTTAACACATGCAAGACTAAGGTTTGGCTAAAAAACACGGGGTTGCCAGGGGATGGAGGGCAAAGCACGCTCGATATTTGTATTTCGATATATCCGAAGTTCGATATTTCATATTTCGATACTTGGCGTATGTGGAATATTTTGGTTCGACATCTATAGTAACACTAACTTATTTCTTCACAGAGTCTGACCTCCATATCATACGTAAAATACCTCCGGCTTAGGGCCGTTATTATTGAAGGACCTTTTGCCCTAAATTTTCATATTTTCCTGATACGTTTCTATGTTTTTTTCCTGCGCATTTTGTTTTGTTCCCGCATTTTCCGTTATTTTTATTTCGAATATTGGACTGCTAAGGGCCGTTATTGTCGGAGAGTTTTTCGAGAGTTTTTTTTCCAGCATTTCCAAACTGTGGAAATTTACCTTTCCTGATATTTTGTCCTTTGTTAAGTTTCACATATTTGGAACTTATTTAACAAATCATGCAACTTATTTCACAACTATGAAAAATTTGGCGAAAACCATATCTCCGATAATAACGGCCCTAAGCGTTCCTGCTATCTTTACCCGTATTCAATTCCCAAATTCTGGAAATAGTTCCAGTGGTTTTCTTGGGGGGAAAATATGCGGAAAATCTAAAGAAAAAACTCTCCGATAGCAAGGCTCTTAGCATCGATCCACTCCATCTGCTGTCCCTTGATTCGCCCCTCCCTGCCCTTAAATGTCCATCAACCTTTATTCTGCCCTTCCTTGTCTTAAGCCGCGCCCAGAGTGGTATTGGTATTTGGTATGCTATCAATAACGGTATTTCCCTTGGCGTATCGTTTCTCATGGCTGCGTGTGTATTATTTTGTGTTCCACAGATGGCTGTTGTTTTTTCTACGCCCGTCCTCGGTGGTGGCGGGATGTTGTTCCTGGTCATGCTATTTGGCCTCATGGTGAGACCAAGATATTCTTAGCATTCCTCTCATATTTGCTCACGTATGTTCGAACATAATGTATAATACTTACATAGTTAAGCTTTGTGGGGGGGGGTGTACTCATGTCGTGGATGGACGTATAATAGTCGTGTGACCTTTGTGGGGGGAAACAGGTATATAGTATACGTATGGCATATAGTCACTGCGGCACGGGCAGCTACCCGCAAAATATTAGCCGTACGCACGAAGGTTCCTTTTTTCTTTCTCGTAGTTATTATTTGTGTGCCCTAACCCCGGTATAATAACGCCTCCACATCACGAGTATCCCAACTTTGTGTTGGTGTGTGGAGGGAGGGGGTACCGTCCCATGTATTTCATATTCAAAAGGGCATTATTATTCTTCACGGCCGGCCGCTGCTCGACTCCATATTACTTATGATAGCTCTAG
>MEHQ01002698.1:0-15132 GCA_008828725.1 Saccharina japonica | reverse complement strand
CCGGTCGCTCCGTACGGAGTACTGTTCCCATGTTGATTGTTCGTCAGGAGTTCCCATGTTGATTGTTCGTCAGGAAGTCTGTTTCTCGTTTTGGCGTCTAGTGACTCGGACGGTTGCAAGGCCTGATTGCTCATCGAGCCCGCCTTGTGGTGTTGCGCGTCGAACACGATTTCCAGTAATTCGCTGGCGGTGATACGTTTCTATCGATTGCACGTAGAGCTGGAGCTACCGGTCACGTCTCCCGTGGTACCGTTGGCATCCAGAGGTGCTTGTTTACGTCAACGAAGTGGCAGGAACGCCTCGCCGGGTCATTTCACCGGCTTGTTGGGTAAGCTTATCTCTGAGGAACCCCTCATGGCCCCTGTGTGGCCCGGAAAGGTTTATGGCTGTGTTTATGTCTGCGGTTCTCCCTGGTGGTGCGATAAGACGTATCGTTACCGGCTTATTCGGAGGTGGTGCACGCTGTACACTGCCTCGCGCGGGGTGACATGGCGGTTTACGCCAACGACACAAATGGGAAACACGCGAGGGGCAACAGGCCCGTCAATGTAACGATGCGTTCTTAGGGCCATTAGCGTGACCAGGAACACTTCGGTACTGTGCGCGTGTGGGCTCAAACGAGGCTCGTGGGCCGAGGTCGTCTTTTATGGCGGCCTGCAGAGGCATTACCCTTGTCATGGAGTTTTTGTCATGTTTCTCTGGTTTCCCGACAATGCCCCATTTTGCTCGTGTCGTTGTGGTACTGTTTTATCCGGGGAGAAGGGCAGTTTGGGGTAGAAAATAACTAAGACGGGTACGGTAAACAGCAGTCTCGGATTACCTCGGTGTTGAAGGAGTCTAATGGTACCGTACCATTCGGAGGCTTGGTCATCCGAGACAACTGTAGGCCGTACTACTGTAGTTAGGAAACCCGTCGATATTTTAATTGGGAAAGAGACGCCGTAACATTGGGTGGTCGAGACACTGAGGGGGTTGCAACAGGCTGAGATAGGGGTAGCTGGCCGCGGAGGGGGGGTATCTCTCTCCCACGACTTGGAAAACGACATTGATCGTGCAATTCGAAATGTATACAATAAATGGTGACCTAAAGAGGGCATTGGGCTGCCGGGAGTCTTAGCGCAGTTCCATGTACCGATTGGACTCTAATAAAGGGCATTATCTAGGACCAGAACGACTGTGTATATCTCATGTGTATACCAGGAAATCAGTTCCAGCACCACCCTTGCCAACCTAACGCGCTGGAGTGCGAAATGCCAATAGACGGGGCAGGAAATCTCGGCCGAAGGGTGACCACCAGGTATGGTAATCCCCCGAGTCGGAGGCCACGGGAACATACAAGGCCACTGGAACGAACGCACATGACGTGCAGCAGTACTATCGTCATGTCGTTATTAAATTACCAATTAAAACACACCCAGCCCAGCCTGCCCGAGCAATATCGATTCAAACAGTTGCATCTCACCCTGGCCTCCAGTTAACCGACTACGGTATAGTGTCAGGCATATAAAAAGTACCTACTATTGACCTCTGAGTCTCGAAAATGAATACCAAGATTATAGCTGTCTAGATAGTATAGATTTTGGGACGGGCGAAAATAAGAACATTCGGGTTGGCCGAAAATATAGTCCCCGTTTCATATAAAATTACTGTAAAGCAGGGCCAATGAACGATGATGTCCTGCTATTCCCCAATGCACGTTTTGTCAGAGGTTGCGATTAATAGAAGGTGAACGAGCGCGTTGCATACTTCACCCAACAGGGTAGGAGCTTCTGCTCTGCTCATGCGAGAAAACGATCTTACGACGCCGATATAAATAGGGCAACCAAATCAAAATGTACCGGTATGCTTGGTACGCGAAAAAGAAATGGTATCCCATTGTCTCATCGCGAAACATATATCATAGTCCGTACGATAGTCACAGCCGCAATGGCTCCAACCACTCTGGACTCTGGAGTGGAATCATTTTACTCCTCAACTAAGATAACGTGAAACCAATCCACCTATTAATGGAAACAGGAAAGAGCAAAAAGGATAATTGGAAGAAGGAGGAAAGGGTATTGTATGCTGTGCTGCTGCTGCGCGTCTTTATAAAATGTTATCACGGCGATGACGCGTGGCCATTACGGCGCGGCTTCCCTGTTTTGTTGGCTCTGGACGTCAGGGTGAAGAGAAGAAGCTCCAAAAGAACGGAAAACAAGGCAAGAGGCCTCATCCCGTGACAAGGAAGAAACTTGAACGCATATGCACTGTCAATCCGTTTGACACGCACCGCCGGCGACCAGGAAAATGTTGAAAAAACACGAAACAAATACGAGTCTTTGTGAGAAGTATTGAGGGCAACTCCATGATAATGCTTGTGTTCAATAGAAGACTCAGCAGACAGAAAGCTCATAAACATGAGCGAGTGTGAGCTTCTTGTGGTCGAGACACAGCATGTGTAAGAGGCGACGGGAAGGAAAAATCGTAACAAGTAACAAAATGGGTAACAAGCGACTGGAAGGGAAACACATCGAAACAAGTGACCAACCAATAACCGGTGGTGTGAGATCGACAGGGGTGGGGGGCGGGGGTGGAGTGCGCGCCGCATAATAATGTCACACCACACTAATGGACTCCCCGCGTGTATACAGGAAAAGTCGGGGGAAACAAAAAATGACGTGGTCTGCTAAGTAAATGAACACGTACGTAGTCATTTCTGCGGCAACGTAGTGCTCGACGAATCTCACGAGATGGAAAGCAACTGCTGCTTGTCCATGCCATGCTCGAGCACTTGTCGAAACAGAGCAAGCCGGACGGTGAGAGATAGAGCGAGGGAGGAAGGGAAGAATGGACGCAGAGTTTAGGGTGGGCGGCAATGCGGATGCAGGAAAAAACGGGGGGAACCAAGACATACTACGGGTGACCACCCGGGCAACACTTTCCCCAGACCTACGCGCCTCCTATCCATGCCGTGCTTGAGCACATATTGCCCACGAGCGCTTCATATACTACAGCAGTGCAGGACATCAAAGCATCAAAACATCAAACCATATTTCCTGTTTAATTTTAGGTGTTCCGTACTGCTGTACTTACTACCTACTAGTAGGCTGGTCCAATACGATACGAAAAGACGGCTCCGTGAGCGCTATCGGTGGTCGGCCGTGTAGCGGCGTCGCTATCTACACTCTCTCGCATTCTCCCTGGTTTGTTTTTTCAGTATGTGATACACGAGCAGCACACCATCCCTGATACAGGCAGCAGCAGCAGGAGCTTCGGGGTATTCTCACCCGAAAACGTGAGACAACAAGGGTATAATAAGAAAGAGGACAATAACTTGAACAAACAATAACTACAGCAGTACAGCAGCAGCAGAAGCTTCGGGGTTTTCTCACCGAAAAACGTGAAACAAATGGAGTAAAATAAGAAAGAGAATACTAACCTAAACAAAGGATAAATACTACAGCTGCTATCGCTGTAACACGAAAAACCCGGGCGGCGAAGGAGCGATCGAAGGGCTGGGGAAGAAAGGAGGAGGGGGCAGTGGAGAGAGGGCGAGAAGGAGGATGAAGGAGGGCGAGAGAGCGGGCGAGGGAGAAAGGAAGATATAAGGAGAGCTCCAACGTTTCTTGCGTGCTTCCGCAGCTGCCCAGAAATGCCGCGCGCAAATCATCCCGGGTAGACGGGATATATGTTCGTAGACTACACACCCATCGATCGTTCGACGTACTGTATAGTAAAAGCGACTGGAAAAGGACATATATTCACCCACCGTGTAACGCTTTTCCTCGAGCAACGCGCCATCTATCCACCATGCCACGCTTGGGCTCCAGCCTATCTCTCCCGGGGCATCTATCAGTGGTCGGTGTTCCAGAGGGGATGCCGTAGCACCTTCTCTCATTCTCCCTGGTTTGTTATGTTCACCCTTTGCCCGCCATACATCCCCCGCCGTAGCGGCGTAGCTGTCAACACTCTCGGGTTGTGTCCATTGTAAGAGATCAGGATCAGGTGCTTTGGGGTTCTCTCGATGAAAGCTGTGAAACTTTATTGTGTATCTTTCGAATTGCCTTGTCATTATCGTTTTCTGAGTCGTGGGAGAGAGAGATTCAACCTTCGGCCAGATACCTTTATCGCAGCCTGCTGCAACCCCCTGAGTATCTCGACCACCCAATTTTTACGCTCTCTCTCTCCCCATTATAATATCAACCGGGTTTCTAACTAATACGGCCTACAGTTGTCTCGGATGACCAAGCCTCCGAATGGTACCGTACCATTCGACTCCTCCAACCCCAAGGTAATGTGAGACTACTGTTCACCGTACTAGTAGATATTATCTACCCCAAACTGTTCCATGTCCCCGGCTGTTACCACAACGATACGAGGAAAGGGAGACCATGGTCGGGAAACGGGAAAACATGACAGAATCTCCAACACAAGGGCAATGGCTCTGCCGACCGCCCTAAAAGACGACCTTGGCCCACGAGCCTCGTTCGAGGCCGCATGCACACGGTAACAAACTTTTCCTGATCCCGCTTATGGCCCTAAGAACGCACGGCCTTGGTCGGGCCTGTTGCCCTCGCGTGTTTCCCATATTTGTGCCGCTGGCGCCGACGTGGGGATGCTGACCTGCACTTGGTGCCTTTCTAGAAAGGAGTGGCTACCTGCAGGTCCCTACCAAACACCAAAACCATCCATTCTCTATCCCAGTCCCCGGTAAGGACAGGCCTCATTCTCTCTACCAATATACCATGTTTTGTTCGTTATTCCGTTGCGGAGGCCGTTACTTCATCTACGTACAAAACTACCCAAAATAGAACAAAGGTGCTGCCAGTGAAATCCAAGACCTTCACACAGACAGCTTCTTACGAGGCGGGGTTTGGCTCAGGGTGAACGACTCCGTGAGGGCTATCGGTGGTCGGTGTCCCAAAGGGAGTAACTGCCCACTGTCTGGAGTTCGAAAAAGTTGCGATTTTTCGAGAGTAACGCTTGGTCCGTCCGGAAGGTGTGATGGACGGACGGACGAACGGACGGACGGACCGGCGGATGGACGGACGGACTCTTTGTTGATGACGCTTCTCGAGGACCCCCGTGGGACGCACTGGGGAAGTTAGTATCCAACCGAGATTTCATAGGTTAGAAAGTCCTCTCCAGAGTCACCGCCGGGCAGAGATCCTAAGGCGAGCCCCCTTGCCAACCTGACGCCACGGGGAAAATGCCACTACAATGTGGCGGCTATGCTCGCCCGAACTATCACTGAAAGATAGTGGACGCCGCCAAAGTTTTTGAACCGGGGGACACGGGGCTATACTAGAACCACTGACGTTACGTAGGGACTCTTGGCGAACTATTATATCATAGGTGCACCCAGAAACATGACCCTGCGGGGGAAACACATGTAACTACAATAGAATAGCCTATATGTCTTGCCCATTGTAAGCGCCAGATTCCAGACACCGGATGTGTAACTACGAGAGTATTACCTGACGTATCAGCAATGGGAAGCCGCTACAGACAACCGGCCGTTTCATCGTAGGAGCTGTTAGGTACTACGCCGCGGTTAAATTTTCTGTAGGATCACCGGTGTCCGGTACTTTACGGCATCGATCAATAGCTAGACACTTTATAAATTGGCGTGTCCAACACCCTACAACGCAAACGAATACGAATATCATAATGATAAATATCTCAGGCCGAGAAGAGCGTACCTCGAGTTGGGTGTGGTCGGTGCCCAGGGGGGCCGTCGCCGGGGTAAGATTCGGCGCCCGAGCAGCCAAGGGCGGCGGCCGCATCTATCTGTGACTTGCTACTCGTATAGCCTCTGATATGTTTCACTCGTTTGTCGTATTATATCGAGGTTCACGAGGATAAGAGACGCAAGCGTCTTGCCCTCATACAGTTCTTCAGGTAATGTATTTGAAGGTGTGGTTCCAACGTATGTTCCAAAGTCTGGAACCAGAGTCTTGGATGTCGATAGTACCAAGTATATTGTTTAGATTTCAGCGAGAAACACAGAAGGTTTCAGGCTGAAGTGAAGTGAAGTTTTGGTGGGCAACGTACAGTTTAGGAGGTGCAACCTCTTTATTGTTCCCATTTATCCGCAAGGATTGTTTGTGACAGCGGAAAACAATATCCTCAACACGTTTCGATGTTCTCGATAACTTTTCAACAATCCCCAGCTCGACACATATAGGTGACAATATACTGTGAATGTTACATAAGACTAGCAGCGGCTGACACCTGGTGGTCCATAATCCGAACTATGTAAGACACACACTAACGAAAAATTTATCGTATTAGCTAATTCCTCTGAACTCCTGCCTGTGGTTACACAACAAACAGGCTGAAACAAAAATATGCCGCTCGATCTGAGCAAAAAAACACGTAATAAATGAGGCACACAGGAGTACCAGTACGCAGGGAAACGATACTAACCACCTGTGGTATACGTTCCCGTACTACGTAGTTGAATTCCAAAATTACCAGGAATATCTCCATGATATCCTACGTACACCCGAAAACAGACGAAAAGAGAAATGCAGACAATTACAATCGAAAACGTCGAGTCCCTGACGTTCCGAGCCATGAAAAAATTGCAAATATATATTCTTACACATGACTGGTACTAACACGCACATCGGCGAGTGGTTGGGCAAATCTATGGACATTGCAGCGCTAAACAACATGTTTATCACGACCATCTCGCGTACGCAGCATAAATACACCCGTTTGCTGCTGTATGTGCAACCTCGCCGTATTCTGCGGCATTGTCAAATGGTTCCACCGTTCCAAGCGTCTCAGGGATGACCATTGGCGCGGGCCAACTAAATATGTGCAGAGGTTCCCCCCCATCGGTAACTAAATTACCTTCCCTCCGGATAGCCAGCCGCCCGCTCCCGCTCTAGAATGCTCATATTCCCTACCCGAACAGCCATACCGATGGTTTCCCCGTCCCAGGGGCAACCGTTTCCGCGCGCCAATTTGACGATATCAAGGTGTCCTCCGTAAGCAGCCCTGATGCATGGTTTCTCGTCCCAGGGGCAACCGTTCCCGCGCGCCCATTTGACGATATCGAGGGGTCCTCCGTAAGCAGCCTGGATGCATGTTTTCTCGTTCCAGGGGCAACCATTTACGCGCGCCCATTTGAGGACGTCGAGGTATCATTCGACAGCAGCCGGGCTGCATGTTTTTTCGTCCCAGGGACAGCCGTTAAACCGTGCCCACCGGAGAACACCCAGATGCCCTCGGCGAGCAGCCGCGCTCCATGTTCTCTCGTCCCACGGACAGCCGTTCGAACGCGCCCACTGAAGAACACGCAGCCGCCCACTGAAAGCTGCTGAACCCAATGTTCCCTCGTCCCAGGGACAGCCATTCGAATGTGTCCACCGAAGAACATCGAGATGTCCCCTACCAGCAGCGTTGTCGCATGTTCTCTTGTCCCAGGGACAACCGTTCAAATGTGCCCACTGAAGAACGTTCAGGTTCCCTCTCAGGGCAGCATTGCTGCATGTTTCGTGGTTCCAGCGAAACCCGTTCAGTCGCGCCAACTGCAGAACGTTCAGGTACCCACCGCCAGCAGCCCCTGTGCATGTTCCTTCGCCCTAAGGACAGCCGGTCGCACGTATGAACTCCAGAATGTCTAGGTGCCCTCCGATTGCCGCACTCCTGCATGCTCCCTTGTCCCAGTGACAGCCGTTCCAACGTGCCCACCAAAGGAGTTCTAGGTGCCCCCTCATTGCGGCATTACTGATGGTAACAGTACACCAAGGCGCACCATTCTCCAGCGCCCATTGCTAAATCTCCAAACGACCAATGCGAGCGGCCTCTCTGCACGTTCGCCTGTCCAAAAGACAACCGTTTTCGTGCGCCCACTGAATAACACCAAGATGCCCTTCACGAGCAGCAAGATGGCACGTCACACCCTCATCCCAAGAACAGTGGTTTACCGGAGCCCACTGAACAATGTCTAGATGCTCTCCTTCGGCAGCCGCAGAGCCCGTTGACATCTGCCAGGGACAGTCGCTCGCCCGAGCCCACTGAAGGATGTGCAGATGCCCTCCCGCCGCCGCCGCAGAGCATGTCCGCTCGTCCCAGGGGCAGTTGTTATCTCGCGCCCACTGAAGCGCAATAAAGTGCCCCCCACGAGCAAATCTGTAGCAGATGGTTTCATCCCATGGGCAGCCGTTTGACCTCAACCACACTACAGTACCCAGGTGCCCTCCCAATGCAGCCTTCCCGCAAGTGTTCTCGGTCATGAGCCAGCCGTTGGAGTGCGCCCACTGGAGTGACTGCAAGTGTCCCGCACGAGCAGCCACATTGCAAGTCCCCCTCTCCAAGGTACAGCTGCTCGCCAGTGCCCACGCCTTTATATCAACATGCCCCGCTTCCGCGGCTTTGCTGTACAGCGTATAGGGCCAGGGGCAGTCATACGATATGGCGAATTGGAGTAGATCCAGCCGGCCGAAACTCACAGCAGCCTCACACACTACCTCTCGCTGCTCCAGCTCATTTTCGAAACATTAGCACAGCTGCGGCACCCTCGTGTGGGTGGTAGCTCCTCGCGTAAGGTTGGGACGCCGCCCCCACGCGTTCTTCCAGGTAGTCAAAACTGGCGTCAAAAAAAGGTATTGCTGGTCTTCGACGAAGCCGGCCAAGTGGAGCACGACATCAGAGTTTCCCACCAGTGGGTTGCCCGTGAGTGCCACGTCTCGCGTGCCTGTTGTGGACGTAAGGCGAAGGGAGAGGTAATCTGGGGTGAAATGCAGCAGGTTTGACCTGGTCTTCTTGCAACAGGAAAATACTTTCTTACTGGGGAAGGCACATATATCAAGGGAATGCCACCGTAGGGGTGGTGGCATACTATATGAGCTCGCCACACGAAGCACCCGACATCTGAACCGCAACATGACTTCGAAGGACGTTTGCTTGCGAAGCCCGAACGAGCTTTCTATGTCTCGCTAGTCCTGAAACAAGTGTAGACGTAAAACTACCGCACCAAACGGTAGTTTCTCACTCGACTAGCTGCACCGGCCAGACAACATTGCCGCAGAAGGGCAAGCCTAGCTGCAATCCTTAGTACCGTGGGATAACTTATCAAGTTGCACGCGAGTCAATTGCCTTGCACTGAGGTACTGATGGAGTCCTCTTGGCGCATGCAAGTCGATATTTTCCGATTCCATAGATAAAGAGTTGTCACCGTTTAAGCGTACGGAACGGCGAAGCAGGCGGTGCTTAAGTACGGCGCGGTGTATGCAGTTCCTAGAGGAGGAGGAAGTTCGATGTATACGGCAGAACCAAACACGGTTCGCTTTTTTCTCGCTGCCTTCACCGAACGAGAACATTGGAGCTCGTAAACCACAATAGTGGGGAAGCTTCGTTCCGAAATACAATACGCGCAACACAGCTCACCTCTTAAGGTCAGGGTGTCACTATGTCAGGAAGCAATGAATTTCGGGTAAACATCGAGAGTGAAAGACGAACCCTGAGCTGGGGCGTGCAAGGACCTACGTATGCCCACATGGATCGGCAAAGCTGGGCACGCGGTCGTCGCAAAAGCCGGCAGCTCTACTAAGCGCTGGTTGCTTCCTATTCCCGACGTTGCCCTGGATATTTGACGAGTTGCCAACAAGCTCGGCGTATGGAAAGAGAAAGGAGCCAAATTACAACTATCGCCGCAAATAGTGAGGTCACGGTGATCGATATATAGAGCATCTGATTGCAATCCAGCAATAGACCTGAAGGTAGACATCGCGCCCTGAGCGCGGCGGCAGCTAAATTGTACAGTACGATACGCCAGTGCTAAGAGAGAGTATACCAACTGAAGACAACGCCGTAGTGTCGCTGCTGTTACCATTCCTAATTATCAAATACGGTAGCTGCCGCCATCTCGAGTGACACCACCTGTCTCTGCTCCTGCTTTTTCTGTGCTGGTGTTGATTCGGCTGATACGTCTATATCTGCTGATGACTGAATTAAGTACTACTACTACTACTGCTGCTACTACTATCGCCACCACTGCTACTAACATTCCTACAGCGACTACTATTGCACTACAACCGTACGAGAGGAAACAAACACCAGTAGCGCAGCTTGTGTCTCCGCTGTGTTGTATATTAAAACCGTCTACTGCAATAGTTGTGGTAATAATGCCCCTACCCCCTATTATATACAGGTTGGGTTGGAATCGATTGGCAACGATACTGTAAAACATGCCACTCACTACACGAGCTAGGCTAACCGGGTACCGTTTTTTAGATTGCTTTAGCGATTGATCACAGCTGGCGGTCTTGCTAGACCATTTGCGCGGGCTGAATAACATTTACTCCGCGCAAGGTGAATGGTCGTATCACGTAGTGTTTACGGTAAGGCACCCACGAGGCAGTTACATAGTGCTCCCATTGCTGTCTCAGGAAGTGGCCACGTCGCAAATTAAATTTACTCATTGAAGCAGTGATCCGTATGCAAGTCCCCCTCAAAGCGGTTCTAGTAGGATGCAGCTCACCCTTAATGTGACTCACCGAACACTTCACGACGCTTTTGCGCTCGGTGCTAGCAATAGGTGGCTGGTCGGTGAAAACCCGACATGCTGCGTCCCGGCATTTAGGGGTGCGAGGGTCGATGGTAATACGACCACGGTCATGCATGCAAAAAAATAAAATACCCCCCCCCCGCTCGCGCGCGCCCTTGTACGGCACGGCACGGATGAATGGCGCAACTTCGGCGGTCCATCCCTCGCAAAATCAGGCAAATCATAAGTGGACAACTACGATATGTGAATGTTGACCTTGTTATTCTTACCAATACATACGAGTTTGAGTGCTGGTACCTAACCCCCCCCCCCCTTGCACGCACTCTACCATACACCTAACAATCAATCTACCAAAACAGCGTTCATCTCTAACGTAAGGTTTAAAGTGAGGAGAGCGCAGAAGAAAAAAAAACAAATAGCATAGCGGACATGCTTCAATTGTAAGACGAAATAAACGATCGTACTCGTGTTCATATACTGGCACAGTATACTTGGACAAAATGATTCATTGATAGTGTCCTGCAGCATATATTTGTTCAATAAAAACAGATTATTACGACGAAACCATCCATGACAGATAGTACTGTTTCGCGACTGCTCTCACAGGCTAGAAGAGTTTTAGCACTCACTATTAATAGTTACGTTTGGAAAGCATTCGTTAGGGCACCTTTTTATGACCGGTGCCAGAGACAGTACTCGGTTATGTTTGGAAACTCATTACTTGTGCATTCAGTTAGGCTCACAGTATCTGCAGCAGTACAGTGGTTGACACGCCATTTCATGACTGAATCGTCAACTGTGTTAGTATCGGCTTGTCTCCAGTTTTGGTTAATGTAAGGATGTTAGCTTTCCTTGTAAAGGAAAGAGGTACCGGTAAGAAGACATGCGGACGCAGGACCTCTTATCGTAAATCGAAAGGGGGGAAAGTACTCGGGGTCCATACCCCCAGTATTCGCATACTTCACAAGGACACCAGTAAAACTGCAATCCTTGCAGTACTCGGTTCGTCTCCAGAGTATAGTACCAAGCCCCGAAACACTTGAAGCACAGCAGTTGCAATTTGCAGGTATACAGTAGACTGCACACCGAAATATGAGTGGCAGCACAGGCAGCACATAACACACCCGACGTATCGAACACCATACGAACGTACTGCTGTACTAGACATCATCATACACCGACACACCTTCCCACTGAACTACTTGACGATAATTGCACAGGAATATGTAACCCAGAAACATTGCGAGTAAGGTTTAAAGCCCAGACAGAGCGAGTACCCCACGTACCTGGATGGTTTCCTCCATGTCATACTTTACTCCCAGGCACTGGGAGCATCCGTGTAAAGTATCATTGTATTAACAGTAAGTGGCAGTAGTACAGGAGTACTGCTGCTGTCGGTAAAAAGATAATGCAGTAAAAACAGCAAACCGTTACACATATTGCCAGCATAATGGGATCTTGTTGGGACACCAGCAGCAGAGGCTCCAGGTTGGCCGCAGCACCGCAGCAGTAGCAGCAGCAGCAGCAGTAGTAATGGCACTAGTCGCCGTGATGATACTTTCAAGACACTCGAAGTATCGAGTACAACGGAAAGAAACGCAGTACTAGCAGCCGAAATCCTGCGAGTACTGTACGTTTTGTTGGTTTGTTTTTGTTGTTTTTTTTGCTTCCCATTTACTATCTTCGCCCTTGCTATCTCTTTCCTCCCTAGTCGTAACTCGGATCCGGGGTCACAAAGCAAGCCCCTTTCCCTCTCCCCCCACTACGGCTCTTGCCTTGCGTTTTCATCGCGAGATGACTTCAGCCTTTTCTCCCCTCGTCGACTCGCACCGAATTGTGCCTACCCACGCTACTTTTAATAGGCGCTCTCAGCAGTTGATTCCGTTTTTTTTTTTTTTTCGAAATAAACTCAAACGTCTGACCCACGTGAGATTCGACCTCCAGACATCAGCGTTTGGAAGCGTTAGAGGTTACCACTAGCCCATCGGGGCGACCGATGTACCTGTATGTGACCAGTATATATCATGAGGCGAAATACTGTCAGTACTTGGGAACGCCCGCATTAGAGAACCAAGAAATACGTGAAGCACAGCAGTATTGCACAGCATTGAAAGCCAAAATACTGCGAGTATGCTTATATCCCCAGTACCAAATCTAGAAATACTTCGAGTACTCGCAGTGTCTCGGGTAACACGAAGCCCAACAATACTGCGAGTACACAAAGTACCTCAAGCAATTTCTCTGGGAAATACAAATTGATTTACTTACTCCCAGGTATTGGAAGCATCTGTGAATTTAACTATTAGACCAGGTATGTACTGCGGCTCGCGGTTTGCTGTACTCCGGGTCGCGGATTACGTTCCCCGGGAGATACATAGAGTATTGAGACTTCCATTTATTATCTCAACAAAAACAATTATATATCATCTCTGCCCATGAGCAAAATATTGCAAACTTCCCGTCTGTTTTCGGCAGGTGAGCGCCTTGAAGCCGCCTGCGTGCAACGAGCGCAGGTTGGCCATCTCACAATCAACTCCATCTCCGCCAAGCTAGTCCCTCCCTCTGTTCTGACAACCCAATCAGGCGCCGTTCTTGAGATAAACGGTGCCCCGTGGAGCTCGTTCGTTTACTGAATGAAGCGGCTTCGAACCGAGCTTGTTCCACATACTGGACTCGTAGGTGTCTCGAACGGTCTCGAAAAGTAGACACCGCTTGCTTCTTCATTTCCACAACAATGCAGCCCTTATAGCATCAGACACGTCGATCGGAGCTGGGCAGAAGACAGTCATTGCCCCTCACGCCTGGGCAAGAAAGCGGCCAAGCCCTTTTAACCAACCCCCCCTCTATACGCCAGCGATCGCGGACACTGGGGGTCGCGTCTAGGTAGAGAGTTTAGGTCATATTCTTTCCAAGACTTGAAAATACGATGAGTAGCTCTACGAACATTTATACGCAATCTCTTATATCTAGCCCTTATACGTAAGAAGTATCCGTGGAAACTCGAAACCATGTGCGAGTACTCAATAATACTGTACAAATATAGTACAGGCTTAACTCTGTCAGACAATGTGCAGCGGTATTTCAATCACACCGTCGACATACAAACGGTTACAAAGCAGAATCCAATGGCATAAAGTACGGAACGTGCTATCCACCAGACCTGAATACTGTATAGTTGTATGCCGGTATGTTGGATCGGTTGTACATGCCATAAATAACGGTACATCATTCCGAGCACTCCTTTCACTTCTCAGCGGTCTTGGAATCGCTGTCATCTACCAGGTATGATATAAGCGGAGCTCCGTCAGCCGAAGAAGCTTTGTAATATCACCAGGTACCAAGTAGAGTACAAACAAAAGCGAGGACCAAAACGAGAGGCCGCACATACATACTCGTATATGCCAATGGAACAAGAAAGAGAGCACGCACTCTCGCACGCACGCACGTACATAGAAAGCAGAAAATGTACACATCTTGCGGAGGCGTAGGCACGAACCAAGACAAAGATAGACAAAAAAGGAGCCCTCCGTTGTCGTACCTGTGCTACCCTGGGCTCGTTCCGCACGATTTCCCCCCGAAATGTACGAACCGTCCGAATATATTGACCAATAAACGGTCCCATATTTTCGTACAGGGCGATATCAGCCTACTGGGTACAGCAGTACTGGGGTAGTCGGACCAGCTACTTCGGTACCATCCCTAACTCAGAGCCCCTCCCGCAGCATATGGGCGTGCTAGGGTTGATATCTTTGCTTGTGACGCCTGTGAGCTACTGCTGTCTCAATCATCCCAAGAATGCCTTCGCTCGTTCTTGGCCTGCTGCCCAAAAGACAAGCTGTCTATACGGTACTGTAGTGCTTTGCGACGAAAACTCGAACGTACTGCTACATGTATATGATACGAGTGTGACAACCGGTAGTAGCTTGTCCTCTGTGGGGCTGACGAGAAGAACGAACGGTGAGATTTAGAACCCATGTTGCCCGACAGTAGACTGACACACTAAGACCCCCATTACAGCGTAGCGGTCATCACATCCCATCCCAAGCTGATACGATTGGCACTCGACACGAAAAAGTAAGACGAATTCGCGATGAAACTTGTAATCCAAACGAAATACCTTACACTGCCTCAACTTCTCGACTGGGTAAACTTCCTAGGCAAATGTCAACGCTGCACTAACCTGGAAAGTAGGGCTCAAGATCGGGACCAGCGTGAAGCTTTAGGCACTGCAGCAGCAGTACATGGATGTAGGTATGTTCACTTTTCCCAGTGACTTCAGTCACTGGGCTAGTCACTAGACTCTGTACCAAAATGCCTAACAATCGATTGTGAACTCCCTGAGCACGAGTTTGCGAGCTCGCCAAGCACCCGCGACAGATGCACACACGCCAACACCCTGGTCCCGGTCTTGTCATCTGCCCCCCCAGGTTAGTAGGGCGTTGGGTTTGGCCTGCGCAGACTTTCAAGACAGGGAGGGCGGATACATTTCGGCTTTGGCAGGACGCTGTCTACTTTCGTCGTGACTTCTCTTATCCTTTCCTTCACGTATGATACTGCTGTATGATACGTTGAGTTCCTCGTCTGCCTGACTCTCCTTCTTGGGCTCGTCCACACCCTTAGGCGTGCTACTA